>JAWNNJ010002189.1:1200000-1632273 GCA_035045125.1 Hypselothyrea guttata | reverse complement strand
TCATGCTTGGCTCCTATAGTTGTCCCGCTCTGGCTGCCTAAAATTCAGATTGTCACTTGATTTGCTGAGCTGCTCTAACAATGGAAGCAGCTGCGATTTTGATTTTAATTGCAGGAAATAAACAAATGTTTTATATGCATATATGAATATATAAATATGTATATGAATGTATGATTTATGGCTAATTTGCACAGAGCAAATTAATGCATATTGAATAAGGGGGGGGGGGGGAGAGAGAGAGAGAGGAAGAGAGAGCCTGAGAGTTATTGCAGTCGTAATGCTGTTGTTGCTGCTGTGACACTCCATCAAATGGCTGTCTGTGTGTAAGTGTGTGTGTGTGTCAGCTGGAGTAGATAGCGTTTTAGTAGGCTTGTCATACGTCTGTCCGTCTGTCCGTCTGTCCGTCCGTCCGTCCGTCTGACCTCATTTGAATTGCAATTGGCCCCTGCGCAAATGTGAAAACTTTGACGCTTATCAGCAGACAGGCAGTCGACAGTCCCCCGTCTGTCCCTCTCTCCCTCTGTGCCCCTAAGTGCTGGACAATGCGCCTGTCTGTCTGTCCGTCTGTCCGCCTGCCGAGCTGCTGTGATGGGAGAAGATGTTAGTTGAGAGCAAACTAAGTGCATGCAAACTGATTAGCAATTGTTCCACTCCCTCCTCCTGATGATGCAAATGATATGCACACTGAGAGAAAATCAAGAGTAATTTTATTTTTATATATCATAGTATGATTATTTATTAATTTTTTTTAAATTTATTTATTTAAATACGTACAAAGGAAATTATTATGAATTAAAATTAATAAATTAAAATTAATAAATTAAAATTATTAAAATTCATAAATTAAAATTATTAATGTATTTAAATGTATTAAAACAAGATAATCACAATATTTAATAGACAAATAAATAATATTAATTGGAAATTAAAAATCAAAATTTAATTTGAATTCAAAATTAAATTCTAGAAGCAAATTGAATTATTTCAAGAGCTTTATTTGCTCTAATGAAGCTTGCTTTATTTTTTTGAGTGTATGCCAGATGTCAGGTGCTGGCTTCGGTGCAGTTGGCCTAAATAATTGTTGAGGCGTGGCACAAACTCATCAATAACCAAATTGCCAAAATGCGTTAGAGAACTGAAAAACTTGTTTTCCAATTTGGCATTGTCCGATATTATTGAATTGTGCATTGCATTTGGGGTATTCCGATGTTCATTAAACATTGTTTTCGTTTCGAATTGAGTTTGAGTTTGCATTAAACATTAGCTATAAATAAATGACGGCATTTAGCAGCGAAATATTGTTTTGAGGGTCCAAAGTTAATTTCAATGTTAAACAAACCGAAACCACAGGGCAAACAATGACTGTCGCTATCTCCCTCTCTCTCTCCCTTTCTCTTTCTCTCCCTCTCTTTCTCTGCTAACTTCCCATCACATTTACACTGTAAACGAAGCGGAAATGCGAAAAGCCCACGGTGCGGGCCCCAACATTAATCATGAGCAAAGCTCAGGCATAACTCTCTCTCACTCCCACACTCCCTCCCTCCCTCCCTCTCTTTCTCACGTTGTCTCGCTGTCTCTGTCTCTTGCCACTTTCAGTTTTAGTTACAGTGTTGACTTTATTTAACTCTGTTATTCTTTGCATTTTTTTGCACTTTTTATTTTATTTTATTTTCATGTGTTCTGTGATACCTCTTAATATACCTAATATTTTTTAAGCTCTGGCTAGTTTGTTTTAAGTTTAAATTGGAGCTTAACAGTGGGGGAAAAATCAAGAACTTTATAAATAATTAAGCAGCAAAGTATTAAAGTTGTTAAGACAGAGCTTTAAATAAAATAAAAAATATAATTTGCTTTAGCATAGTGTTTTTATTTAAAATGTATTTTATTTTCAAATTTTTGGGAATTTGTTTTTACTTTAATGAAATGAAAAATACAATTTATAGAATTATTTTTTTCATTCTTCCTGTTGAATTTGGAAATGAATTGAATTTTATTTCTTATTTTATATCCACTTATATTCTTAAATTAAATTTAAATTGAGAATTAGAACCCCATTTTCCACTCCGTGCAAGAACTTAGCGCTTCGTGGAAAATCTGCTAGGGAAATTATGCGCATAATGAGATTTATTTACTCTTTACAGAGTAGAGGGCATTATCAGGTCGAGTCAATTTGTGCTCATTTTTTTGGAAGAGCAGCAGAGAGTATTAAATTTTAATGCCGAACAAAGGACGAGGTCAGCCGAGCACCTTTCAGCCCAGTTAATAGCATTTGCTATATGTGTGTATGCCCA
Source organism: Hypselothyrea guttata (assembly GCA_035045125.1). Lineage (NCBI taxonomy): Eukaryota > Metazoa > Arthropoda > Insecta > Diptera > Drosophilidae > Hypselothyrea > Hypselothyrea guttata. Next base: position 1,629,982 of record JAWNNJ010002189.1, on the reverse strand, counting down.
AAATAACAAAAAAAATAAAAATAAAAAGAGGAAGACTTCAGCTTGGGGCTTTTTCATTTGGCCAACGGACAATTTCCGTTGTGGCTGGCCAACTTTTTCTTTTTCGGTCAGCGTGCAAAAGCCAAAAGTGTTTACGTTTCTCTCTGCAGTTTACAGTTTTTCCTCTCTTTTTTTTTTGGTGTGCAAAAAGTGCCATAAAAGCTTGTCTATGAAAGACGCGCTACACACACACACACACACGCACATCACGCTATTTTGTATGACTTTTAGCTGAATGTTGCACTGCTGCTGAGCATATCTTTATTATTATACCCTGTACTACCCATTGAAAAATGGGAAATACAGGGTTATTTTTATTTTATACTATTAATTCATATTTATTTAATTGCCAAATAAACTACACTTAAAGCCAATCAAAAAGCAGCATTAACCGAAAAAATAATAAAGAAAAGCCTTTAGTTTGTGAACTTAATCATGGTGGTGTGCTGCTTAAAGGTCAATCTTCGGTCCAGTATGACGCCAAGGTAATTGTGGCTTCTCTTGTAGGATAGTGGTCTTGTGGTCTTGTTGAGCTGTTCCGGCGTGCCATGGCTTCTTCGGAACCCAAACTGCCACTTTGGGATTCGTTGTGCTACCTTCTTTAGCTCTAGGATGCGGTTAAGAATCACCCTTTCTGTCATCTTCCCCAATGCTGGAAGAAGACTGATTGGCCGGTATCCATCAACTTCGGTAGGTGGCTTCTCTGGTTTCGGGATCATCGTTATAAGTGCAGTCTTCCAGATGTTTGGAAAATATCCCAGCCTAAGTATGCTGTTCAGAAGTAGCGAAAGTGGCCTTACCGTAAGCTGCACTTCGGGATACCCTGTAAATAACTTAAATAATATGTACAATTTACATTGTAAATCGCCCAATATTAACAGCCGATATCGCCAATTTTTTCATTATATATTTAGATTATTTTTTTGAGATTTTTGGTGAAAATTTCAAAACGATATATCCACTAGAAGTATTTGTGGCGTAGTTTTTTGAATCAACAAGTAGTGGTTTGCCTTGTTTTTTGACTCAATAGGTGGTTGCAAGTTGCTAAATTTGTTTATATTTTTATTAATTCACATATAAGTCAGCCAATTTTTTTTATTTCATATTTAGATTATTTTTTGGAATTTTTGGCGAAAATTTCATAATAATAATAATAATAGAAGTATTTTTATTTTGTTTTTATTTATTATAATTTTTTATGCCTAGCATTGAAAACGGACAACAGCGCATGGGACGGTGAACACGAATAAAGTAAGCAAGAACTGGGTTTGAAACCAGGCTAATTTAAACGCCAACTGAAAATGCCTTGCCTAATTTTTTGTAGCATACTTTCAGGCAGTTCCAATAAAACCGCATTGAATGGCACAATGAGCCTTGCTTAATTTTTGTAGCATACTTTTAGGCAGTTGCAATAAAACTGCCCAAAGGGTCGAAACTTATTTTTTGCAGCATACTTTCAGGCAGTTGCAATAAAACTGTCCAAAGAATATTTTTTAATTTTTGTAGCATACTTTAAGGCAGTTTTAAAAATTGCAAAAAAAAAAACATCGACTTTCTGCAAATTCTCCTGTTCGCCTGGTATTCAACTTAATTTCACTTAATAATTTGCCTATTTTGACTGTCGATTCTTGGTAGCTTGAGAACAACAAGAACAAGAACAAGAACAACAACAACAACAACAACAACAACAACCACCACAACAACAACCACAACAAGCAAGACCACAACAACAACAACAACAACAACAACCACAACAACAACAACAACAACAACAACAACAACAACAACAACAACAACAACAACAACAACAACAACAACAACAACAACAACAACAACAACAACAACAACAACAACAACAACAAACCACAACAACAACAACAACAACAACAACAACAACTACAACAACAACAACAACAACAACAACAACAGTAACAACAACAACAACAACAACAACAGTAACAACAACAATAACAACAATAACAACAACAACAATAACAACAACAACAAGAACAACAACAACAACAACCACAACAACAACAACAACAGTAACAACAACAACAACCACAACAACAAGGATCTCAAGCTACCAAGAATCGACAGTCAAAATAGGCAAATTATTAAGAGAATTTAAGATGAAATACCAGGCGAACAGAATTTGCAGAAAGCCGATATTTTATTTAAAAAATTTTGTAAAAGTGCCTAAAAGTATGCTACAAAAATTAAAAAATATTCTTTGGACAGTTTTATTGCAACTGCCTAAAAGTATGCTACAAAAATTAAGCAAGGCTCATTGTGCCATTCAATGCTGTTTTATTTGAACTGCCTGAAAGTATGCTACAAAAAATTAGACAAGGCATTTTCAGTTGGCGTTTAAAAACTTTATTTTTGGGCGATTTACAATGTAAATTGTACATATTATTTAAGTTATTTACAGGGTATCCCGAAGTGCAGCTTACGTAAGGGTATAATAATAAAGATATGCTCAGCAGCAGTGCAACATTAAGCGCGCCGCCCGAGAGTATGCTTTAAATTAAAGCTTGCCAACTAAACGTTTTTTATGCGAGTTATTTTTATAGCTTATGGATGAATATTTTTTGGGTTAAAAACTATAACTAAACCTGCTGAAATAAAACGTGAATACAAAGTTATACAAACATAGCGTAAGACGAGCTGCTTGGCTGCAGCATAAAGCCAACGAGAAATGTCCGGCAGCAGCGACACATTAAGCGCGCCGCCTGGAAGTATGCACTACAAATTGAGCTGCAAGTCAGGCACAGTTTTGCAGTCACTTTCAAGCTGCTGATTATTTTTGATTTTTCTACGGCAGCCTAAAGGTATGCAACACTACACTGCTACAAAAAAAAAATTAAAACAAATAAATTAAATTCTGAGTATGAATAAAAAAAATAAATAATTGACTTGTTGCATACTTTCGAGGGGTTGTTGTTGTTGTTGAAAAATTAAAACAAAATAAAAAATACTTCTACTATTATTATTGTTATGAAATTTTCACCAAAAATGCAGAAAAATAATGTGAATATGAAATAAATAAAATTGGCTGCATTATATGCGAATTCACGGAAATATTAACAAATTTAGCAAAATAAAATTTCAGCCGTTGGCGAGGCGGTTAAAAAACAGTCCAAAAAAGAGAAGACTGAAGAGATGCCATCCACAGGACCTTCCAACAAGGTCCATAGTATAATCTAAATCATTCAATAAATATATATATCATATACATTTTTATGATTAATTGTTGTTAGATTTATAAGGTATAACTTGTCAAGCTGCCAAGAAGGTAGCAAAAAACTAGTTTATAAATAAAATTTACACATTTAAAATAGTTTCAGGTGGCGTGGAAAAAGCGATTCTTATCGCGATAAGCCACGTACGTTGTTGTTCCTTCCTCTCCCTGCCTATTATGGCCTTATCTCCGGCAAATCAATCACAGTGCAACTTCATTATGAAGCGACATCGAACACAAGTCGATGTTAACAAGTTTAACAACTATAAATGCGATCGCTTACAGCTCGTAATCAATGACAAGCAACAACAACAATGGCCACAAAAACTCACTCAAAAGTTTGTTTTACAGGGCTAAGAGTTGTTGGCCCCCTCAGTAGAAGCCCATAAAAACTTTCGCCATTACAACAATAATAATAGCAACAAGGACAACTGTTCATAACTGTTGTTGCTGCCATCATATTTCCTGCAGCTGAAGTTCCCCCTCTCCATCCTTCTGATCCCCCTCTCCCTCCTTCTTTTCACACAAATCAAACTCGCAGTGAAATCGAACAGGGCAAAATGTATTGTAGTCGCATTAGTTATGGCCAAATTGATTGATGTCCCTTCTAGGGTTTCCAGTCGACAAGATTACATCGATATGCAGCATCCAAAAGCAAAGATTTGCAACCAATATTTATTTTATTCGATATATGTATCTCTGAAAAACATCGCAAATACCGATATATTGCAACAAAAAACTAAAATATTGAATATTCAGCATGTATATCGAACTTTGTTAGAAAACATTATGCAAATATCGAATTTATCGATTTAAATCGATAATTTTATATCCCCAATTCAAGATTCGTATATTGATTTCTTTTGATTTATATTAGATTCATGCCAAATCGAACTTTATTAGAAAACATTATGCAACTATCGATATAAATCGATAATTTTACTGGCGACGCTCCTCCAGCAGTCCGTTGACCAGCTTGACGAGCATCTCGAGCCCCTCCTGATTGTTCTGCTTGTAGTAGGGCAGGGCCTCCAGGCGCTGCAGCCACGCCTTGAGCTTGGGGTACTGCACTTCATCGATGGGCGCAAACTTGGAGCTGGTGGAGACGGTGGCGACCGCACACAGATCCGCAATGGTCAGCTGGGAACCCGCCAGAAAGTCGGATGCCTGGAGACACTTCTCCAGGCCGTCGTAGGCGCGCTGCATGTAGCTGATGCGATCATCCGGGATCTCCTTAGCTCCAAAGTAGATCACGGGCTCCACGATGAAGCGAAGACGCGGAAAAAGATGGCCGCAATCGAAGTACAGTCGCGCGTCCACATCGCGACGCCCGGCGGGGTCCTTGGGGTAGAGGGAGTCGCTCTCTCCGCCGTACTTGTCAACCAGATAACCGCAGATCACATGGGAATCGCTGACGATCGTTCCATTGTCATCCAGCACCGGAATCGTGTGCTGCGGATTCATTTTTAGAAACTCCGGAGTCACGGTATCGCCGCCCTTGACATTGACCAGGCTAGAGAGAGAGAGAGCGGGAGAGAGAGAAAGAGAGAGAGGGAGAGTAAGTGGGCAGAGCATGAGAAAGTAAAACAAGTTTTCTCTTAGACAACAAAATGCAAATGCAACGGGTTTTCGGTATAAATAAATATGCATAAACTTGTAGAGCATATAGATTAAAAATCTTGAAAATTCAAATAAACTAAGCATTTAATTAGAATAGGAATTTGGTTAAGAAATATCATTAAAAATAACAAAATTAAGCACAATTTGTCAGAAAATAATATGATTAAAAAGCAAAATTATAGTTATTGTATATAAAAAGTTCTTAAATGTTCTGAACTTTGAGCAAATTAAGCAGACAGAAGGCGTGACCGATTCCATGTAATTTATGTAAATTCTTGATATAATAGTAAACTATGCTTAAAATTGCATTAAAATCGATTAATAAACACAGAAGCTATTAAGGAAACAATTTGATATGCAATCTCACTAAAGTGCTTTTGCAAATTCGGTTGCTTCCGACTGATCGGCTAGCTTCCTACTAATTTATATATATTTATTCCCACTTCAAATTTACCGTTAGAGTATACAAAGTTCGCATATTAAAAGCTTACCGTAGATCCAGCTCAATGCCCAAAGCACCGGCTGTGAGCAGGACGGCACGACACGGCGGACTGCGTGGCGCATAATAGAGAACAGGTTTGGACATGCTGCAGATAGAGAAAGAGAGAGAGAGAGAGAGAGAAAGGGAAAATAAGGTAAAAATAAACAAATTTGTCAAAGCGCTGCGCGGAGATAATAACTAATATGCAAATTACTTTCTCGCATGCACACGCACAGCAAAAAAAAAACAAGAACAAAACAAAAACTCAGCAGCAAGAGAAGTAAATAAACACTAATCAGGCAAATTGGATTTACGCACACTTAAGCACACACAAACACACAAACAAAAGCCGAAAACTAGCGAAGCACAACCTACGTCTTCGAAGAGCAGCGAACGACTGACGACGCGATCAAACCTGAGCGCTCAAAAGCTCAAGCCAAGCGAACTGCAACTCGAACTTGTTGGGCAAGCCTAACAGCGAACTCCAACTTGTTGGCTTGCGGCGATCACAGCAATTTGTTTGCAGCACAACAGTATGCTTTGAATAATTGAAAAGGAGCTGCCAACAACTTAAATATTAAATAGAAAATAAATTGGTATACAAATAAATAATTTGCATAATAAAATTTGCATAACAAAATTAAAATTTTCTGTTGCAAATAGAAAAGCACTCAAACTTGCTTGCCACGTTCGACTGCGAACTCAAACCTGCTCGACGATCATAACATTTTGTTGACAGCTCAAAAGTATGCTTTAAATAATTGAAAAGAAGCGGCCACCTACGCCCGAAATAAATGCGAAAAAAATAAACGAATAAAAAAGAGAAAAACAAACATTTGCGACTTTTCAGTTGCAGATTTTCCATTTCCATCAAGTCAGCAGCAGATTTTCGGCTGCTGAATCAACTTACTCGCGTGTTAATTGAATTAATGTCAATTTGCTGCCGCCATATTGAATGCGCAAACGAGGTACAGTTGCCACCCACAGGTACAAGTGCCCGCGGGCCCAGCCCTTTTTTTAAGGCAGGTGCAAGTATTAAATTTTTAAGCGGATTTCAGCATTAGTTAATGGCTCAGCTGAAAAACGCTCTGGGCCCTCGGCTTTGGGCTGCTTTGTTCAAAGTGAACTTTAATTGGATTTTCGGGGCGTAAAACTGTAAATTTGGTAAATTTGGTGAATTTGTTGAATTTCTCCTGGCTGGCATGCAGGTCGATAGCTCAAGTATCTAAAGTGTCCTTAAATATTTGGTCACGCGCTCTGGCGAAATGGAAAATACCAAAGACAAAGTGAGAAGGAAGACGACGCTTCAAGTGCTGCCTTGGCATGCAGGTAAGAACTTTGTCTCTAAAAGGAGGGGTGAGCGGTGGAGTGGAGCGAAGGGGGGAGGGGTCTGTCGAAATGTTGTGAAAGCAATTTACAGTTATTAAAGCTTTTAGTGCGATCAAAAGGCGAAAACGCTTTGCCCTGCATTAAATTTAATAACGTAATTGAGTAATTTTCTGAAGTGTATTGGCAACGCTGGCGGCGGTATTGCCACCTGGTACGGCTAGAAATGGAGGGTGGCGGAGAAAGGCGAGAGGAGGAGGACTGAGGCATTGACTAATTGATTGCTATTTGACGAGTGGCATTTATCTTCATAAGTTCTTTTAATTGAAATCACAGACTACAAAAGAGAGAGCTATGTAGGGAGAATAATGAGAGGGAGGGAGAAAGGGAGGGAAGAGGAAGAGAGAGAGAGCGAGCGAGTGGAGGAAAAGTGCGCCTAAAAGCGTGTGAGATTAATTGGCGCAGAAGGTCGTCTAGGTCTTGTTGGCCTAAAATGCTTGGAATGGGTTGCGTACACTGAGAGAAATAATAAAAAAAAATACAGAAACTCATTCTCTCACTAAGAACTAGAGTGGAGAAGACATAACTTTAACAATTTCGTAAGAATTATAGCTTCGATATTCTCCTAACTTAAATAGAATAAAGAAAATAAAAAAATTAAAATATATATTTTATATTATAATTAAAAAAAACTTTTTAAATTACTTGGGATTTTAACAACTGTACTTCTAAAATCTTCCATATTTTGTGTACTTTTAAGGCAAATTTTGTTCACTGTGTACTCGGCTGTTGAGTGCTGAGTATCGCCTTTGGCAACACTGGCTGCAAGCTCAAGTGGCAAATCCAGTGTTATTAATGGATACTGACAGCGTGAACAGTGAACAGTCGTGGCAATTGTAATAGAACCAGGAAGCAATAGCGACAGCTCTTTGCTGTGGGCGTGGTTCCGTTTCAGCCAAAGGCAAACATAAATATTACTTAATTTCCCCCACCCCAAGGCACTTGTAAGTGCCGATTAATAACAATTAAATGCCAGTTGGTTTTACTTGCCTAATTGCTGGCATTGAAGTCTCGCAGGCTTTAAAGCATCCAAGGACAAGAAAAATAAGAAAAAGAAGCAGAAGTCTGCACTTAAGACCCAACAGATAAGCACAATGAAGTCGTCTCCATTAAAATCCCACTAGCAGGCTCTATCTCTCCTCTCCCCCTCTCTCTCTCTCTGTCATTCTTTGGGCTTTGTTTTTATTGAAAATGAACTGGCGGGAAATGTGGCAGCAGCGGGAAATTGGCTGGGGAAAATGCCAGCATGTCTGCCGTGGCTGCTGCCATCTAATGTATAAATCGTTGGCCAAATTAAAAGTGACATGCCATTAGATATAGATGGATATACATATAGATATAGACATAGATATCGATATGAAATAGCCCCAATGTCCAGTCCGACTTCTAGGCCCAAGTGCTGAGGGGGCCAATCAATTGGCTTCCCTTCATGCAAATGAAAACTGGCCGGAACAGCTGCCACAACAACAATGGCTACTTAAAGCTGGCTTTAAATGGCTGCCTAGTCATGGTAAATACACTGAGAGAAATGCTGATACTTTAAAAAATTAGTTTAAATTGCTTGAATTGAATTGAATTGAATTGTTTTGGTTTAACATGCTCAATAATTGCTAGCCTTTAATATTAGCTACTAGTGTAAATAATATGCAACGACTGTTAACCAACACTGGCAGAGACTACAGAAGTTATCGATAACACGAGCATGATAAATGAATTGTAGTTCAAACAAGATAAATTTTAGCTAATACTTTAATATTAACCACTAATGTAAACCATGTAAACAGACTGTTAACTAACACTGGCAGAGATATCGCTCTTAGTTATCGATAACACTAGCAGGCTAATTACGACGCCATTTTGTACTGTTAAAGCACACTCGCTTAATCAATAACAAGCAAACGCAATTAAGCACTAAAAATAAATTGCAAATATAGAAATTTGATGGCATTTAACCTTTATTTAATACATTTTTTATACGCCTCCATTTGAGTTTTACAGTGCAGGACAAAAACCTCTGTCCGTAGAGGTCGCCTGTCGCCTGTCCATCAATGCCAGCTGTGTGCGTTCCTAACCTTCTTGTGAGTTGTCGGAAAATATATAAAAAAAAAAAAATCAACTCAAGTGGCATGCCCCAAAAGGCGGACTTTAATTTACTTCATGGCGATTTGCGAGTGGAAATCGTGCGAGCGTTTTTCTGTCCGCACTTTGATGTCGCATTTTATTGAACTTTATTGAAGCATAAAATCAAAATATACAAAATATACGAAATATACGTAAAAAAAGTATGGATATATGTATGCGAAAATACAATTTGTTACGGCAACACTCTGATTGCAGGTGCAGAAAGGCGAAGGGGCGTGTTACGAAGAGGGGAGGGGAGAGGGAAGCTGAATGCGTTTCACATTTCGCTTTTATAGTCGAGCTAGCAATGAATATGGATTTTTGTCGGTGCTTTTCGCATATAGTATGTATTCTAAACAGAGCTAAACCTCCTCTCCACTCAGTGCTGCCCAAATAGCATTTTTGCCGTCAAATTTAGCTTTTTTTTTTTTAAATAACATAATATATTAAAAAATCTTTGAGAAATCTTTAGAATAACTTTTACTCTAGGTGTTTTTTGGCTCAAGTTTTCAGTTTTATTTCGCAAAAAAAGAGTGAAAATTGGCAACACTGCTTAGAGAGAGTTCACTTCCTCTCCCTCTCCCTTTCTCTGCTGTCCCTGTCTCACATTTTTTTGTGCGGTTCCGGTGGGCAACACAGATGCGTTGGGCATTTTATTGGTTTTGTTTTGATGGTTGGCTGTTGGCACTCGAGGCTGGGGCCCAGCCGACAGTCTGTTGCTGCTCTTGATGGATTAGCGACTTTCCCATTTCCCTCACTTTCTGCCCCACTTTCCCTTTCCCTCCCTCTCCCTCCCTCACTCTCTGCGCTTCTTGTCTCACTCATTCATGAGGCAGCTTCAATGCATCATCAAAATGGACGCTACGGCATAAGCTCAACATGGCTAACTGACATGCTTGTCCCTCTCCCTCCCTTCCTCCCTCCCTCTCTCCCTACCTTCCTCCCTCGCTCTCTTCCCTCTCTCCCTTTATGCCCTTAGGGGCATTAGATTACATTGTTTTCGCCATACACGCAGGGCATGCCATTAGGCAGTCTACCAAATTGGGAAAACCTTTCGCTTCCCTTTTCCCTTTTTTTTTGGTCAAATTGAAAACTTGATACGCTCAACAAGTATAATTTGCCTCCGACAGAGAGGAAAACTCTTTAAATCTCTGTGTGTCTGTGCACATTAGCAGCTCAAGTTTTCAGCTCCAAGAAAATGCCGGAAAAATGAGTTGACTTTGCTGCCCATTTCCTTTGATCTGACAAGCGGAAAACACAAGCTACGTTTTTCCACAAAATTTGCCAAAGGTATTAAATGAAGGGCATGCAAAGTAAATGTGAAAGTTGCAGAAATAATAGTAAAGTGAAGATTCTAGTTTCATTAAATTCTACATTTTTAAAAAGGAGAAATAACCTTTGTATAATATTCAAAGTAAGAAAATGCAACCCTGCAAGGCAAGCGAGGAGACTATCGATAAGCAGGGTTGTAAACCTAGTGTTGGAAAACCCAGTAATCGCTAATGTCATGCTTGTCGTCGATTACAATGTCCATTAAGGTCACTTATTTTGTGAAAAGAAAGAATTAAGTAAAGAGTACAGTAGGAAAAACTATAAGAATAGCGTTGTTATCTCTCATTTCTAGCCTGGCGTCAATTGTGAAAAAGTTCTGGATACAAAAAAATTAAGTAAGAAAAAAAGTAGGAAAAACTATAAGAATATTGCATTTGTTTTCAACTATTTGATAAGCTAGCAACAAGGTCGCATTTTGAGCAAGCTCTATTAAATAATAAAAAGAAATCCCAGGCAATCGATAAATAAAATAATAAAAACTACAAAAAGCTAATACCCAAGCTTATGGCCTGTAAACAAATTCTTTTATAGACCTATAAAGACTTTGACAGCTGCAATAAGCAAGGTACAGTTGACTCCAAATAGTAAATTTTGCACAATTTGCAATGCATAAACTGTCATGCTTAGCACCTGCCACATGCCACAAAAAGCGGCATCCAGAGTTGCCAGGCGCATAAATTTCGGACTGCGAACTGCGCTAATTAAAGTTGAACAAGCTGAGAACACAGCTAGAGCTCACTAACAGTAAAAGTTACAGTTATGCGCAGAGTTGCAATTAAGCGTACAGTGGCGGCAAGAGATAGAGTTACAGCTGCTTACATAATGCCAAACATTAATGACAGTTATTCCATTTGCCAGTTTGCCAGTTCAAGCTTCATTCTCAAGTGCCAAGTTCTGCTCGGGTGGTCGAAATGCGCTCCAACTGCACTTGGAGGAAAAACGTAGTAAATTTAACTATTAATTTATGGATATAAAGGGCAAGCAAACACGGAAACTGTTAACTTGGACTTGATAGATGAAAATGTTCAATTCGACTACAGCTTACATTTTACAAATAATTTTAATATCAGAAAAAAACTCTAATTATCTTTTCTTTTTTTATTATTTATATTTATATGTATTATGAATTTGAATATTTAATTTATTTCTCTTTATTTATATTAAAACTGATCTATTTTTTTCAGAGTGTATGAATGTGGTGCATCTCTGGAGTGCAGTCTGTCCATGGAATTTAGTGCCCAAGCGGATTAAGTTTTGGCTTAGAGACTGCAGCAGGGAAGCGAAGAGAGGGGCAGGGGCAGAGGCAGGGAAAGGAGTAGGGGCAGGGGAAGGGGAAGCTGCTTTAACTGTTGAAGCGCACGGACCACAACAAAAGTAAGCTGGATTTTAATGCGAATTAGAAACAAGCGCACAAATTGAAATTCCTAAACAACTTGTGCCAGCTCTCAGCTCTACACAGAGAGAAAATTTCAAGAATTCCGCACTTGAAAACATGTGTTTCGAACTTGATACCACAATTAGCAGGAAAATGCTAAATTCGATTAGAAAGGATTTACAAGTTCGTAGAAATTATAAATGCAAGTTTATGAGAATTTTAAATTTTAATTTTTATCTGTAAAATATTATTATTTTTTTTATATATTTAAATTTATTTTATAATTGAAAAATTCTTCCGCAGGGGAAAATTTGTATTCTCAATAAAAACAACATTTTAGAACTTATATTTATACATATTATTTATTTTATATATATATTTTACTTATTTTATGTTATATATTTTTCATTTTGCCTATTTATTGCCTGAACTTATTTTTGTTGTTTTTTTTTTGCATTTTTATAGCGTTGAGATTTATGAGCATCTAAATTGTTGCTTTTGTGGCCCATTAAACATACAACTCTCTCGGCTTCCAGTCTGCTCGTAAAACCCTTCCAGATGTTAGCCGTAAATTACGCATACGCACTGTGCGCCGGTACAAAATAGAACAAATGCTAATTGGCAGCTTCAAGCAGCTGCAACTGGCGGCTTTTGAGCTACTTCCACACACACACACACACACACACACATGCACACACACACTGAAGCACTTAGCGAATCAATTAATTTATGCAAGGACAACAGAGACCCCCCCGGGGGGTATGAAGTCCATGGGGCACTCGCAGCAGGAGATTCAATTACAGACAATGCCGAGCGTTAAACAAAAGCGACCAGAAAAAACTGAAAAAAGTGAGCAAACTAGCAAAAAGAGTATCCAGAATTATATTACACAAATTACGAAGCCTAAATACACTTGCCAAACAAAAGGGAGAGCGCTCAAAACCAGCATAAATTCAAAATGATAACAGAGTGCAAAAACAAAGACTTATGAAACCTATTAAAATGAAATTAAATGCAGGTATGCACCAGCTTTTATATTATTTTGTTTTGCGCTTTAATTAGCAACAGCTTAACCCTCTAAGCCCTAAGAGTGCCTTGAGGCACTCATTACATTATTTACATTTAAAAAAAAAGTAGGAGCTTTTGCATCATTTAAATATTTGATTGCAGTTAAGAACAAACGCCAAATTACGTGTAGAAACTTTGAAAGCTCTCAGGAGCTTTTAACTGCACTTGGTATTTTCTCTTGCGCAGCACATGCAATAACTCGCGTGCCAAATTTCAGCTGCGCACAGTTGTGTTTTGTTATGTTTATAAAAAAATATATATAAAACTAATCGAAGTGATTATTTTTTTGGTGAAAGGTAAGTATATTTACTATTAAAAATAATTTATAGGTATGCAAATATATAATAGACATACGATGCAGTGGTGAAATAGTGATAAGTGCCTTGAGGCACTCTTAGGGCTTAAGGTCAACTTTTTTGTTAGCAGCTAGTTCACAGCTACGCCCAATTTATTTGTTTATAGTAGGATTTTCATACCCTGTACTCATTGAAAAGTGGGAAAAACAGGGTTAATAACTTTTTTTGAATATATGTTACAGGCAGGAGGCGTGGCACACCTTACAAAGTATATTCTTGATCAAGGATACAAGCCGAGTCGATATAGCCATGTCCGTCTGTCTGTCTGTCCGTCCGTAATGTATATATATTTGAAGATATGGCAAAGAAGATTCGTTTAAAGTTGTCAGACTTGATATATGATCAGTTTTGGACTTGCGCTTTGATCAACTGAACCATTTGCCACACGAGGTGGATCGTAATAGTGGAAAAAGATGGTGCAAGTAGTGCAAAACATTACAAACACAATGTTTTTGCCTTAAATGCAATTTGCTTTTATGCTGCACAGCCAATAAAAATTGTTTTGTGGTATATAATACAAAAAAATAAAATTTGACGTTATAATTTTGAAGTAATTTTTTTTGCCTTAAAGACCTAAGAGTGCCTTGAGGCACTCATTCACCTTTTCTCACCTTACAGGTAAACGAAAGCATCTACGATCTTTTTGACTTCATATTTGAGTTTAGGAGCCCAAATTCACTATATAAAAAAATACTTGAATGCATTTCTTCTATTATTTTGGAAGATGGCGTTAGAGGGTTAAATAGAAAACAAAATTTTTTTATAAGCAATCAAATACACAAAGACTTAATTGAATAGTAATTGAATTTGCGTATGCACTTTATTTATTTTCACTTGATTGCTTTATTTAATAAGAACAAAGTTATTATCCCTTTTTTTCCATTTTTCAATGAGTACAGGGTATAAAAAGAAAAGGTAAAATTTAAATAATTAATTTGTATTATCATAAATTTAATTATAGTTGTATAAATATTATATTATTTGGTGTCAAACGCTAGCCAACACTAGTAGTTCGTTATTTGTTATCGATCAATAATGTATCGCATTGGTACGATAGCAATTCAAGTCGATATATTAATTGCTAATTTTGATATTTAAGGTAATAGTTTAAACTTAAAAAAATTTTAAATAAATTTAAATAATTTGCCTTATTTTGGAGCTGCTCACAAAAGCAAAATACCCTGTAAAGACTGTAAAAAGAGCACTGCCGGTTGCTTATTAACTATTGAAATTGTGCGTCCATTTGTTGTCGGATGGTAAGAGAGAGGGGGAAAGGGGTTCAGCAGGGGGTATAGAATTACTCGATATGCTAATGCTGCAGGCACAACTCTCGCTTAAAGCTTTTCCAATTGTTGTTGCTGACTAATCGTGTTTAATTTGCAGCAGAAGAACCAAGACACCTGCCCCTAAAGGGGCGGAAGTGGGGGGCGGGACTGAAGCTTTTTGTTGGCCAAAAGTTCGTTGGCACCTGCTGCCAGGCGATGGAATGTCAGAGGAGGAGAGGGAGGGTTGAGAGAGAGGGGAGAAGAGGAGGAACGGGGTAACTTTCGCTGTTTGTGCTGCCATAATGAAGGCTTTTATGAAAATGCTAATGAAAACTTGTACACAGTTCGATGCTCCCAAGAATTATTTCACGCAATTACAGTAATAATCATGATGTTTTAAAGTGTGGGCGAGAGACTGCGTGCACAGTGAGAAATTCCGAGAATCGAATTAAGCTTGATATCTCATTAGACAGAAATATTAACAAGATCAAACTTATAACAAGTTAAAGGTAAAAAATGTAGATTTAATTTAAAGCGAATTAAAAAAAAATTAATAATGCATTGAAGAATTTTTGATTTTCGTCAGTGTAATTTTTTTTTGTAATTCTAATTATTACTTTTTTATGAATTTTAAATTATTTTTTATTTAAACAAGTTTTACACTTTCTTTTTTTTGGCTATTTAATATAAATCGATGGCGCCACATGAAAATCTATTCCTATAGTTGGAATTTTCTTTCTTAATTAAAGAAAAATCTGTTATAATTGTTTTTAATTAAATAAGAACTACTTTAAAAATTTGTTTTAACTCATTTCAAGATATATATTTTAGTTACTAGAATTATTCTTGAAGATTGCAAGCTCAAAAGTTGAATTTATTTAAAAGTAATTTTAAGAACACGAATTTTCTCTCTGTGTACGTGTGTGTTGGCCATAATGGAGTGTGTTTGGCTGCTCGGTCACAGTTCATAAATCTTGCCGCCTAATTTGCGACAACGGCCACAAAAGAGCACTAAATCCTTGTTTGTCAGACTTACATGTGTTTTCTCTCAGTGTGTGTGTGTGTGTGCAAGCAAATGTTTGTCGCCTGAAAGGGTTTCACTGTCTTCGCAAACTCACAAAACAAAACAAAACAAAATTCGCAATAAATAATTAAGCTAATGAGCATTTAATGCCTAATTTAATGCACGCAAAATAATAATTATTAAATAAAAATTATTATTTAAGTGTCTGAAAATGCTCTGCATTTTAAATGCGCGCCTCTAAACGGCATGGAACGAAGTGGAAGTGAAACACGTGGGAAACTCACTCAACAACTCGCTAAAAGCTCTCTCTCTCTCTCTTTCTCTCTCTCTGAGTCTCACTCAATGACGCTCATCCTGGCTGTCGATGCTGCCCGGGATTGACACACATTGCTCCCTTTGCTCCCTTTGCCCCCCTTGCTAACTTTGCTCCCATTACTCCCAACAACAATAACAACAACAAATCCCAGTTGCACTTTCAGCGCCTACTTTTCAGCTGACTCAGTAATATGTGTTAAACTCAATTAAAAATGTTGGTAACAATTTTTAAATAATTTTATATAGTAAATAATATGGTAATAAATAAATTACACTGCAAAAAATCAAATATGCTTGGTATTTTATTTGATTTAATTTATACAAAGTTATTTTAAATTCTGGCTTTTAGTGAGATACCAATTTATAAATGCATGGCTTCAAGAACGATATTCTGGAGTTTTTCTCTCAGTGTATCGCTTACTTTGCTGCTGCCCAGGTGTCTTATGCCGTATGATTGTAGGTTGCAGCTGGGTTGTTTGTGATGCGTGTTGTTTATCTTATCAGCGTGGCAGATGGCCGAATACCAATGCTAACACAAACAACTCCCACTCGCTACTGGGGCTTTGCGATTCTAATTGCCCTCTGCACTTTGAATTTTGACAGTCGAAACAACAGAAACAACAGAAACATCAATAAAAACAATAAAACTCGTGTTTGTTTACAAGCGCAACAGTTTTAATAGCCCAGGCAACATGTTGCTGGAGCTAGTGACATGTTGCGTTGGGCTAGCAACATGCTCTACAAGTGTCCCCAGCGCAACATGTTGCTGACAGGCTGTCTCACACACACACACATAGCTGGCCTAAGCTCAGTTTGAGTGAGCGCTCTGTCTCTCTCCTCTCCTGTTTCATTGCCAGTTTGTGCCGCTCGCCTGAAGCTTTTTGTGCGAGCTACGCCGCCTGAATGTTTCAGTTCCTCGTGGCAGTTCAAAGCGTACGGTGTGCGTAGCGGACGGCAACACAGGCCAATAGCAACATCAAGTGAGAGAGTGAGCGAGCGAGAGAGCGAGAGAGCGAGAGAGCGGAATAAGAATTCATTTAATTGAGCGCGAAGTGAGCAGCAGCCATTGGCCAACTGAGTGAAGTGTAAATAAGTGAAGCAAACTCCCCCCTCCCTCTCCACCGCCCACCTCCCCTCTCTGCATCCAATCAACCAACTAAACCACACACACACACAGGCAAAGCTAAGACGCATGTGTGTGTGTGTGTGTTTCATCTTGGGCTGTTTATGTTTGGGCTTGTATTTTGTGCTTCCCCCACTCCCCCTACTTCCCACACTCACCACCCCTTGCAGACAGCAGGTGTGATCCATTACAGCGTAATATGCTTAATTTATACTTTGTCTGTGTGTGTGTACACTCGAAGAAATTAGGCACGATTCGTTGCGCTTGAATTTAATTAATTCTCTTTTGTTTAAGAAATTTTAATTTATTTTAATTACTCAGAGATAATATAAATACGTGTGAAATAAATAATTATTAAATTAGAAATAAAATGTTATTTAAAGTTATTCGTTTTTTTTTAAACAATATAATTGATATTTAGAAATTAATCTTAATACTAATTAAACTCTTAAAATCACAAAAAAGCTGACTTTTTTAACAACGCAAATGCTTACCTGAAGTGCGTAAACTCTTGACATTTCGCTCAGTGTAGGCGGGCTTGTTGTATTTTTAATTTCTCTGTCTCTTAATGGCATATGAAATTGCATTTGTCAGTAGCTGACTTCGTTTGCATTTATCATTGTCTTGCGTTGCCACTGGCATATCCGCATCCACATCCGCATTTACATCCGCATTCGCATCCGCATCCGCTCTGGCGCCATGTTGATGTAGATGGATATTAAAATGTCAACAATGCGTCGCAATACTCAGTTTATGCGCGTTATCGACATACAAACCAATTAGCTTCCTCTTCGCTTTCAACAATCGCACTTGAACTACTTCCCCTCCCCCTCACCCTCACCCTCTTTTTTCCCACTCTTCCAAAAGTTGGAAAACCCTTCGCTAGTCATCATAAAAAATGAAATAAAAAATCCTCTGCGCTGCATTTTAATTGAAAAACTTCTTCAATTGAAGTTTAATCAACAACAAAAGCGACGCAGAAATAAAAATAATAAAAAACAGCAAAACCAAACGGGAATCTATAAAAAATGAACAAAACTGCCCAAGGACAAACTTTGCCAGGTTTCGCTCTAATTTTCAATTAAAAATGCACCCTTCGACCCCCCATTCGCCCTCCCCCCCCTACTTTCACTAACGCTCAAGCACAGGCACAACTCAAGTGCATTGACCACAAGAACACAAATAGCTCTCAGTCGGATGCAACCGACACTGGAAACAAATTTATAATTATATTGTTAATTGAATTATACAGAAAATAATTCAAAAAGAGAAAAAATAAATAAGAAATAAAAGAAATAAAACAGAACAATAAGCTTCAATGAAAGGAAGAAAGAACAAAAGATGTAAATAATTGATAAAATAGGAAGAAAAACCTGCAGAAACTGAGAGAATAAAAAACTAATTGAAAGAAAAACCCGAGATAAAAATACAGTAATAAAGAAAAATTCTGAAAATATTTTGTTTAATGTTTGCGATATCTGGAGAGATAAATTAAAATATTCTAAATTTTTCTTGAATATACGAAATTGTAAGAAAGCAAGAAAGGAAGGAAAGAAGGATTTCTGAACAAGAATTTAGATAGAACTTAAAATAGATAATGGATAAATAGACATTAGATTTCTATGCAAGAATTAAGCTAGAACTTAGAGTAGATAATACTTTTAGATAGTTTAACAACACAAACTTGTCATACCCCATAGCATTTTCAAGTGCAGGCCTTAAAATATTGTTTGAACTTGAAGTGGAGAGTACTTTTCTATAGAGAGGTTTCCGCTTTTCTTGTTCCTGACAGCAATTAAAATATGCATAAAATGTAAATGAGAGCAAGCGAAATCTGGGCAAGATTTTGAAATGAAGTTTTTGCTTAAAGCGACAGCTGTAATGTAATTAAAAAAGTGCCGCAAAAAACAAATTGAAAAACAAGTGAAAAATGCAATTTAATTATGCGATGAACAAAACACACAGATAAATATCAACGGAAATACTGGAAGCACAGGAAATACAGTAAGTACAAATCGGAAAAGCAAAGGCAGCTCTCAGGGGGGACAGTGGGAGAAGGGGGAGCGGGGTAGAGAGATCAATGAAAACTCAGCGATGCTGAAAGTGTATTGGAAAAGCGTGTTTATTTTTAATACGCGCCTCTCCCTCTGCCCCGCCCCCTATCGCCTGCTCCCTCTTATTGTAATTAGTTTTAGTTCGTTGTTTTTTCTCTGTTTATTTTTTGCTACATGGAAATGAGGGCAAATTGTAATTGCCACGCCCACATGCTGCGAATGCTTTTACTACGCCACGCGCCATATTAACTTAATTGAATGGACATAATCAGCGCCAAAGGGTGCGGGGGTAGGGGAAAGGGTGGTTGGGGAGGGGGCGTATCAAGAGAAAATTGAGCGAAAAATAAGCAAATAGCTATGAAAATTACCTCGTAAACAATGCGCATCCTTTCATTGTCAGACCCTAATAAAAACCCAGGGTATTAAAATATGCGCCATTAAAATTGTTTATGAGACACGCAAAGAGCTAAAAAATGCGAAAGGTGCCATATGATTAAGTCTATTCAAAAATTTCTTTATTTGCCTTACGGATTAGCCAAAAATGATTAAAATAGGCAGAAGAGTCGGACGCAATCGACATTTCAGCTTGATTTGATCTTGGCTTTAAAGCTGTAAAATAATTATGCTTGATTTGGATTTTAATAAAATTTAAACCCTCATAAATGCCGCTTTAAGTAGTAATAAAAACACCGAGAATTTAGTTAACTGTTGCCTAAACTCTGCATACCCATTTGGCTTTCTGAGGTGCAGGCTTAACAAACTTGTAACAAAGTTGATTTTCGCATAGAGTTAATTACCAATTGGCTTTGGGCAGCTTTAACTTTAGCAGACGTGCCACAAACAATGCCAAAAACAGAGCCAACAGACAAATAATGAGCGCTCAGGCTGCAGTCGGGTGTGCTCAGACCACAAACAGCACAGAAATCCATCCTGAAACCATAAAATAGAGTATAATAACTTTATGCAACTGGCAAAAACAGACATGGCAGCTTCAAAAAGGTATATAAACATGGTTAGGACAATAATCTAGCCCTGTGCATCTATATAAACCTAAAGATCTCTGGAACTATACGAGCTAAAGCAGTCAAATTTTAAGTGTAGTTAGGTATAAACCATATGTAGCTTAAGTTTATTTCAAATTTTGGCTACCATGCCCACTTTGCCCACAAATCAATATAAGCTCTATATTGCATAATTTTGAATGTAGAAGGCTGTCATTTGGCTTATATCTGCTTTGTGATAATATTAATCTATTCTTAAAAGCGCCTTGCAATCAGTTGATGAGCGCAAAAGTTATTAGGGAAATAATATGGCATGGTTTGCCTCGCCTCGGTTACTGAGTATGCTGCTGTCGGTTGCGTCCGACTGTTTCTTAAATCATATGTTGTCTGCAATTTGCCTCGGCAACTGACACCTCGGCACCTACACAGCTGCCTTCCATGTGAAGGTCTTAATACACGTCGTATTTTAGCATTTATGTGGCATGAAATAAGTTTTCGCTTGCAACATTTTTGGCATTAATAAAGGCGCCACAATGATACCCTAACATACGTCGCGCTTTCCACTTTCCACTGTGGCTTTTCCTGTGTCTAGCGACGCTTCTAATTAGAACTCTGGCAAGCAGTTGATGAGGGTAAATTGGCAAATAATTAATCGCCGGTTAATTAAGGACTTACATGCGCCAAAGCCAGCAACCACGTACAAACACGCCCCCTCGCCGCCTCCTTGCCACAACGCCCCCTTTAACTGCACAGCGCGAAAAATGGCGTTCTATAATTATGTTCAAATAAACTCATCAATCGTAAGAAACAAGAGAATAAATAATAAAAAATATTAAAATAAAAAAAATATATATTATTAAAAAATTTATTTTTAATTTATATGAAATCTTTTTTCTTTTTCTCACTGTGTCTCACATTTTTTTTTACCCCTTTGCAGCAGTTAAGACAAAGTGGGAGGTAGCCAGGGCGTGGCAGGCCATTGTTATGCGTAAATAGCAAAACGAAACGACTTTTTATGGCTTACAAAATGTACAAATAAAAGCTAAGGTCTATATTTATGGCAAAAATAAAACGGAATTTTATTAATTTATTTGATTTGGTTTCCTGCACACTGTGCGAAATTTAATTTGAGCCTCATATTAGACATTTACTTAAGCAATTTGGCCCAGATTACTTCGTTATGGCTATTAACTGCTAACTGGGCTGACCTGGCGTATGCGTAATATTTTTTTGCAACATTTCTTTCGGCTGTCTGTGCGCTCTGTAAACATTTAAAATGCTTGTTTATATTTGCCAGCGAGATTTTCAATGTTACACACACATGGGACACACACACACATATATCTATATATATACATATATATAAATATAACCCATAATCAAATAAATGCCAAGTGTGAGTTTTTTTGTTGTTGCTGTTGTTGTTGTTTTTTGAGCACTGCAAACAACAGCTGCTGTTTGTTTTTCCATAGTGAGTTTCAAGTAAATATTTTGTAGAGCAATATTGTCGTAAAATTAAGTCAATTATTTATAAAACTAATTAATATTATTTGTTTATTTATTGATTTTCAAGCACATAAATTATACAGTCATTTATTAGGCGCATAAATTTTAAGCTTAAATAAATTTTTAATTTAATTAAATTCATTTTAGCTGCATTAATTTGTAAATTTAATTGATTTATTTATTTTATTTAGACTTCGAGCAGAACTTTTTATATCCCGTACCCATTAAAAAATGGGAAATACAGGATTATTAAATTCAGAATGTATGTAAGAACCCACAGAGTATATATATTCTTGATCAAGGTGACGAGCTGAGTCGATTTAGCCCTGTCTTTCTGTCCGACTTTCGGAAAGTATAAAAGCTAGAACTGCGAATTTTGACACGTAGATGATAAATTATGACAGGATAAAAGCTGCCTCATTTGTAGTGGGAAAATCGTAAAATATTTGAATATTTTGGAATTGTTTTAGGCATTTGTTTGCATCTTTTGGCCTGCACTTGGCCCATAAATCGGCTTAACTACACTTTTATTTATAGTTTGCAAATAAACATGCACAAATCATCTTCATGGAATTGTTGCAAGACTGCGAGTATTCGGTTCAAAGCGTTTGCCACTTTAAGTGGCGAGTACTCGTGTTTGTTGAATATTCATTTCCCGCTGAATGTTTACATGAATGAATATGAATAAATTGCAGAGAGATTCGGTAATTGCAATCAGATGATTAGCCCATCGTCATGCCAAAGGCATTCGAATTGACTCGTAGACAAGTATTCATAGATCAAGGCCAGACATTCGCACGGAAAACGCTCGGAAAAGCCGTGGAAAAACCATTTGTTAATTTGCTGAAGAAACAACAGCAACAGTCGAGTCGAAAAGAGAGACAGAAAAAGAGAGAGAGGGAGACAGAGAGGGAGACATGACTCAGAGAGCTAAGCTGCAGCTGGAATGCTCATAAAAATTTTATAGTTTCAATGAATATTAAATTGTGAGTATGAAACAATGTGAAATGTAGGACAGCAATTGCTTAAAAATTAAAAATTGAATGTCGACAGGCGTTCAAATTGTAGCAGCAACAAATACCTTGAAGAAAGAATAAAAAAGAATAAAGAATATTAAAATTACCCGAATTTAAGGCAAACAATTTAAAGCTAACAAGCAATGTAAAGGCTGTAATATTGTTTCAAGTATATCTTTGGTGTTTATTGAGTGATTTTAATGCGCTTTTCAGGATAGTTGAATACAATAGAAGTGACTATATCTTCCGAATAACAATATTCTTTGTTCAATATAACGCTTGTTGAAATATAGAGAATTAAAAAACTGAAATTTTATTTCAATAAGTTGAAGATCTGTTCAGTTGCATCCGACTGCAGCCCTACTCTCCTTAAAGCAACAAGCATGCGCAATTTTCTTGCATTTCGTGTATATAATTGAAATGAGAGGCAAAAGTATAAATGTTTATCTTGTATAAAAAATTACTTTGAACGTGCTCGTGTTTTTCCTTCTGTTTCTTGCGGTTACCAAAAAGATGAATGGAATTTCCTTAAGCTTTTCCTGCTGCTGCTCAAAGGTTTTTCAAGGTTTTTCTTGCTGTATTTCGCCTTGCCCCTGACAAACATGCTGTGTATCTTTTTTATCAGCAAAATTACCGCAAGTAAAATGTTTGCATGTATTTACGCGTTTATTGAGTGTGGAAAGTTTGCACTGAAGCGAAAGATTCAACTGAAATTTACGAGAATATATTTTAAATTCTCAGAAATTCAAAGATGTCTGAAAATTTACGGCAAAGTTTCTATTGATTTGTTTGTAACTTTGGCAATTTAATTAGGCGCTTGTTTGCAAAAATTCTTTTACGATTTGTGCAATTTATAGTTTAAATTTGATTTGTTGTTGATTTGCAAATTATAAAAATTATATATTTAAATTTGTGGAACATTTATCTCTATTTTATTATTAATATTTATTATTATTATAACTGCAATTTATATAATTTAAGTAATTAAATTGGTGAAACTATTGCAGGTTCAGGCAATCGCAATACTCTTTCGGTTGCATCCGACTGATCCGCTTGCTCTGCTTACATTTTCCAATTGCGCTTCATACATCTTCTTTTATTAGGGGTAGTCTTAAGCGATTAATGCGCATAAACCGCAATTATTAAGCCTCTAGCTCTGCCCCTCGCCCTCTCCTCTGTCTCTCTCTCCCTTCCCCTCTCTCTTTCTCTTCCCCTCCCCCTCTGCTCGCTGAATAATCAAATTGTTTTCGGTTGCGCCAATTAAGTAAAGTGTGGCCTTTATGCCGCCGCTTTGCTTTTTACGCAAAATGTTTTTGTGGCTCGCACGGCGTATGAGTAATGCGCTCTAAAGCATTTATCTCTTATACGCGCTCTCTCGCTCTATCTCGCTCTCTCTCTCTCTGTCTGTCTCGCTTTGCATTTAAATTCGTGGCACAGGCGAAAGAAGAAAGGTACACAGACGCACACCTCTGCCGCTAGGTGGCGCTTGTGTTAGCCCGGATAAGCAGAGAGTGCTGCAAAGTGCTATAAATCAACACTCGAACCACTTAATAAAAGGCAATGCCATTAGACAACGCGCACCCAGTGACGAGGTGACGCTGCACACACACACACACACTCACACACACACACACACACACACACACAAACACACACGCATTGCACAGGGTTTTTTGCCAATTTTTTCTGGGGTAAATGAAATATGGCAGAGCCAAAAACAAAACACAGCAAAAAAAAGGTATAAAAACGCAAAACAAGCAGCCAAAAAAAGCCACACAGAGGCTGCGGTTGTCGGAGGGGTTGCTGAGTGGCAAGGGGGGCTGAAGTTGATGGAATAAAAATTATTAACAAATGCTGACAGCTTGTGTAAACAGCAGCCTACATTTTAAGGCATTTCTCGCCAAAAACTGGGCGAAAAGAGTGGGTGAAAATTGGCAATGCACTGAGAGAAAAAATTCCACAATTTCGTTCTTGAAACCATGCATTTCTAAACAGTTATTTGATTTGTTATTTAATTAAATAAATTACAAATTTTATCAATAAATTTAAATTCCGTAAATTAAATATAAACTAGAAAAACATTGAAATCAATTGAACATTGATTAAAATTTTAAGAAATAGATAAAGATATAGACTAAACTTGTAACAATAGTTTTTATACTTGTATCTAATTCCAAAATTTTATTTGTTTCAAAGTTCTTAGACTTATTTTAATATGTACGTATTTCAAATTAAATTTATTACATTATTTTTCTCTCTGTGTGGTGTTTAAAAATGTTTTCGTCACGCGCTTTAATTGCCACGCCTCTCTGAGCAGCAATAACCGCAACAACAACGCCTATGCTGGGCAAGGGGGGCGTGGCAAGCGGGCAGGCATCTACTTAGCGCGCTTGCCGCAGATTTGTTCGCGCCCTCTCGCTCTCCTTGTCTCGCCATCTCGCCCTCTCGCTCTACGCACTGCATGTTCGTCGCTGTTGCAGGGGGGAAAGAGAGAGCGTCGAAATTAGCCGCATTTTTAGCGCCATAGCGTCTCTTATCTGGCATATGAATTTAAATATTTGCTCAACGTTTCATTCATTTTCATTTGCCAAGACAATGACGTTGTTCTGCCCCTCTCCACTCCCCTCTCTCTTCACCCTTTCCTCCCCCCAGTCTGCTTGCCACGTATAATGAACAACATTGAGCTCACGCTGTCGGTATACACATGTCTTTTGAAATTAGTTTACTTCGTGCTGCACAGCAATTTTAATTAAATATCAAACAACAACAACTACAACTACAACTGCAATAAAAACAATAAGAATAACAACAATGCCACACAAACAACAACAAAAGTTTTTATCTGTGGCACAAATGAAGTTCTCTTTTGTGTACACAACTATGCAACTTTTGCTGCAAGTTCTTCCATCTACCTAGCAGATTTTAATATACATTTCTTATATCTTTTATATCTTATATCTTTTTCTACATCTTCTACATCATCTGAAACTCAATCTTGATTTAAATATTTTTCCGACTTCTTTCTATACGAAGGTGGGCTGATAAGTACTCGGATCGGCAAGAAAAAAACAATTTTTTTTATAAGTTGCATATATTTTATTTTTGATAGTGCAACTTATTAGATGATACTACGAAAAGTTCGGTAATATTGATATTTTTTTAATTTTTATTTTTCGTTATGTAGAAAATACGGAGAGGTTTTTAATTTCTATAACCATTTTTATATCTCTATATCTATACTTGAACTCTAAATATCGCAATTTATATTTTCATTTCCAATCGTTCAAAATCTTCATTTGTTTCTATATCTCTATCCATATTCCCTCTTTATTCTCTCTGTCTCCTTCCTCTATTGCTATAATTATTATTCCAAGCTCCAACTCGATCTAAATTTCTTCTTATTTATATTCAAGCTCTTACTTCATTTCTATTTCCATCTCGAGCTGCATCGTTTCCATGTCTCTATCTGCTCGTTTTCCTCTGAATTTTCCTCGTTCTATCACTATTTTTACTACAGATCACAGAACAAGCATAAACAGCTCATTAAAAATTATATGAACTGTTCAAAATTCGCTGTCTATTTCACTGAAATTATCGCTGTTTATTTTACTGTTCGCGCAGATCGTAAATAATTTAAAAAGTTTACAAAATAAATCAGTTTTAAGTGCTGCAGATCACAATAAATTGTTGCTTGCAAGCGCAGCCAACTTTGTTTCGTTTATTACACACATACGAAGTTGGCTGCGCTTGCTCAAACAATCGATAAATTTATGTTATCGCTTAAAGGCAACTTATTTGAATTGGCTTTCGTCTTCGGCAGAAATATTTGTTCCAAAGAAAAAGAAAGAAGATTTCTCTTATAACTCTCACAGCAACCTCAAACAGTTGCAGCTTAAATACACTCAGAAAAAAGATACTAATTTAAATACAATTTATTCCCGATGAACTTAAACTTAACTAAATTTGGGTTTCTAACTCTAAAAAGAAAATTCTTTACTACAGTAATTTAGGAGCAAACTAAATTTAAAAATTTTTTAAATTTCAGATTTAAAGGAAGTAAAAACTTGTTGTTTATCTAAATCTACGAATGTTTCTCTGAGTGTAGTGTCTTAGTTAGACTTGTAGTAAGAATCTTAGGGCTTTTTCAACGACAGGAAAATACAAGACTCTATTTTGCTTGAGTTCGCTTGGAGGGAAATAGATTACTCACAGTTCAATAACAACTCGGAGTCGTAACTATTTCATGGAGACTATTTGGAGAGCTTTAAAAATAATATATAGATGCTTATTGCACTGGCACTTCATCATCTTTTTTCGAAATGAAAAACTCGCTCATAAACACAGACAAGAAGGAAAATGCCAAGTTTATTTTCCGCACTATACAAAATTGCGTGCCATGCTATGATTTTTATCGCTTTTCGCTGCTTCTCTCGCCCTCCTCTCGCCTTCCTCTTCGCCCTTGCTTCGCATAAATAAACTGTTGCATGCTTTGAGGCGTCGCCTGTGCTGAGTACAAGCCATAACGTGTACATAGTTCTTGGACTGCACTCGAAGAAATAATATGTGATTCATTTCACAAAATATAATTAAGACACAAAGGCAATGATTTAAAATTAAGTGAAAAATTTAATTAAATTAAGTGCAAATCGTATTTAATTTTAAACTTTCAAGTTCATGAAATAGCAATAAAAATATTAAGAATTTTGGACATGTAACTGAAGAGTTTTGTGCTTGAATTTAGAATTTTCTGGCTTATTGAACTGTTGACATCAGAAATGCTTGATTTTTATCTCAGTGTAGCTGCTGTTGCTGCTCTGCTTGTGCCAGTTACAGTTGCAGCTGTTTCACAATCTGCGCCAGTTGTTTATGGCCATTTAATGAATGTTGGCACTTGGCGTGCAGGCATGCAAAGCCTTGAAACAAAAACTACAGGGTATTAAAGACAGAGAGCAGGCAAAAGCAAAAGCAAAAGCAACTGCCAAAAGAGAGGCGTGCTGGAGCTCAAAAAGAGGCGTGTTTCAGCAATAGTCAAGCTGTCAAAATGATAGAGCGGAATGAGAACAGAACAGAGAGAAGGAGAGCACGAAGAAAGCATGTGCAACTGTTGAGTTTTTCTCACAGTGTACTGACTTTGGTTCCATTTACAACTGCAGCTGTATTGTGCAGATATTTTGCTGCTCTGCAGAAATCAGCCTTTGATTTGGGGCTTCAAAAGCACAACATAAAAGTCCTTTTAAAGGCTTCTCATTTTTATGCCATTTTCATTTGGCTCATTTGGCATTCTCCATTTTCCATTTTCCACTCTCCATTTTCCACTCCCCATTTTCCCTTAACTTAAGTGCGTTTTGCTTTTATATGCAGCTAAAGTTATGCTTGCCTGAGACAAACTGCTTAAATTGAAATTTGATTTGCGAAAGTTTTTCACAGCCTCGCTTAATGCGCCTAATGAAAAGTGCAAAAATTTCCTTACCTTTGCTTGTTGATGCTACACATGTTGCATGCCACATGAGGCACTCAACTTGTGCCGTTGTTGTTGAAAGTTCCTGCTGCTGCCACAAATATTTGTATGCCACTTTCCCAGCGATTCTCCAACAAGCTCTGCCTTTTGCCTCAGATATTTGGCTTGTGTTTTAGCTGTGAAAAAGCTGAAATTGTCTAGCTTGAAAGCCAATTAAATTCGGCTAATAATAATTATTTTATAATTAATTGTATTCGAATTAAATTAGGTCTAAAGTCTGTATTAATTTATAAATTGTTTTGTATTAAATTTCAATTTTTAATAAATATGAAAATAAAGTCTAAAATTTATTTATTTAGTAATTTATTATAGTCAATCAAAGTTTCCATAAAATCCACAAATAAAGTCTGAAGCTCATAAATGAGATTTTAAATTAAATTATTGATTGAGTTAAAAAAACTCGAATGAAGTCAGAAGTTTTAACACATTTTATACTTCTTCTAATTTAATTGAGAAGGTCGTTATGTGGCATGAAGTCATCATTCATTGAGTTGGAAATGCAGTTAGTCTGTATGGAAATAAAAACCTGGAACTCAATCAACTTGATGTACTCGAAGAACAGGTCTCAACTCAATCACAGACAGAGACGGAAGTTTGTAGACAGTGACGGGGGGAGCAGCCAGGGAGGGCGGCAAAGAGGGGGCAAAAACTTTGAATGCTTTGGGGTAATCAATAATTTTTAATCCCCAACGTCAGCAGATTCCACACGTATTTTGTGTATGTTATCGTTATTATATTATTTGTTGTGGCAAGGAAAAAGTTTTTGCCCCCTAATTGGGGCAGGGGCAACGCGAAAAGCAGCGTCATCTGAGCAAATGAAAATGCGAATTAGAATGATTTGTAATAGACGATTGGGGAGAGAAAAAGTCAGATTGAAGCTGGCATTCATTTAAAATCCGCTTATCATATTGCCAATTACTCGTTAGCTGCAGATTGGCATTAATTTTGGAAGCAACTTTTAAAGAAAAGTAAGAGAAAATTCTGTAGGGTTAAAGGTAGAGGTCTACACAGTGGGAAAAATGATGTTTGAAGATTGAGTTCGATTTAACTGCATTTTAGCTTTAGATTTCTTAACGTAGAAAGCACAAATTTAAATTAATAAATACGAGCATAAGAAAAGCAACTCCATATACAACATTTAAATTTAAATTATAGGTCTTTGGTACTTGTAGCATTAGGAATTTCTCCATTTATGAATCAAATTAGATTAAATTAAATTAAATTTCATTTTCAAGTTTGCTTTAACTTGAATCTAGAAATTTTACAAACTCCGTTCTGTTTGAAAAGCTGGCTTGAGAGCCGAAGTTTTGTTTATTTTTCTGCGTGTATAATATCAATCCATGAAGCTTCGCATTGTGAGCTCTTTAGGCCGCTAGTTTGTGTGGCTCTTCGGTGAATCCTTAAATAGTTAAATGCCGAAAAGCTGACAATCCTTTCGCCATGCACATTGAATCACAATCAGCCGAAGAAGAGGCTGCTAATAATGCGCAAATAGCAAACAGCATTGTTGACTTTGTCGGGAGAGGTGCTCAAAAGGCGTCCCTAAGGACACTAAGGACAGCCTACAATGGGTTAACACACAGACGGATAGACGGACAGACGGACAGACACAACACACAAGATTACATAATTCAAATTTGAGAAAATGCGACAGAAATTCATTGACATGAAATTCGGTTGGTTTTTTTTCCGTTCTCTGCTTTACGTGACAAATGCCATGAAATCGAATTTGCCAAGCGACCGGAAATGCGCACACACGGCGCTCTAAACATATGTGTGTACAAGTGTATTAGTGTAAGTGTGCAAATATACATATGTATGTACGAGTAGATGTATCTGTGTGTATCTGTGTGTGTAAGCAAAGGCTTTGCAGTCAAACAAAGCAGCAAAGGCAGCTGCCAGCACTTTTTGATTTATGCGGCATTTTTATTTTCTGTAAGGCCTTAGCTACTGTCTGTCCCTCTCTCTGCCTTTCCCTCCCCCTCTCCCATTCTCTCACTCTCCCACTCTTCATCTGTCTCTTTCTACGCCCGAATTTCACGAGTCCTGGCCTCAATGTAGTCGAGCATGAATTGCGTGCGCTGCTTCTGCAAGTTTATTTACTTTTGCAACAGCCTAGAAAGACAAAGCGCTACAAGAAAGTGCTTACACTGAGCGAAAAATCAAGAACTCATTAGAAACAGGCAGAACTTATAATAGATACGTAATTATATAATATTCATAAAATAAAATAAAATCAATATAACTAATCACATAATATTCTGCAGTGTATTTTTTACAATTTTTAAATTAATTTTTGTTATTTTTAGCTATTTTTTGGTATATTTTTTAGCACTGGTAGCTACATAAAAACGCATTCTAAAAACTAGAATTTTTATGCTCTTTTCAAAAAAAAAAACTGGACTTTCTCATTTTTATATTTTAAATTCTTCTTTTATTCATTGAATTTTTTCGCTTATATTTGCAATTTCTTAATTGCACATTTTTCCACTGTGTAAGAACGAAGAAAGACATGCTTGAACATGTTTTACTTTTCGCCTTTTATTTGCATCTGCTTTAGCCATTTTTGCATTTTTATTTTCTGTGGGTTTTTGTTTCCTTAGGCCAGGTGAAAGCCAACGTGAAATTGTCAAAGACATTTGCCTGAGCGAAATTAAAAGTCCGCTCACAATCATCAGCATACTATATGGTATATAGTATATCTGGGTCGACTTTTGTCGACCCTTCGAGGGTCAAATTGTATCCTTTCAGCTGCTGGTAACGAGCAGCATTTGCTACAATGGCTTATCAGCCTCTTTTTGTCTGCAAATTAACTGCATAAACGGCACACATGACGTATGCGTAATCAATGCATGACAATTGCTCATCACGTATACGCAGCGGTGTACGCAGAAAGCATTTTACAAATCACTTGCCATAAATCACAGTGGGCAAATCGAAATTGGAATTGCTTTGCATGCAAATGACCTTTCAACGGGGCATGTGGCATGTGGCACGTGGCACGTGGCACTGGAGAATCACCGGTAATCGCAGTGAGAGCGCAACAGTTAAAAACATCAAATTGCTCAATTTTCACGCATCATCTAAGGGTCGACAGGAAGAGCAACGAAAGGCAACAAAATCAATTTGAGGCAGGCAGCAGAAAAAAACAAGAAAACTTTTACCAGCTCATTTTGTATTTATCAGTCAAGAGAGAGAGGAAGTATGGGTGAGAGAGGGGGGAATGGGAAGGGGAAGGGGGACAGCTCAGTTGCCCAGTTGCAGCCACGTCTGGCCTGATGGGCGGCATAAACTTTTATTTCAATGAAACTCAACTGTGGCAACTGTACGAATTGTGGCAACTGTATGTAAAGGACAATAACTGAACTTTGCCCCACTTTCCACACTTGGCTCACTTGCCACACTTTCCTCTCCATTTCTCCGACTTTCTCTCCCGCTTTGTCGTCTCAGCTGTGCCAGAAAATTTTGTGGCGCTTGTTGCTATTTTTGTGTGCCGCACGAGACACAACGCAAAAATAAATAATAACAAAAAAAGAAATACAAATAAACACACGCCAGTCGGAAGCAACCGACAGACTAAAGTGAATATTTTGTAGAGGTTTTATAATTGTGAAGTGCTGTAGCAGGTAATCAAAAGTTTTAGGCAATTTTTTAATACATAAAAATTTATTTTATTTGTGAATATTAAATTTATATGCAAAAGTATTTTTGTATGCATTTTTTACAGTGTACTTGTAGTCAAAAAGTCGTTTACAACTTATTTCCACTTCAATAAATATTATATTTATAAGCACAAGTTAAGTTCTTAAAGTTAATAGCATTTTTATGTAATATTTACTTGAAGTGAGTTTATTACAGGGTATTTCTAGTGCAAAACCAGATGTACAAAACACTTGCAAGAGCTGACAACAGCTGCAACTTTAGATATTCAATACACATAAGAAACTTCGTTGAACGTATATGGAAAAAGCCATAAATTATGGCATACCCAATTTAGTTAGGCTTGCAGGGTATGCGAGTAAAAAGAATAACATTCATGGCATACTTTTAGGGCGTTTGTCCGGCAATTTTCGCAGCTGCTGGCAAAACTTGCGCCAAAAATGCAGGCCATAAAGCTAAAGAAAAAAGAAACTTACTAAGAAGTGGATAAAGTGTTGGAAGTAAGAGAGAGAGAAAGAGTGGGAGAAAGAGGGAAAATGCGAGTTATAAGGAGCTGTAACAAATGAATAGCAACTGCTCTAATTTGGACGAGTTTTGCAACTGGGGTTAAATATTTATAGAAAAAATGAGCAGCTAAGCGTTGAGGCAGCTAGGAGACAGGTGCGTAGGCGTAGAGAAAAAGAGAAGAGAAAGAATAGGGAGAGAGAGAGAGCAGAGAGTTTAGGGGCAGCAAAGTTAGCGAGACTCAGACATATGCTGCGACGCATTTATTATTAATGCCACGCAATCGAAATGAGTGCCACACACACACACGAATACATACACACACACACACACACACACACACACACACACGCAGACAGGCCATAAGTTGCACGTTCCAGCTAGTTGAAGTAGTTGTTGCCATTGTTGTTGCAAGGCGTCTTTGTTTATATGCTGAATTTGCGCTTTCTTCTTCTGTTTTCTCTTCCTCTCTCTCTTCCTCTGCTCCTTCTGTTTCCGTTCTGTTCTGTTATTGTTTGCCTACTTTGTGTTGTTTGCCTGCCACACACAACCTGCCACACGTCTGCGGCGCCTCCTGTTGCCCGCCTGTTGCCGCCTCTTTGACTTATTACCATTAATTTATTTATGCACCGCGCGTCACAGCCAATATATTATTTTCGGTTCGCTTTTCCTCAGAAGGCAAGAAAAAAAGAAAAACTGGAAAATCACTTGGCGTAACCAAAACTCTCCATCCCCTCTCCCTCTCTCCACTCTCCTCTCCATTCAAGTCAACTGCTTGTAGGGTCAAAAGTTATGACTGTGTAACTTTCAGCTATCAGTAGAACATTAAATCCCAGGCCCTAAAATGCTTCCAGAATTCCTGCCAGACTGTCCTAATGGCACAGTTTAAATTCCACAAGATAGACAGAGAGAGACAGAGAGAGAGGGAGGCAACAGTTTAACGGCAAAAGTTTGTTTTATGCCTGCTTAATCAGTCGCCGCTTCCTCTCGTTAATAGTTTGTGGTCTGTGCGGTTTTCACAGCTCGGCGCTTTAAGAACCCATAAAATTGTCTCTCAATATTAAACAGAAAACAATTATTTCGCTTTTACTAGCCGGAAATAATACTTAATTAATTTTGTGCCAACGAAAAATAGAAATATTTTTTTAGGTGATAAAACCAAAGCTTTAACGAAAATATTGTGCAAGCATTTAATTAAATATTAAAGAATAATATAATAAAAACTGCAATAAACTAAGAACCCTTAATGAATTGCCTAAAATAATACTTAATTTATTTGCATTTTTTTTCATAAGAGCAGAAGTTCAACTAGTTAAAGTTCAATAAGCAACAACCATGCAGAGCGGACGTAACCGACGGTAGGAGACACTGTACTTTCTTTTCTTTCTCTTAGTTCACACCGCCTCCCATTTTAACTCTTCTCCCGATCTGTACTCAATAAAATACACGAACTCACACACAGACAACGTGTAGTTGCCTGCGCTTGCTTAGAGAGCCAGCAGTAGGAGAGCGGCCAAGCGCTGCAGCCAGCACTGGCGACTTGTTCGCTTACTAGAGAAGCGAGCTGGTAAGGGGGTTTCTGATCATGAGATAGCGACAGCGAACACACACACTGACTACGTGTTGTTGCCTGCGCTTGCTTAGAGAGCCAGCAGTAGGAGAGCGGCCAAGCGCTGCAGCCAGCACTGGCGACTTGTTCGCTTACTAGAGAAGCGAGCTGGTAAGAGGGTTTCTGATCAAGAGACAGCGACAGCGAACACACACACTGACTACGTGTAGTAGCCTGCGCTTGCTTAGAGAGCCAGCAGTAGGAGAGCGGCCAAGCGCTGCAGCCAGCACTGGCGACTTGTTCGCTTACTAGAGAAGCGAGCTGGTAAGAGGGTTTCTGATCAAGAGACAGCGACAGCGAACACACACACTGACTACGTGAAGTTGCCTGCGCTTGCTTAGAGAGCCAGCAATATAAATACTGCTGCTGCAGCGCTGCTGAGTTCAGTGCAGTGGCTGCAGTCGTTTGATGCAGACCTATATTGGGTGCTTAAGTGGCCAAATTATTTAGACAGCGACAGCGAACACACACACTGACTACGTGTAGCAGCCTGCGCTTGCTTAGAGAGCCAGCGGTAGGAGGACGGCCAAGCGCTGCATAGAGCGAACGCCGCAGCCAGCACTGGCGACTTGTTCGCTTACTAGAGAAGCGAGCTGGTAAGGGGGTTTCTGATCATGAGATAGCGACAGCGAACACACACACTGACTACGTGTAGTTGCCTGCGCTTGCTTAGAGAGCCAGCAGTAGGAGAGCGGCCAAGCGCTGCAGCCAGCACTGGCGACTTGTTCGCTTACTAGAGAAGCGAGCTGGTAAGAGGGTTTCTGATCAAGAGACAGCGACAGCGAACACACACACTGACTACGTGTAGTTGCCTGCGCTTGCTTAGAGAGCCAGCAATATAAATACTGCTGCTGCAGCGCTGCTGAGTTCAGTGCAGTGGCTGCAGTCGTTTGATGCAGACCTATATTGGGTGCTTAAGTGGCCAAATTATTTAGACAGCGACAGCGAACACACACACTGACTACGTGTAGCAGCCTGCGCTTGCTTAGAGAGCCAGCAGTAGGAGAGCGGCCAAGCGCTGCATAGAGCGAACGCCGCAGCCAGCACTGGCGACTTGTTCGCTTACTAGAGAAGCGAGCTGGTAAGGGGGTTTCTGATCATGAGATAGCGACAGCGAACACACACACTGACTACGTGTAGTTGCCTGCGCTTGCTTAGAGAGCCAGCAGTAGGAGAGCGGCCAAGCGCTGCAGCCAGCACTGGCGACTTGTTCGCTTACTAGAGAAGCGAGCTGGTAAGGGGGTTTCTGATCATGAGATAGCGACAGCGAACACACACACTGACTACGTGTAGTTGCCTGCGCTTGCTTAGAGAGCCAGCAGTAGGAGAGCGGCCAAGCGCTGCAGCCAGCACTGGCGACTTGTTCGCTTACTAGAGAAGCGAGCTGGTAAGAGGGTTTCTGATCAAGAGACAGCGACAGCGAACACACACACTGACTACGTGTAGTAGCCTGCGCTTGCTTAGAGAGCCAGCAGTAGGAGAGCGGCCAAGCGCTGCAGCCAGCACTGGCGACTTGTTCGCTTACTAAAGAAGCGAGCTGGTAAGGGGGTTTCTGATCATGAGATAGCGACAGCGAACACACACACTGACTACGTGTAGTTGCCTGCGCTTGCTTAGAGAGCCAGCAGTAGGAGAGCGGCCAAGCGCTGCAGCCAGCACTGGCGACTTGTTCGCTTACTAGAGAAGCGAGCTGGTAAGAGGGTTTCTGATCAAGAGACAGCGACAGCGAACACACACACTGACTACGTGTAGTTGCCTGCGCTTGCTTAGAGAGCCAGCAATATAAATACTGCTGCTGCAGCGCTGCTGAGTTCAGTGCAGTGGCTGCAGTCGTTTGATGCAGACCTATATTGGGTGCTTAAGTGGCCAAATTATTTAGACAGCGACAGCGAACACACACACTGACTACGTGTAGCAGCCTGCGCTTGCTTAGAGAGCCAGCAGTAGGAGAGCGGCCAAGCGCTGCATAGAGCGAACGCCGCAGCCAGCACTGGCGACTTGTTCGCTTACTAGAGAAGCGAGCTGGTAAGGGGGTTTCTGATCATGAGATAGCGACAGCGAACACACACACAGACACCATGTAGTTGCCTACGCTTGCTTAGAGAGCCAGCAGTAGGAGAGCGACCAAGCGTTGCATAGAGAGAACGCCGCAGCCAGCACTGGCTACTTGTTCGCTTACCACAGCAGCGGACTGGTAAGCGGGTCTCTGATTAAGAGACAGCGACAGCGCTGCCGGAAAGCACTATAAATACTGCTGCTGCAGTGCTGCTGATTACAGTGCAAAGACTGCAGTCGTTTGATGCAGACTTATATTGGGTGCTTAAGTGGCCAAATTATTTAGGCAGCGACAGGGAACACACACACAGACAACGTGTTGTTGCCTGCGCTTGCTTAGAGAGTTAGCAATAAATACTGCTGCTGCAGTGTTGCTGAGTTCA
Source organism: Hypselothyrea guttata (assembly GCA_035045125.1). Taxonomy (NCBI): domain Eukaryota; kingdom Metazoa; phylum Arthropoda; class Insecta; order Diptera; family Drosophilidae; genus Hypselothyrea; species Hypselothyrea guttata. Next base: position 1,593,927 of record JAWNNJ010002189.1, on the reverse strand, counting down.
GTGCAGTGGCTGCAGTCGTGTGATGCAGACGTATAGTGGGTGCCTAAGTGGCAAGTGGGTCATTATAATAAATATTATTATATAGTATATTTAGTTTTTTATTTAAATAACTTAAAAACAAAACCTGTGCATGTTAATATTTTTTATACAGTCGTGCATAAAAACAAATGCACAAGTTATTGCTCAATATTTTAGCAATCATATTTTACGCATCACACAGTATATAAATAATTCGTTTATGATATATAATAAATGTTTATGTAGTTCTTGAAAACAAAACTTTAATATGGCTATGAAAAGGCAGTAAAAATTTTTATATTCGGTTTTGCCAAAATTGGCAAAACTTAAGTTGTGGCTATAACTGCAGCTGGCAACTGTGCATTGAGGAAAATGGAAAATGCTTGCTGCATTTCGTTTTGCTTTTTTCTCTCTTAAATTTTTTTTTTTTTTGCTGCAAGTGCTGAAAGCATGTGGTTGATTTGGTAAATAATTTAAAAGGAAATTGAATTGTCCATTTGCGAAACTATTTTCATGAGGATAAGGATGTTGAAGAGAAGGAGGAGAAGGGAAAAGAGGCGTGTCCATAGCTCATGCCTAATGGAAGCCATTTGACACCAGAAAGAACAACAACAACAATAACTACGTGTAGAGCTTTATCCAAGTGCCATTTATAACACGCTTTCCTCTGCTTCTCTCCCTCCCTTTCTTTCCCTCTCTGTCTCTCCATCTCTATCTCTGGCTGTCTGCTTGATGACAGCCATTTGCTCGGCGCTGCCAAAATTGTTAGGAAATTGTCGGGTAATGAGCTTAATCGGCATAACGATCGGTTGTCCATGATAATGCAGGTAATACAGCTAATAGTCCAAATAGTCTGAGCTCTGAGTTTGAGTTGTGTGTACATACTTTTGGCTGGCACTGTGCATAGCATTTTGCAGATGATTGCCAATTGCTTTGATTTACAGTCCAACGCTCGTTAGGCGCAATTTCTTTGGCCATTAAATATTTATTGACTTTAAGCATACACAGCGCCAAAACTGGCGTTCAAACTAAGAAACATTCTAGAAAAAAGAATACATAACTTGTATTCAAAACAAAAGTTACTTAAAGTGAGGATAAGTTCTGCCTTCTTAATTTTAGCTTTTTTAGACCCTGTATTTTAAAAAAATAAAAGGGTCTATTAATTTAGTGCAAATGACAGCTGTGTGTAACAGGCAGAAGGAAGCGTGGTAGACCCCACAAACTATATATATTCTGACTCAGGACGGCGAGCTGAGTTGATATAGCCATGTCCGTCTGTCCGTCTGTCCGTCTGTCCGTCTGTCCGTCTGTCTGTCTGTTGTCCGTATGAACACCTAGATCTCAGCAACTACAAGAGCTAGAGACACCATTTTTGGTATGTAGGTTCTTCTATGCTGTACGCTGATCAAGTTTGTTTTAGATTTTTGATATCGCTCCCCATTCACCCACTAACCGCGAGCAGCCAACGAGATCTTGGAAACTAGAAGAGCTAGCAACACAATTTTTTGGTATTTAGGTTCTCCTATCCAACAGTTACATAAAATATGTTTAAGTTTTTTGATAACTCTTCACATTGGACCGCTAATTGAAAAAGAATTTAGCAACAGTTTTCGGTTTTAAAGCTATAGTTTTAATGGTAAATATTCGGGATTTGGCATGCACGTAGTCTATGGCCTTCTCCATCAATGCTGTGCATTGCATTACGATCGGATAACAAGCAGCGAAGAAATCACAAAATACAGGGTCTACTACAGTCGGTTACGTCCGACTGTAGCTCCGTCCTTACTGGTTAATAACAGAATTCTTGAATTGTTCTCACTGTGTAGGCAAGGTATGGGCGTGGCACGTACTACAACTGCAATTGCTCCGTGTTTCGCACCTTTGATTGAGATATAGAACCGAAAGCAAAGGCTGAAGCTGGAGGCTGTAGCTAAGAAGAGCTCCAAGTGGCAAGTGGCAAGTGGCAAGTGGCAATGCTGCTGCCAATGGCAATGGTTGCTGCTGCTGCTGGCTCAAAGCGAGCAATTTAGCCAACTCATTGAAGCGGAATTAATTGCAATCGATTTTGTTTTGGTCGCGCCACAGTCTTCATTAGTCTGACATGTGTGTGTTTTGGTCTTGGCCCGTTTTATATCTCACGCTCGCTGTTAATGCTCACATTAAAGTCAACGCCTCGATTTGGGGCAACAAAAAACGCACATTTCCCTTCACATAAAACTAAAGAATCAATCGCTGCCTTTGGGGCAAATCAAAGCATTCATTTACAATCTATTAAACCCATTATGAATGTGTACGAATGTGCCACATTCAGTGCCAGATAAAACTCCCTTTATTTTCTGTGGGTTGAAATGTAATATGTTATTAATGGTTTTGGCCAGCTGTGGCATTTGCGAAAATTGTAAATTATGAATTGAATTTGACAGGCGAATTGTGGTTTATTTGATTAAAAACAAACACGAGCGAGTTATTAATTAAACATGTCCATGCAATAAATGCAAATAATTGCATAAATTAGTCTCCATATAAGTAATGACTATCGATTGATAGCAGGATTTCCGAGTTGGCTGAATAAATGCTGATGTAGAGCTAAAATTTCTGAAATATTCATAGAAAAATAAATCTGCTTACGGCATTTAAATATCATTTAAGTTAAGGCATTTTATCAACAGATTCTCCTAGTTCTTTTAACATATTTTCGCTTTAATATAACATGGTATAACATAGGTTTACTTACAGCACTTACAGCTCTTGTTGTATTTGCAGCTGCTCTTTCTTATGGAGTGAGCCAGCTCGTACATGAGAGAGCTCTGCCTAGGAAATTTCAAGAACAATTGCGTGTATTTTTTCACGAGCTCTAATTTGGAATTTCATGCGCTTTGTTATTGGATTGTCGAAAGAATGATATATTTTTGAACAAGCTTAAATATTATTTATTTAAAACATATAAAGTTAATGTATTTCAGGGTTGTTTGCTAGATATAATACTCCAAATAAGTTTGCTTACAGCTTACAAATATTGCATATTTTATTTACTCTATTATTGTTATTTATTTTATTTTTTATGCATTAAAGTTTATACATTTTTTAGCAGCTTCTTGACTTTTAAAAGCCATAAGAGACATGATTATGTCAGCTTTAAATTGCCACGCTCTTATCTCTGAAATAAATTGAAAGCCATTTGATTTGATAGCAAACTGAAACTAATACCATAAATTACGAGTCGTTAGCGATGATTTTGCAAGTGACCTATTTCAAAGGGCATATAGAGAATATAGTATATCCGATGTATCCAGATAATCTCCTCAAATGTGCGCTTGGAATTATTGTCAAATGATTTGCGCAATTCGGCGGAATAGGTTTCAACTTTTTGCCCCATGTTTGTCAACAAGCAAATAGCTTTAGAGGGTGGAAATAGTGGGAAAAGGGGGGAAAAAGGGGGAAAATGCAGTCAACTGTTAACACTTTGCGCTCGCTGATCATCATAAAGCAGACAAATTTTTGGCTACAGCGAAAACTTTATCCAGCGACGACAGCCGCTTCTCATGTGTGGCAAAAAGTTGTAACATAAATTTGCGACATGGCCATAAATACATTTGCGCTTTTCAATTTCTATTTTTTTGCAGGCAACAACTTTTGGCAGCAGACGCAGGCAACAAGGATGCACAGGCGGCAACTGACAGGGGCAACTTCCAGCTGCCACGCGTGCCACTTGCAAATGGATTGAGGCAAGACACGCACAGATACGGCTACAGCTACAGATACAATTGTGCAGCTTTAGATACATTTAGAACATGTGCCAAGGCTGCCGCTTGATTTTGGCCAACTTGCATAAACAAGTCAACAAATCGCACTCACAGTTTATATAAGTCCAGCGTCCGCCTCCTCCTCCCCACCATGGCTGTGCCCGTCGACGAGAGCGTCCTCAACGCCCTGAGGGGCGTGACCAGCCCACAGACGCGGCTACCTAAGCCACTGCTCATCAAGATCTATGTGGCCAGCCTCAAGCAGGAGTTCAATCAGGAGCGTCGCATGCTCCTCGAGCTGGTGGGTCCCGAGCTCCAGACGCTCTACGATGACCGACAAATTGAGGTAAGAGCTTTGAACTACATTATTCAAGAGATATACAAATAAGAAGCAACCGAGGAAGAATTCGGCCACCGGGAGTTGGGCCAGCGGGAGTAGGGCCAAAAATAGAGTTGTAGACTTTACACTGCTTAAATAGAGAAACCTCAATTTTGTGTAACTTTGAATGCTCATAACTTTGCCAAAACTCAACCGATTTTCAAGCGGTATGCCTTTTTATCAATCATTTGGATTCGAAAGTAAGACTCAACCAAAAAATGAAAAACAAAAATTTTGAAATTTTTTTCATAAATTTTAAGGGCCGTACCCTTAAAAAATTTAAATTTTTCGAAAAAAAAATTAATTTTTTGTAATATTTTAAAATAGTTTTTAAACGATTTGTATTGCAAAATCATGCATAAAAAACCAAACATGACCATATTTAGTCAACAAATTTAAATTTTACAGCCAAAAACAGAGTTCGGCCAGTGAGAGTTGGGCCAACGAGAGTTTGCCCAGCGAGAGTTAGCGATTGAATATAATATGCATTTAGAGAAATTCGAGATTTTGGAATACTTTCAAGCGATAAGATCTATTTATTATTACTATTTGCTTGCAGCTGGAAATAGTAGACATGCATTTCGGCACTGGGCCCTTGGATGTGAGTCTGCTGGAACGGGATCCCTACATGCTGCAGGACCTGCTGCACGAGATTGACACGTGTCACGCGCACTCGAAGAGCGTGTTCTTTCTGGCTTTAATTGGCGATGGCATTGGGCGGCCACCGTTGCCGTTGCACATTGATGAGGATATTTATGCCGCTCTACTTGCCACACGCCAGGCAACGGCCGAGGAGGAGCAGCTGCTGGGTCGTTGGTATGTGCAGGAAGAGGAGAAGGAAAAGCGGCGTCTGCTCAAACAGGATTATCGGTGAGTCGAAGGAGCAGTTGAGGAAACTCTGGCAGCAATACAGCAATTATGCTGTCGTCGCACAGTGGGGTATTTTACCCCAAAAGTGTCGTTTAATTCAGCGGAGCCGTAATTAATAAAGGTTCCCCTGATAGACTATCTTATTACAAGTAAAAACAATTTTTTATTTTATTATTTTTTTTATTTTTTTTTCAAGCAATCAATATGAAATTTTCCAATTAAATTACACTTTTGAGGTACAATGCCCCACTGTGCGTAGGTCGTGCGTCTTTTGTTTGCTTTTCCTTGCGCTCTCTTTTATTTGTCAACTCAATTGCAATTGCACAATGCAAATATTTGCGCAATTCATGAGGGAATCGGCGGAGAGAAGGACGGAGAGTAAGGTCAGATTCAGCCATAGGTCATTTTGCAAAATGAGTTACAACAAGCGGCATAATTGAAAAGAAAACAAGTTAAGCAAGCGGCGCTAATTGAATACATCAAGCCGAGAATTTCATATTAAAAAACTTTCTGCAAACTTTTCTTGGGGAAATGTGTGAAGTCCCAGAAAAGGCTAAAACGCGCTAAATTGTACAACAACAGAAAAAAAACTTTAAAATTATGCGCATAAAAATGTGAAACAATAGATGAATTTTGCATATAAAAAACTTTGCTTTTATGCTGAGAATAAAGCACATTGTCCTTCAAAGAATTGCTACAATGTGTATTTTTTTGGCAGATTTTCCATGGAAATCTACATTACATTTCCCACTCCATGCGCTGGGAAAATCTTATAAACCCAGTCTTTAAGTTATTCAAGCTCTTGCATTTTGAATGCTCTACGCGTAATGCTGTAAACTTGTTGCGAAACTCTCATTAAATATTTGTAAATTGTTGTGTAATCTTTTTAATGTGCTCTCCTCTATGGCCTTTAACAGCGCGCTGCCTGCGGATGCCTGGCTAACGGAATCACGTCTCCTGCGACAGACGCTGGACAGACTCTTGCAACATTTGGTGTCCAGTGGCGATGCGAGCTTGCTGCAACGCGTGCAACAGCTGCGACGCACACAAATCGAACTCGAGGTGCAGCGGGCCATGGGTAAATTAAAGACCAGAATTCAGTGTTGGCAAGGCAATCGATATTTATCGATAATTATTGTCAATTGTTAAGATTATTTGATTAATCGGAGCACACAATTTTGACTCTCTAAAAAAAAATTTGCAAAAAATATGTTTTTAAATAATATGGCAAATATTCGTTATATTTATCGATGTTAATCGATTACTATGCCCACTGTAACGATTGTCTGGATTATCGATAGTGCGCACTGCTAGAAATAGCCCAAAGTAAAGATTAATAACGAATTTCTGTTTAATGTGACAATTCGCAGCGCACTCGAGTGACAAAATATTGGCGGTTTTCCGGGAGCGTGCGGCGCAGAGCAGCAAGAGGGACGTGGAGGCCGGGGAGAGGCTGAGGAAAATCAAGGACGAACTGACCATGAACCTGTCAACGGATAATCACACAACATTGGTGTAAGTCTCGGGGCAGACTCATTAAATTAATTGCGCTTAGAGAGGGAGAGATTAACTAACTGCTGTGATTGTGATTCGGATTGTGATTGGGACTGGGATTGTTATACCGTTATAGGGTGCCCGGGAGCACAAGCAGCGAGGCAATCGATCCGGACAATGAGGACCACGAGGCGTATTTGAGCAAATTCAAGAACAAAGTCACCGACAAGCTGCGCCTGCTAATCGAGGCGCACATTACAAATGATCCCGACGTAATCAAAGGGGAGGAAAAAGACTGTGCAGGTGAGTGAGAAGCACCAGCAATTAATACAGACAGCAGGGAGACAGAGAGAGAAAGGGAGAGTAGAGAGAGAGAGAGAGAGAAACAGAGACAAGTGCTTTCCAGGCATTCAATTAAATTTGCTTTTTCTTGGCTTGTTTTTGCTCCATTTCCACCTGTTATACTTATGACTGTTATTATTGTACGAGGGTGGGCTAATAAGTTATCGGAAACGGCAAGAAGAAACTTTTTTTTTTATAGGTTGCATATTTTTTGTAGACAGTGCAACTTATTTGCCAATACTACAAAAAGTTTGCTGAAGTTCGGTCACATTGATTTTTTATACCCTGTGCCCATTTGAAAAATGGGAAAAACAGGGTTAATAACTTTGTCAGAATGTATGTAACAGGCAGAAGGAGGCGTGGCAGACCCCACAAACTATATATATTCTTGATCAGGGTGAAGAACCGAGTCGATATAGACATGTCTGTCTGTCTGTCTGTCTGTCTGTGTCTGTCTGTCTGTCTGTCCGTCTGTTTGGATGAACGCGTCGATCTCAGCAACCACAAAAGCTAGAGATGCCATTTTGGTTGCTATAGATAGGTAGTTATCTTACGCAGATCAAGTTTGTTTCGAAAATCGGATGCCACGCCCCCTTGACGCCCAAAAATTAATAAAACCCAAACAACCTCGTGTTTTTTAACATAAAAAGTTGAATAACAAGCGTAATATTAAACATAGAATGTTGTTATTCGGAATATATACTCTCTACTATTATATTTAACTATCCGGAAAAGCGCATTGAAATTAGGTAATAAACACAGGAGATATAAGCAACACAATAGTTGAAATTAAAATTTGAAAAACAAGCGTAATATTGAACATAAAAGGTTGTTATTTGGTATATATACTCTCTTCTATTATATTTAACTATCCTGAAAAGCGCATTGAAATCGGTCAATAAACAAAGTAGATATAAGCTACGCAATTGGCAGCGCAGCCCAGCAGCGCAGCAGCAGCAGCGCAGCTGGCGCACGTAAAAAGGGAAGACGAAGATGTACTGCTGATACGCTTAGTGTGACAGTTTTATAAAATTGTATATAAAATAAAAGGCACAGGGTATTCTACAGTCGGGCCCGTCCGACTGATCTGTCCCGTCCGACTGATCTGCCCTGTCCAAATATTTTGGTTTTTATTTTAGTCCGCCTACGATTTCAGTCAAATGAAGAGATAAATTTGCGGGATAAATTTCGACCTTTAGGATCTTGATCAAAAGTTGGAGGATCACTGAATGATTTATATTGCTCTAAAAGCAAATTATGTTGAAAGATAAATATAGTTTTATATCAAAAAAGTTTCATTTGGTTGCCGAAGCCGATTACTTATCAGTCCACCCTCGTACTTCGCTTTAAGGCACAGCATGTACAAGTATTGCGGTAGAAAAGCGAGAGAATATAGCCATAAATTAATACCGCGAAAAAGCCAAAGGCAGTTCTGTAATTTCTGCCCAAAAATTGTTTCAGCTTGCTTCTTTAAACTTTTTACGGGCACTGTAAGTGGGAGTTTAGGCTGCTGTTTCTACCTATTGTTAACGCCCCCCTCCAAAACGTTGCTGCCTTCCCATTTGAGGGGGGGACAGGTTAATTAAATGTGTTTGCCACAGTTTGTGTTCGACGAGTAAATTATGCTCCAAGTTTGCCAAAGGAACTTAAAGCCAGCTAGAAGTATAGACATAGCACCCTAGGCGCAATTGATTGAGTTAAAAAAGCGCATTAATTACAAACAAATCTAGCTTTAAATTGAGTTAAAAGTCTGATAGATTTTAATTGAAATTTCGAAAAATCCTTAATTCGAAACCTATTTACTGAGTTAGCGTAACTTTAAGATTCAGTAACTTTTATATTTCTTAACCAATTGGAATCAAATTTGCAGGTAAAATTAATATGATCTTGGAGAATATCTGTGCCAAATTACACCATAATAACTTAAAGATTGCGAAAGTTAGAGATTTTGTTGATTCGTGGGCGAAGTGGGCGTGCCATGCTAAATTTGAAATAATCACGAGCTCTGTATGGTCTATATCTATCTACATTCTAAACTTGAATGTTGTAGCTCTTGTAGTAGCTAAGATTCAAATCAATTAAAGCTATTATACCCATTTTTAGCCAGTTTAAGTTACAGGCTATCAAAATATGCATTGAAGGCAGGCTTCAAATATTGGCTACCCTTTAGCTGAAAGCCATTATTTCAGTGATTACGCTCAAATTGAGGCTCTAACTATATATGCCCAATGAAAATCCATTACAGCCGTAATCTGCAGCCCGCCCCCTGCAAATCTTTTGCCCCTCTGGCTACAGCTCTATTTTCTTTTACTTTTCCAATTTATATACATAGCTGATGCTATGTTTATATTGAATTTATCAGCTCTCTGCCATATTTGCTGAAACACCTGCGAAATTGAATTGCCAGCTGGCCAAAAAAAATAAAATAAAAAAACAGAGATACTGGGGAGAGCAGTAAGACGAGGGAGAGAAAGAGAGAGAGAGAGGAGAGAGGAAGCGGAATAAAAGCAAAGCAAAAATACCAATAACAAAGCATCTTCATTTTGGTTGGCGTAAATAAGGCGAATTTTTGGTCTCGTTGGCTTTGGTTTTGATTTCAACAGCCGCAAGCCAAATTGCCGTGTTGCACGTTGCCATTGCCTTCCGGTTGCTGCCACACGCTGTTGCCCCCTCTCTCCCCTTCCACTTGCTTTTGTTAAAAGCATTTAACATTTCAACTTGGTTGAAAAAAAATAAATAAAAATACAGCGAAGGACACGCGCAAGAGCCGCTGCGCCATTAGAGCAGCGCCCTTGCCACATGCCCCTCCCCTCCCCCCACAGCTTAGTCACTGTTCTGCTGACATATTAACACACTTACACGCTTGTGTACAATGCATGTGCCACGCCCACTCGCGCTGCACTGCGCCTGTTTGCACTTAACGCTCCCTCTAACCTGCCCCATGTTGCACGTATTTAAATGCCTTTAAATTCATGCAACTAAACTGCTCCTGCCTCCTGCCTCCTGCCTCTTGCCTTTGCTCAAGGTAAGCTCGAGCACTTTTGACAAAATGTTGTGGCATTTGAAGCGAAGAGAAAGAGATAGAGAAAGAGAGAGAGAGAGAGAGAAAGAGAGAGAGAGAGAGAGAAAGAGAGAGAGGCAAAACTGCACTTATATTTTCCAAAAGTCTTGCAATCAAAATTGAAATTTGAAATTGAAAAGCAAAATGTCAAGCTAATTAGGCGACACTTAAGCAGCAGAAGAGGCAGATTGCAGAAGCAGCAGAGGCAGCACTAGAAAGAGAGAGCAAACAGAGAGCAAGAGGGACAGCAACAACAGCAAAGCTAAGTGCACTTCCAGTTGACCGCAGATGCAATATCGTCTCCCTCCCTCTCCCTCTCTCTTTATTTCCCTCTCGCTCTAAAGTGGCATTATTGATTTAGTGGCTAAGACACAGCTGAGTTGCATTTGCAACATTCAGCGAATCAGATTTACAGCGACCAAAAGCAGCTTACAAGACAGCGCAACAAAAAGCAACAACAAAACACGAGATTCATAAAGCAAAAGATTGCTACACTTTCCAAAATCACTTAGTAATTAGCAGCAATTCCACACTGCAAAAATATTTGGCTTTGTTATATTTATATATTTAATAAATATTTATTTATATTTATTTTATTAATATAAGCAATAGGAATTAAATTAATTCTATTTCACAAGTATATTTAAACAAATTTAAAATTATTTTGTTCGTTAGGAGATTGTAAAACTTAAGCTCCAAAGATTTGAATGTCTTTCACATATCTATGTAGAATTGAAATAATACTAAGCCAATATAAAATGTAATTGGGAGAATAAATTATACATGCAGCTGCATCAGATATAAAAGTACCAATAATAATTCTGCCTCAGCTAATGCACCAAGGAGCAAGCTAAAAATATGAAGAGAAAGAGGAAGAAAAAACCAACTCAAGATTGTAGTATACTTGGAGCTGCTCAGTGTATGCATGAGTTGAGTCAGGACAACTCTGACAGGGCTAAAGATGAAGATGAAGAGCACTTGAGTGCATATGACTCGGTGTGTTTTTTATACCCTGTACCCATCAAATGCCTATAGGGTAGGTGCGTATAGGCGTATATAAGGTATACGTATTCTTACTTAGAATGACGAGGTGATTTGACCTTGTAAATCTCAGCAACTAGAAGAGCTAGAGCAAATGTTGAATGCCACGCCCCCTTTACGAACAAATAACACGCATTATATTGCACATATATTTCTAACGAAATTAATGTATTCGTCTATTCTGTAAACTGCAAGGAAATCTGTTAATAAACACAGAAGATATTCAAGAAACAATATTGCAGTCGCCATTTAACAGCGTAAAATATTTAAAATATTTTTCTTAAATTATCTTTAATTTATAGGATATATTACAGTCGGAAGCGTTCGACTAATCGGCTGCGTTCTAACTGGTTTTTTTTTCTGTGCACTACTTGTTAGTGGCAAACATGCCACTGCCAGTCAACAACAAGTAGGTAGAGAAGTAGCCAGGGAAGTGGCAAGGACAAAGCGTTAGCAGCAGGAGAGGGGGTGGTAGAGGGGTAGAAAGCTTGTCAGTGACAGCGACACCAAACTCAGCAGGTGGCGCTGTCAGCGCAGGCAGGTAAACAAGGTAACAAAAGGCAGCGAGAGCAGGCGCCAGTCGTGAGTGCTTGACGCCAGCTAATAAAGCTTGTGCGACACTTGAAATTACACTCGGACAAAATATAAATAATTATTATGAATTCGAATGGTGGTAGATAAAAACAAATTTTAATTTAATGTAATTTTATTTTAATTTGAATTAAAAATAATTCAAATTTAACTTTAAATTTTAATAAAAATCTGCTTTGAAACTAATATGCCCGCTTAGCAAATAATCAGATGCAGGGCATAAAAACACACTGAACGTCAGACACAAACACAAAATGGGATGTAAAGTGCGTCGTCCGAGGGACAGGCGGACAAACTGAAGCGGATGATACTTTGGCATAATATATGCCCCGGTCAGGAAGCGATTGTCGGCCTGACAGTTGTGTGTGCGAGTGAGACAGACAGAGAGAGGGGGAGAGAGAGAGGAAGAGAGAGAGAGAGAGTGTGTGTAACCAGTGTCAAATGACAAGCTGTCTGCCTGCACTCGGACTTTGGCTCGCATTGCAAATAGCCCAGAAGCTGCACTTGAGCTGCGGACAGCAGTTTAAATCAAACTTTGGCATAACCAAATAAAACCATACACTCAGAAAAAAAACAAACAATAAATTCTGCTTCGTCCATAGTGAATTATACTCATTTTATTGCATATATAGAAGTGTATTTAGTTAGTCCTATTAAATAGGGTTATGGGTAATTTTGACGGTGTATTTGTCAAATCGGATGTATTTTTTTAAGTAGAACACCTCATTCTTATGAATACTTCTCGCTCTTGTTTTAAATCTATTTGCTTCTTCTTTTTCTTTTTGTTATATATACAGAAAAAACTGTTTAGACCCTGTACTTTAAAAAAGTAAAAGGGTCTATTAATTTAGTGCAACTGACAGATGTATGTAACAGGCAGAAGGAAGCGTGGTAGACCCCACAAAGTATATATATTCTGACTCAGGACGACGAGCTGAGTTGATTAAGCCATGTCCGTCCGTCCGTCTGTCCGTCTGTCCGTCTGTCCGTCTGTCCGTCTGTCCGTCCGTCCGTATGAACACCTAGATCTCAGCAACTACAAGAGCTAAAGACACAACCTTTCCGGATTTAGGTAGTCAGCTAATGCAAGCAGATCAAGTTTGTTTCAAACTTTTGATAACTCGCCTCCTTCATCCGCGAATCATCAAAAATCTACACCTACCTCAAAAATCTCGAAAACTATAAACGCCACAGCAGCCACAATAATAGCGCTACAGACTTGTAATTTGGCATGTACGTAGTCTATGGTATTCTCCACCGATGCTAATAGTTTATTTATGATTTGAATTGGAAATAGCGAAGATATGCAAGAGACAATTTTTTTCAAAATGCATGTATGTGCCACTGCAGCCACAATAATAAAGCTACAGACTTGTAATTTACCATGTACGTAGTCTATTGAATTATCCATCGATGCTGTAAATTACATTACAAACGGAGAAGAAACAGCGAAGTTATGCAGCAGTAAATTGTTTTATAAATGTATGTTAGGGCCACTACAGCCACAGTTTAAAAGTTATAGACTTGGGACTTAACATGTACGCAGCCTATGGCATTATCCATCAATGCTGTGAATTATTTTACCAACGGAAAAGAAACAGCGAAGATAGCGCAGACAGAGCAGCCACCTAAATCTTCCAAACTATAAGAGCTAGAAATATCATTTTTTGGTATTTATGTTCTCCTATGCAGCCATCAAATCAAGTTAGTTTGGGTTTTTTGATAACTCCTCTCATTCCTCCGCTAACCGTAAAACAAATCTAGAAACAGTTTACAGATTTAAAGCATCAATTTTAAAGCTAAAGATTTGGGATGTGGCATGTACGTAGTCTATGACATCAATGCTGTCGATGCTGTGAATTACGTTACGATCAAATAAGAAACAGCGAGAAAACAGAAAGTACAGGGTCTCCTACAGTCGGTTGCGTCCGACTGTAGCTCCGTCCTTACTGGTTTTTGTTTTGATTATTCTTCAATAAATGTTGAAAAATGGCAAGAAATGCGCTAGAGTTTTGTAAGACAGTTTTTGGTCTGATTCAATGCTCAACATTAAAACCGTTTCTCTGAGTGTACCCTTTACTCTTATTCTCTCCCTTTTTATCCATTTTCATAGGAAATCTTTCACGAACATGCCACACACCTGCGCATGTTGAGGGAGCATTCGGAGCGGGTTAAGCTGCTGGAATCGTTGGTGCCGCAGCAGCTGCAACAGAATCTGATGGCGAATTTCAGCAATGGCAGTCGACATGCCCCATATTTTCTGTGTGGCACGCATGGCAGTGGCAAGAGTGCGCTGATAGGCACCCTGTACGATCAGGTGACAGGGTGGTTCACCTCGACGCGCGTGCATCGCGTGATACGCTTCGCCAAGGCCACGCCCCGTTCCGCCTACAATCTGGAGCTGTTGCGCGTGATCTGCCAACAGATTTCGATCATTTTTCACATACCCGAGGGATACCTGCCCAAGGACGCGTCCTTCGATCCGTTGTACATCAGCAATTGGTTCCAGAATCTGCTGCGTCGCATCGAGGACATGAACAACGACGTGCTCTTTCTGTTCATTGACGATCTGCATCTGCTGAATCCCCTGGACTGCGACATCGTCGCCGCCCTCTCCTGGCTGCCCACCTCGCTGCCCTGGAACGTGCAGATCATCTGCAGCTCCACGGTGCCAGTGGAGCAGCTGAAGTTCACGCCCATGCAGCGGGATCGATTCAAATCCCCAGAGTATCAATTCCATCTGCAGCTGGAGGGAAATCTCACAAGGCTGGAGAGACCAGCGGAGTGTGCAGAGGATGTGAACTTCGTCTCCTACGTGGAGCAGCAGTTCGATGAGCTGGAGCTGCACTATGGGCGACAGGCTGTGTCCAGTCTGGCGGCCTACATCAGCTGCTCGGAGTACGGGCTGACGGAGACGGAACTGCTGGAGCTCCTCATGCCCACCGATGATCCCGAGTCGCTCATCGACACGCACAGTGGGCAGTTCAGCTTCGCCAGCTTCAAAAAGATACACAAGCAAATGGGTAAGCGTTAGAGACTTGTCTGATTCTTGTAGCTTTAATTTCATTGAGAAAGTTATGGCGCCCAACGTGGGGTATACATAAATCTGTTGAATATATCAACAAAATTTTAATCAGTGAAAAGATTCGGTTTTAATAGTATTTAAATAATATATATTAAACATTTTTCCAGATTTATATATGTCTAGTTTAACATATTGTGTGTTATTTTGGCGCCCAACATTGTTGTTTTTTGATGAAAAATAATTCTTTTATCTTTGCAGACAAGCGTCTGCTTCTGCAGGATAAGATCATGTCCGGCAAGGTGTTGATACAGTGGCGTCACAACTATTGTGCCCAGCTGACCAAGCGACGCTACATGGACGCGGAGCGCACTCGCAGTCTGCACATGACGCTGGCGAATCTGTTCTTTCCGCAGGACGAGGACGAGAGCACGCTGGAAAATGATTCAACCAAAAGCGAAACAAAGTCTGTAATTAGCCTGAGGGAACGTGAACCCGCGCACAAGGACAAGGAGAGGGAAAAGGACACCGTGTCCGCGGGCCGCAAATCATCGTCGACGCATCACAACGACGACACCTCCACCTTCTACAATCCCATTGCCGCCGACGTCTCCTACAGCATGCGGCATGTCGAGGAGAGCTGGCACCATCTGATGCGCTCCGATGACACAACACGCTTCAAGCAAATCGCAGTCTGTAATTTTGATTTTCTCCTAGCGGCGGTAAGTTTATTTCATGCCACGCCGTACTCCCAACACTATTCCGATTTTAACGAGAGTTTGCAATTAGCTGCACAGGCGGAAATTGGTTTAGCAACTAGCGGCAAATGACTTTGCAATCTACTCGATTAGCTGCCCATTGTTGGCCAACAAAATTTGTCACTTGGCTGTGCAAAAAGCAAGCCATCAACTTGTCTAATAAACTTAAATGACTTATCCAACAGAGCAGCAGAGCTCTAACTTCACAAACAAGCACATTTAAATGCGAAAATTAGCTCGGAAATAGACAACAGCGCACAAAACCGGAAACTCTGAGTTTAGCGCTTAGCAAAGGCGGAGTCTGAGCAGCGGAAGTTGATAGTTCTTAAGGCAACTTTCAGCATGATTTCAAAATCTGTTTAGCTGCTGCTACGTATTTAAAAAAATACAAATTTAGATTTAGCTAAAATATAGCTGATATATAGCTGCTCAATTCTTAATCCAACATTTACTAAAGTTTGTTTAATTTTTTAATAAATTTCATGCTCCATTTGCATCTTTTTTTGTAGTAAACTGTACTGCATTACGCCCAATTAATTTGGCATACAAAATGCATAAACTTAATTTAAATAATTAGCCCATTTAAATGACTTTTTATATGAATTATAAATTGAAAAGTTTCAATTAAGTTTTTAATTCAATTTTGCAACCATGCCGTGCTGTCAGGCGTGAAATTGTTGGTAGAACAAAACGGCTTAAACAATGCAGATTGTATCCGAATATGAGACTGTTGGACAGCTGCCAACTCATTTGGCCACTTAATTGTTGCCAAAGCGAAGTACATTCATTATGCATTAAGAGCGACAAAAATCAACGAAATGAAGATTGAGGATGAATATTTCAGCAGCTTTTTTGCGGTTCAATCGAATTAGTTGGGTTGAAATATTGTTAGAAAGTTTGTGTATTAAATTTATTGCTGTTTGACAGCTGAAGTTTATGCATTTTAAATAGAAAACAATTTGCAATTCATGCCAGCGATGGAGCTAGATGTTTTGTGTATGTACGTAAAATAGTTGGCAAATATGAAAAATGATTTTCATTAAAATGCAACAGCAGCAGCAACAGCAGCAGCAGCTGCAGCTGCAACTGATGGCTCCACAGCTTCTGTTTGCACTCTGGCTTCGTATGACCTGCTCTGGCCTCTATAACCAGCAATCTCAACATTGTTGTACGCTGCGGAAGCTGACCTGTTTTTCGCAATTAAACGAATGCTCAAAAGTGCAAAAAATACGCAGCTCCAAACTTGATTTAATTAACATTTTGCCAAAGGTCAGAGAGCTTTTTGCAATTGTCGCCAACTCATTCGCATAACAATTTGCCAAGCAAATTTAAATACAAAAGAAAACTAAATCAACGAACTGTAGCAACTGCTGCAGAAGCTACAATTACAGTTGCATACGTGGCGTATGATTAATGGATGAGTGTAGTTATTTGCACAGAAAATTTGCGAATTATTTACAAAAGAAAATAAATGCTTTTCTAAGAATTTTAGTTAGGAATTTTTAGACAAAGTGCGTAATGTAACTTGAATTTTATTTTAATTTTAGAAAAGCAAGTCGCTATTTTTAAATCTGCGTGTGTGGCGTATGCGTAATATAACTTAATATAACTATTGCCTACTTTTTAGGGCAAACGATTTATTTCTGCTTTGCATATACGTAATGTGAAATAAGCAAATCGTTGCCTACTTTTTGGGGCACACAATTTCTCTCAATAACTGAAGCCTCCACTGACTAAAAATATGTTTATATTGGTTTAGTTTACTTAAAATACACATTTTTTGTTCATAAATTAAATATAGAAATATAAATAATGGTAATTTCCGTAATATTTAGGTACAAACCGTGTCGATAAGCTATCTGCGTTGTCTGATCGAGCACGTGCGCTGCTATATACTAGATCGCGACATCGAGCTGATCTACTACACGATACGCAAGTCGAGCGACGTGCTGACCCGTGACCCCATGCAGCTGGGCTCCCAGCTCATCTCCTGGCTGCGTCCGATTGGGGAGCACGACGACGACGACAACTCGCTGCTCAGCATGACGGTGCGCTCGGCAACCGCCTGGTGTGATGGCTATGCGGTGCCGTTGCTGGTGCCCCTCACCGGCTGGCTGCCCGCCCCGCTGCCCTCGCAGATACGCAACATGACGGTGTCAGGCACCGGAGTAATACGCGCTGTTTGCCTCGCCCCCTCGAGGCAACATCTGATAATTGCCACAAACTCGGGCGATGTGCAACAGTGGCACATCATGAGCAACTCGCTGGAGCACACATACAAGGGTAAGCACCCAACTGGCCGTCATTAGAACAAGCTAATAACACGCACACACACACACACACACACACACACACACACACACTCATGCAGGACACACTGCGGCAGTCACGTGCCTGCTGGTGGCGCCACAACAATCGCAACTGCTGCTGACCGGCTCCGAGGACGCCAGCGTGCTCGTCTGGCACGTGTCTCTGCGCGAGCAACGAGCGCACATTAAGTAAGTTGCCCTTTTGCCTTCAACTCCAGCCAATCTTAGTTGCACTGAGCGAAATTTAGTTAGGAAAAAATTCAAAAATAAATATTGATAATACTTGGTTCTATCAATACTTCTAGCAATCGATAAAAATCAATTTATCAAGCTACATTTGTTTAGCAAAGTTATCTTTATAAACAATCGATATATTGCCTATCGATAACATCGATTGTGCTATCTATGATCTTGTCAACACTACTAAAAACTCTTCAGTGTTGGGTAACTCTCATTTAAAACTCTTTTACTGTACATTTATTGATATTAAGAAATTCGCTCTTGCAAATCTCTTTAGCTCTTTTTACTCGCATTTTTCTCACAGTGTACGCATTATTTTTTGTAATCCCCCACAGAGCGCACTCTGCGGCAGTGACTGGCGTGGCGGCTGGCGTCAATAACACGCTCATCATCAGCAGCAGCGAGGATGCAACGATTGCCATTACGGATCTGGCAAGTGGCAAATTGGTGAGCAACTTGCCACAAAGGCAACTTAATTGAAATCGCATTACGCATGGCTGTTGCAAGGCTGTCAATGCGCAATTTATTGCCTCATTTGTTGCGACGTCTGCTTCAAATAAAAGCGAAACAAATGCAGTTTTGGGGCAACCGAAACCGCATCAAAGAAACCGCATTAATTTGCATAATTCCTGGCACAGCAAAGAGCGGAAAGTGAGCGTAAAGGGAAGTGGGGAGAGGAGGGAGAAGGGGCAGAAATTGGTGGCACCACAACGAGGTCATAAGCTGGGCATGTGTAGTGTAAATATGCGGTTGTTTAGCACCCTCCAAAATTCTATTCAAAATGAGGTTTGCGTATGCAAAATGTCCGTTGTTTGATATGGTTAAATGTAAATTATTTAAACATGCGATAGATAACATCAAGCCAGTTGATAACTGCATAATATTCATCCTAAATAATATAATATTTATGCACATTTATGGCAGTTGCTCTAAAGCCAAATAGTCATGAATATATTAAAGTTTTTAAATGCAATTTTATTTTAAGGCCCCCAATAATTAAATTCTGTAGAGCTGCGCTTTAATTTACAAATATTAGTAAAAATTTATGCATTTTAACATAGTAATTGTTCTCAGTGTATCTATTTAATCTCTTAAATAAGAAGCCCTCTTAATTACAAACTACAGGGCATCAGTTTGTGCAGATCTTGCACTATTCTACTCTTTCTCTGTTGCTGTTCCTCTCGCTCTCTCTCTGTCTCTTTCGTTGCCCAAATGCAAAATGGTTGGCTGCAAATTAAGCAGGAGAGAAGGGAGATGAGGATGGAGAAGAGGAGGGGAGAGGAGAGGAGCAACTGTGGAGGAGACAAGCCGCAGTCAACAGCTAGGCTTGCTCTTGTCCACGTCATAAATCATATTAAGCTGAAATTTCGCAGACACACAAAGCAAACACACACGCACATAAGCACACAAACACACACGCACACACACGCACACACACGTACACACACACGCACGCACACATATTAAACTGTGATTAACTACAATGCAGTGTTTGCATATAAAGTGCCTCCCCCCCTTCTCATCCTTGATCCTAGGCCTGTCGATGCGTGGTTTCTGCCTCTTGTCAGCGGCATTGCCCGCCTGTTGACATACATATAAATTAGATTTATTGCCGTCTACCTCCCATCAGCCCCGCCCCTGTCCCTGCCCCCAGCTCCTCGCTCATTGGCATATTTTAAAGCCATTTTTTGCTGAAAGTTGGCTTCAACTGCAGCTGTTTTTCTTTTGCTTTTTGCTGTCGTGACTTGTCAGACACACACACGTATATATATCTGTTGTGTGTGTGTGTGTGAGCGTGTTACAGGCGCTTATTAAATTAATTACAATATTACGCATACGCCGCGTATGCTCTTTTTTTGGCGAGCATTTAAAACTTGGCGCAATTTATCAAAGTTTTGGCATTTTTATGATGCCAAAAGTCTGTGTGTGACTTTCGTCTGTTCGTTTTCCCTCGCTCCCCCTCTCTCTCCCTCTCTCCTCGCTTTCCACTCTCTTTTTGCTGTCATTGTCAACATCGCATGCCACACGATAATTAAGTTAATGCATAAGAAAAGCGTACGCTGAATACTGTGAATACAACAGTAACTGTGACATGTGTCACGGCAACTACTGTCGGTGGCCTTCCTCCTCCTGCACCCACTGCACCCCTCCTTCACTCCTCATTGCTTATTCACTTCGTTTTGTAGTCATATCGCTCAACTATCTGCCTATTGAACAGTTCTTCTCTTGGCTTTATTCTGTTATTCCCTTGCCTCTTTAACTTGCTTTTACTTTTTTCTACTTCTCTCTACTCTACACTTGACTTTACTCTGTTTCCCTTGTCCCACTTTTTCTCTATTTTTTAATGTTTCTTCTTTCTACTCTGCTGCCCCTGTTCTTTCATCTCTCTTTTTCACATCTTTTTCTTCACTTCATGTCCTCTTTTCTACACATCTCTCTGCAGCCTCGTAAATTCTGTTTCTTTTTATCTGTTTCCCTTTTCATGTGGCATACATTTCTGCTCTGCCTTTCCTGTTCTGTCTACCCTTTATTCCTGTCTTTCACTATCTCGCACCTCCCTTTCAATCCATTCTGTGTCATCCGTAAGTTAACTACTCGTGCAGCTTAATCGAAGCTATCAATATGCCATATTTTTTACGCTGTATTCAACCACATCCGTTTCCGTTTCCGCTTCTCTCTCTCTCTCTTCCTGCAGCTGCATCGCATTACGTTCCATCGAGGTCCCGTTAGCGGCATTCTGGTTGCCGGCGCCTGTGATGTGCTCATCTCCGGCAGCCACGACAGGAATATATGCGTCTGGGATCTGGAGAATTATACCTTGCTCAATACCATGCAGATGAACAGTCCGGTGCTGCGCGTGGATATTTCCTGGAACTCGGTAAGTTCAGCACTCAAAGAATAATCAATATTTTGCGTACTCTAAGCAAGAATTATTCTTGAATTATTATTGAATATATTCTATTTTATGAAGATTTAAATCAGATACGATTCGATCTTAATCATTCTTTAACCCAATTTCCTTTTAGATCTTAACTAATCTAGATTCATTCACGATTCCAACCCAAATTGAGCTTGAGTTCTGAGTGGAATTAACTAAAAAGCTTAATATTAAATTGAATCGTTTTATCTTTATTTTTTCCGAGTGTAGCTGCCTCTAATGTTTCATTCCTTCAAGTCTTTTTTGATAAATTACTTTCACTTATAACGTCTGCATATGCTGACGGAGCAGTGTCATAAATCATAATAATATAAATATAACTTTAGTTTGATTTACGTGATATGGTTAAGGTAGGGCCAAAAACTAAACTCCTAGGGGTTCAAGGACACGTTTTAGCTCTTTAATTAGGCTACTCAGGACATAGTCAAAAGTGCCTCAAGGGTCAAGTGAAGTTCCCATTATACAAAGCGCTCTTTGAAATATTTTTTATTTTCCTCAGAAATAATACGGGATTTTTGCTTTTCTTTCGCCTGTCAACTCTTAAAGCTTATTCTTATTTAAATTTCAAAGCGAAATGTCCCAAATCTCACTCTGAGACACCAAGAAGATTTTGACTTTGGGTCTCAATGGACCGTCTCGACTTACGGCTTCCAGTGTTTAGCTTTATGGAAAGCAGCAATTTAAAGCTGCCAGATACAAATGCTTCCAGATATGCCAGCATAAAAGCTAAAACATGTAAGGAGCTTGATTCTAATAAGTGATTTTGGCTTAGATGCTGCGCATTACCAGCTAAATCCTTTGTTGTCAATCAGCTTGACAAAAAGTAGAGTTCCCATAGAGCCGTTTAGCAGTTCCCCCTGCTGTCTAGCTCTATCAGCACGTACACTGCAAGAAAAAACAGAAATGCTCGTGCTTGTAAAAAGCTCAAAAAACATACAATTCCTGATACATAAACTAAATTCACCATTTTTATATTGAATTGAATTGAAATTAAAATGAAAATCATGTTTTAAGCTTAAAATAAGCTGCATTTTTGAAATTCGTAAGCACAAAAAGCACTGAATTTAATCTGTTAATTTCTTGATTCTTTCAAAATTGTTATATGAAGAATACTTTGTGCCTCTTTTCTCTGAGTGTATGTGGCATACTTAGCAGCAATTTGGCACGCAAAACAATAACAACATATCGCAGCCGAAACGAAGACATTTTCCCAATGTTTTTGGCCATGGAAATGGAATTGGGTTTTCTGAAACTGTGTGACAATTGATGCGTATGCCAAAGGCATATCAAGTGCTCTGTTTCTCTGTTTCTCTGTATCTCTGCGATAAATCGAGACGTTGTTGTTGTGTCGTCTTTGTGTCGCTTTTTAGGTAGTCAAAGGCCCAAGGGCCCCAGCGACCAGGCTAATGTAATCCTATACTCAAGATATCTGCATACATCAACTTGGCAACTTGTTCAAGTTCCAGCCAAAAGTTGCCCCAAATCTGACTGGAGTTTGCAGTTTTCTATTACCGAAAACAAACACAATTAGAAAACTCAATTTACTGCCCAGCAGCGGAAAATATGTATATATATTACACTGCTAGAAAAAAGCTAGAAAAAAGCTTTAAACTTAAGACTCAAATGCGGTTTTAAAAGTTTTGTATAAAAGATCAAAATAATTATATCTAAAGAAAAATTTTATGAAATTTTATTTTAATATCTTAAGTTTCAATTTTCATAATTACATATCTGATATTAATAATAAAAGAATTTTAGCAAAGAATTTTAGATTCATAAGTTCCAATTTACAGAAATTTATTATCTATTTTAATAGTTTAAATTCTCATTTTCAGAACTTCTTTAATAACTAAAAGAATTTTTTTATTTTTTAGTTTTCTGATTTTATTTCTTGTGTTAATATTTAGCTTAAATATAAGTTAATAATTTTTTCATCAGTGTAAGCAAATTTCGTTTGCTTTTGGCTCTTATCGCCTTAAACAAAAGTGCCGAAAATTCTACAAATTGGCCAACGATAACAAAGCATATAAGTATTCAGCTGCCACGCCCAGCAGACACTTCTCAGCTTAACTTTACGCCCCCGCCTCTCCCATGCAGCTGCCCAGAAAAATGTTTTGAAGCCCAAATTGAAATGTAATTTTTTTTACGACAAAACACAAACACACACGGACTTCAAATGTCTAGAGCTATATTAGATATATATTTGCTATATGCTCTGGCCACTTGAGAGCATGGGAGCCGAGCCCTAAGCTCTGCCTCCTGAGTCCCTAGTCCTGAGTCCTGAGTCCTTGGGATGCCTGCATTGCTGCCCAGACATGCTTGTGGGTATTTGCACATACCTCAGAGTCTGTGCGTACACTCAGAGAAAAAACCCCAACACAGTCGAACTTCTTTCAAGCAAGAAATTCTTGTGGACTTTACTTCATTTGAGTAAAACAATCTCAGTTGAAGTTAATCCGATTTTCTTAATATATTTTTATATATTTTAATATATATTTAAGTACATTCAAGATTGTTTTAAATCTAAAAAAATTTAATTTAATTTTTACTTAAATTAATACTTTTTTGTTCTGTTTATTCTAAAATGAATTATAGAATTTTGCAGGCATTTTTTGTTTAATTCAGTCTCAGAAATTGCGCAAAATTTTAGCCTGCTTTTCTCCGAGTGTATGTTTGCCTTGTGGCCAAGAGTAAATGGCAAATGGCAAACGGAAATCAACTTTTCTTACACTTTAGCTCACATCCTGATGACTCGTAGGCACGCCAAGATTCAGACCCATTCGACTCCTTTTTTCTAACATTCTTTTGCCTGTCGTATTCCCGACATTTTCCACTGAAAATTGAAATGTTGCAATGCGCCAAATGGCCCCAACAACAAACCCAACTTGCCCCCATCTCCTTTGCCCTTTTGTTGCTGGCATTTTTCAATTTCCCGGCACGCCTGAAAAATTGCAACGAGTTTTTTGCCTGCCACACGCTGCAAAATAAATTAAGCTTAATGATTATCTGCGAAATATCATTAATAAGATGATGAAGAAGCGACGAAGGCATAAGATAAATTAAGATA
Source organism: Hypselothyrea guttata (assembly GCA_035045125.1). Taxonomy (NCBI): domain Eukaryota; kingdom Metazoa; phylum Arthropoda; class Insecta; order Diptera; family Drosophilidae; genus Hypselothyrea; species Hypselothyrea guttata. The sequence goes on along the minus strand of JAWNNJ010002189.1, from coordinate 1,570,054 downwards.
TGCGCGAATAAAGAGATAACTTGACTTGATGAATATAAATTTACTTTCGGCTATGCAAATGTTGCCAATGTTTAGGTATCGGTAAGGTTTAGACCGAGAGTGAAGTGATAATAAGATTGATATAGCTGTTAGCTGACAATTGAAAGAGGAAGTTTCAAAACGTAAGGCTAAACAGCTGAAATTTACATTAGCTTGAATAAGTAAGCAGTGAGTAAGCGAGGAAGTAAGCATGTATTCAAATACCAAGCTTTAGGCTACATATTGAGAAAGTCAAACGATTCAATCAAAGAAACAACAACCAGGGAGTAAGCATGTGATCAACTATAGATGTCTTAAAGCTCAAATTAAAAAAAAAATGTTTAAGGTTGAAAATCTGCAAATGTGTAATTTTATTATATTAGTTTTATAAGTAACGACAGTTTTTGCTCAGTGTAAGCCATACAAAAGGTTCCACTGTGCTACAGAGGAATGCAATTTATTAATATTTGATTGGATACGGCCATTTCGGATAATATGGCGAATGAATGTTGGCAACGGCAGTTGGAAGTAGAAATGGAATTGGAATTGCCAGACTTGGTCAGGTGGAAGCACAAGAGTGAGAGAGAGAACGAAAGAGAGAAAGAGAGAAAGAAAGAAAGAGAGAGAGAGAGGGGGGAGAGAGAAAAGTGCAGTTGTAAGCAGGCATTCAATTGAGTTTCAACTTGTGCTGGCGAATGCATTAAAAATAGTGTTGAAAAATGTCAATTAGTTTCACATTTAATGTAACATTCGTGTATATCTTTTTAAAATCCTGCGTGTATGCTCTATTTTAATTGACATTGGCAGGTTTTCCTGCTGGCACTCTGTGAGGATAATGCGCTCTACGTGCGCACTTTGGCCACGGGCAAGGAGCTGCACACGCTGAAGGGACACAAATCCAAGGTGAGTTGAAGAAAGCTAAAAATCCGTTAGATATTCAAGAGATTTTCGACTAATTAACCATAAAATAGGTAAAACAAGAGTTTAAACAGAGTAAACTTATTCTTGATCTCGATGACTGTGTTGATACAGTTCTCTCCGATTGTCTTTCCGTCTATAAAAACTATTTGATATCTGCAACCATAAGAGCCAGAACAATCAAATTTGGAATGTAGATAGATGTTAGCCACATGCACATCATGTTTGTTTAAAATCTTAGATGCCACGCCCACATCGCCCAGGAATCAATAAAACCCCCCCAATAACTATAGTGCAGGATATTCTACCTTCGTTTACTTTATACTATAGCCTTGCCGAATTTCATCCGCAGATACGCACCATGTCGATAGGCAAGGACAGTCAACGCTGTGTGGTGGGCTGTGAGGATACGCGTGCTCTGATCTACGACATGCACGCCGGGAAATTGGTGCGTTCGATGCCCCCGAATCCGGGTCCGGTTACGGCGGTTTATGCCATGGAGAATGATGATTTTCTGGTGACAGTTGGTGGCAACAAAATCACCTTCTACTCGTTCCGCAACGAGGAGCTCTACGTGAATCCCTATTCCCGCAATCCAAGGCGCAAGAGAAGTCTGAAGAGACACACACAGGCGCAACGTTCCCCCTCCACCACGCTGCCTCCGATCACCTGCTTCGATCTGTCCCGGGATTCCCAGCAGCTGGCGATTGCCTCTGGACGTAGTGTGCATCTGATGCGCATCAATACGCCGGAGTTTCAGTGCACGTTAGACGGACATACCTGCGTTGTCAATTGCCTGAAGTTTGCTCCGAATGGAGAGTTTTTGGTCACAGGAGGCGACGATCGCTTGGTGCAGGTCTGGACGCTGGCGCTGGGGGAGATAAATCATACGTTCAAGGGGCATGCAGCGCCTGTGATGCAGCTGATAGTGCTGATGGACTCGCTGCGTGTGATCTCCACCGATCGAGAGTCCATGATGCTGGTGTGGATGGCGGACTCTGGTAACCTTCTGCAGACCATTCAGGGTCCCTACAAGCGTCTGGCGGCCACCAACAACATGCGCTTCGCCATCTCCACGAATGGGGATAATACGCTCAAGATCTGGTCCCTCACGCAGGAGGACGAGAAGTTCTCCGTCTCGCACTCGGACGAGATCACCTGCTTCGAGATCAGCGCCGATAGCATGCACATTATCACCGGATCCAGGGATATGTCGCTGAAGGTCTGGCAATCGATGGGCGGTAAGCTCAGCCAGGTGCTGGTGGGGCACAGCGATGCGGTCACCTGTGTGGCAGTCTCGGTGACCAACAAGACGCAGGTCATTTCCGGCTCCAAGGACATGAATCTGATCATCTGGGACCTAACCACGGGCGAGGAGATACACACGCTGGCTGGACATTTGGGTGCAGTTATAGGCGTTAAGGTCTCCGCGGATGGTGAGTAGGGAAGGAAGTGATGAGATCTAGCTGATCAAGATAGCAAAATCGATATTTCTTTTGCTAGGCTCCACAGCGGTATCGGGCAGCGATGATAAGACCTTGATTGTATGGGAAACGAAGCGAGGTCTCGCCCTGACCTCGCTGCAGATGCATGTGCCCTTCACCCACTTCGACATCAGTCTGGAGGTTTCCCGAGTGCTTGTCCAGCTGGTGGATAGTTACAACCTGCCCGTCATCTGTCTGCACAATACTCCAGCCCAATATGTGAAGCTACCCACGTACTCCGGTCCCAGCAAGGATGTGGAAGGTAAGTTACTCTCAGAAACAAAATATTATTATTAAGAGATCTATTACAATTCTAGAAGATTATTTTTCTCTCATGCTAATTCTACTCCCCCTCTCCCTCTTTCACTCTCTAGATCTACGTCCGCAGGGTCCTAAGCGACAGATGAAGCGACTGCTGAAGAAGGAGGTCTCTCTGGACACGTACACCTGGCAGAAGAAGTACGGTCATCTGACCTCGTCCGTGATGATGGCCCAGGTGGATGAGCGTCTCAAGCGTCGCTTCAGCGTCTCCGCCAGCATGGAGGAGATCTCCAAGATAGCGGAGAATAAAACTGGAGCCTCTCAGGCCAATCTAGGACCCGAGCAGGCCGCCCTCGCCCAATCCCAGCACTTTGATCAGCTCGAGGCGTTGTGGAACAAACGCTCGCCTCCGAGACGTCGCCACAATACGGTAAGTGGAGGGCCACGCCCACAACTAGGTTAATCACGTCCCCCGCTCGACTCTTAGGAAAGAGATAGCAACACGCATAATGCTTTCTGTAGACGCGTTTCTCATCAGTTCGTTCTCTTCTTTTCCACTTTCTTTGTTTCGTTTCTGGTTTCTCTTTTGTGTTTTATTTTTTCTCCACTTTTATGTTCGACTTTTGCATTGGCTTCGTCTCTGTTCGCTTACAACACCAACAACAATGCAACGCAACTTGTAACTTGTGCTATACGCTACATCTATCATGATATATGGCACATATCGCATGCGACCTGGGTACAACATGGCGTATGACTCATGGCAAACGAAATATTCACATGTGTTGATTTATCGCATGCTACAATTGCGGTCATATTAAATGCAACTTTTTGGCATTTTGAAATATCGCATGCAACTTTCCACGTAATTCGTGCAACATTTGGGCATTTATATTGCCATAAAATATATAAATTAAAAAATCGCATGCTATATTTGTGGCAATTTCAACTGTTGCCCTACATCGCATTTTCCGATGTCTCTTATGCCACATGCAACGATATTTTATGCGCTTCATGCAACATGTTGCGTGCAACACAAATTGGCAAACAACTTGCCACTTGCCACATGCAATATTATATTACGAACTTGCCATGTGCCTTATGCCACGTTACAACCTGCGCCACATGCCACTTGCCACATGCAACTTGCCTCACGACCCAACCGCAGGGCCTGTCGCGCCAAACATCGCTGGTGGAGGATCGGCTGGAATCGTCGGACGACGACGAGTACCAGGACGAGCGTGCAGGTATGTTGTCCGCCTCCTGCGATCACATCCATCTGTTGCAACGCCTGCCCGGCATACGCAGCCTGCACGATGCATGGAAGACGAGTAGCTTGCGTGTCGCCTCCACCTCAAACTCCCGCACCCAACGAACCTGCACCAAGTTCTATGTTAGCACACCCAAAACACACAACAGCAACAACTTACCACATGCCACATGCAACCACAACAACAACAACCACAAGAGTCACTCGAACGATATACAGACAGCGCCGCAGGCGTGTTGCAAGCTGCAGTTGGGGCAGCAAGCGCCGGATCTGGTGCGTGATCTGCTGCCCCCCGCCCACCACAACGCCCACAGCCTCCGTCGTCAGCTGCTGCAGTGGCGTCGCAGTCGCCAACGCCCGCGTGCCACGCCCCTCATCGTGGTGCACAACTGTGATAGCCAACGCGTACAGCGTCCACAGACCGCCGAGGTGTTGCATCCACAGTGCAGACGCGCCTCCATTGGGCACACCTCCGACGAGGATCCCCTCAAGAAATCCACCTCGAGCTGCTTCTGCGCCCGCCTCCTTGCCCGCCCCCGACGCTGGGCGCTGTTCGGTGGCAAAGCCGCGCCTGCTACGCCCACAGCTGCTGAGCCGCCCCCGGCGAGCTGCAACGACTGCGTGACACAGTAAACTGATGTTGACAAAACAATCGATGGCAATATCGATTTTTCTAATTGATTTATCGATTAATATCAATGATTATCGATATTTTTACAATCGATATTTTGCCAACACATCACTGACGCTGACTATTAACCGCTACACAATTATTTTCCACACTACACTGCACAAAATCAAAAAAAAACTTTTCTTTTATCTTAAGAATGTTTCTATCTGAATTCCTCTTTCTAGCACATATTTTATTTCTTTTCTAAATGGCGTAGTTCCTAATTTCAATTATATACGTTTTTCGAATAAAAAGTAAGCCGTATTTTCTCTACGTGTAGTTTTGCTGAGTAGTCTCATAATAAAGTACAGTCGAACTTTAGCATAAAAAGACAATTTTTGATCAAATTAAAATTTTAATTATAAATATATATATAAATATATATTACCAAAAACTTCGATATAAATTTTTAATTAATTCTCTATTGTTACATATTTTCACTATTTTAAATTGCTATAACTGATATAAATATACATATACATTTAAAATATCGGCTATAAATTTCCATTTTTAAATCATTTTAATTATTTTAATATTTTTATTAGTTCAATCTGCTCCTTTTTGCTTCTAAAAGTGTGCTATAAAATGTCTTTATAGCGCGGTTCGACTGTACTGCGTTATGTGTATATATATTTTAAAGGTTCCTAACTCCGAATCCATGTTGGTAAGTACTTTAGTCTTACAATTTCAACACAATTTCGTCATTAAATGCAGCGGAATTAAAAAAGATAAAAAAAACCAAAACAAAATGGCGGCAGGGCGTGGAAGTTAACTGTAAATTATTGCACATGAACGCCATAAATTGCCATCAATAAAATTTCAGCACGATTAAGTCGATAAAAACAAACGACAACAAATGAAAACGAAGTGAAAGCAAGATGAAAAATGGAAAAATGGAAAATTGTAAATTGAAAAGCGGCAAAAAACGAGCAGCTTCAATATGTTTATTTTGCGTTTTAATCAATTTAATCGCGCCATTTAAATAAATTGCAACTCAAGCCATAAATTGTTGTATGTCAATGAACTATGGTTTCATTTTCCATTTTCCTTTTTCCACTGAGGTAAGCTGAGCGTTTGTTTTTTTTTTTTTGCTCAAAACGATTTAATTAGGCATGTTTTTTTTTATCGATAACTCAACTTATGCCCCAACATAATTGAACAAATATTTTACGACAACGCAAATTGGTTTGCCTTTGTATTATATATATATACATATCTCTTTGTCATCCAAAACTCGAATTCCAAACGTTTTGTCTCGCTCACACAGTTCATTTTTTGTCTCTCTCTCGCTATCTCTTGATGTGTTTTTTATGAATGTTTTACAAATTTTGTTAAAGTTTGCCAATTGTTGCTGTGGCAAACGATAAACAAATGTTTTCAGCCTTATGAAAAAAATCCATTTTTTATTGTTTTATTTTGATTAATAAACTACAACAACAACAACAACCGCGACCACAACCTGATGCAACTGCAACCACCGACAAATCCAGGCCCTACCAGCTTGCAACTCAGCTCCCGCAGCTCCCTGCCACAGCCCTAAACTGAACAACGGCAACTGCAGCTGCCCCTGCAACTGCAAATAATTAATAATCCAATAAACGTGCAACAAACAACCCAAAAATCCAGACCCTCAAAAAGTACAGTCTGCACAAAACACGCCCGCTTGCAGTTTAGACCTAAAAGGGAATTAAACTTACAAATTTAATCAACAACAACAAATAAACTAAAAATTCCAGCCCCTTAAAAAGTACAGTCTGCACAAAAAGCGCACGCCTGGAGTTTTGACCCAAAAATGACCTAAACTTTTAAACTAGACTTAAAGTTTGTTCGAGTGCGAGTAAAACCATTTGAATTGGCATGAAAAAAATACAAAAATAACCTTGCACTCTTTCCGAGTATAAAAAGTCCCCGGAAATAACGCTACTAATTTTAATAAAAAACTTTTTATAATTTCTAGACGACTTCGACGAGTTCTTTTAGAGTCTACATAACACTTAGTTATTGCTCGGAATACAATCTATCATAAGCTCAAGTAAACATACTCGTATTTACCTCACTCAAAGTGCTAAACAAATTTTTGAAAGCTCTATACAAACTATATACAAATACACTGAAAAAAACTACAGTCTCTTATAAATGAAAAGTAATGCACCATAATGATACTATATTAGATTGTACTTAGTTGTTGGCCCCACGTACCCCCGGATGGAGCTCCACAAGTAAGTGAAAAGTATTCGACATTAAATAAATTTAGATAACGCCAGCTTTAGCTACTAAATAACAATTTTATTTGCTAGAAATGGCAACATTTCTCTATAATCACCTGCAACTCAAGTTATGCCTAGCAATAATCATTTCTTTATTACATTTACTTGATTAACAATTAGCTAAACTGTAGTTAATGCGAATGTTTAGAGCCTAACATAATATACAAAATAATTATAATTTTAATTAATATTAATGAGTGATATGATAACTTTAATATCTTTAACCCTTTGCATGCCACAGATCATTTCGCTACAGGAGGAGGAGGATACCACAAAGGATAAGCAGTAAACAGTTGAATTAACCTAGTTATAGTTTAATAGTTTAATAACTTAAGCATAGATGTTTTTAAGCAATAATCCAGAGCAAACAGAAACTGTCTCTAACTAATCAATAGAGCTGGGTTCGATCTTTGATTTTGTAGAATCAATCTTTTCGATCAATTTACGTCTAAAAATCGAAACAATCAAAGTATCGATTTAATCGCCGATAAAAATAATCGTAATCGAATCGAAGCCCAGCTCTACTAATCAACTTCTTCTCCCCACTTCTATATCATGCGTAATATTTTCTGTAATTTTTCTACAAGGAGAGTTAAACTCAAACCTTTTTGTTTGAAATTGGCTAACAATTTTTCCCTAAGTGTAGTAGTCTGTAGTCTCTAGAACTCACAGCAGCAAAAACCACCGTCTCAGACTTTATATAGAACCTATTTAGCGTATTAAGCGAGCCATTTTGAGATTTTAATGTTGTAGGGTGTTTACTATCGATGTTGTTAATGCAAACCCATAAGGGGTATATCTAGTTAGTAGTCAGGTTGCAACCAAAAACAACACTGTAAGGGGTTAAAAGCGTAACTATGCTTAAAAACAAAACAAAAAAAACAAAAACTAAATCACACACAGAGAAAAAAAGTCATACAAAAAATGCTGAAGTACACTCGAAGAAAACACAATGTAGAACGCGACATTGTAAATACTTTTTAAAATGTGTGTATTAACATATAATAATCATAAATGTTATATAGAAATCGAGTAATAATGCTAACTTCACACATATCCATAGCAAAGCGCACTTTCCGTTAGGTCTGTTTCCCCAAGCACCCTATAGATAACTTCAATAACTATCTGACAATCAGAAGTTCTTGTTCTAGAACAAAAACAAAAAAAACTATTGATAATATATAACTAAACAGAAGCGATATTTCTACACCTATTTCTATATAGTATGCATGCAACATGTGAACTTTGTTTAAAACCTAAGGCCCCCAAGACCCTATGCCCCTAAGCATACAGATACAGTTACAATATGATATAGTACTTATTTGTAGAACCTAGTTGTACCAATGTTTTCGCCTATATATATATTGTAAGCCCTGAAAGCAATTCTACACAAAGATTCTGGCAAAAGCAGATTAATTATTTCGGTAGCATGTTGGCTAGGTCAAAGGTCAAGGCACTTTGAACGCTTTAAAACTGTTGAAGTCTCAGCTAAATGTACCAATCACACTCACACATATATACACTCAACAAAACTGTCTATGTCTATTACAAAATTAAAACTAAACTTTACTGCAAAAACAGCAAAAATTTTACCAAGTCTTTTCGTTTTTCAACAGTCAAAGAATAAAGATGAATAAATGGTAAGTTTCAGGTAAGCTTCCAAAAACAGGGATTTCATGAATTAAAATGTTCTTTTAAACACATTTTTGGCTCTATAATCTGCATTTGTGCTCCAAATTCGTCCAAGTTTGGTTTTTTATGCATTATTTCGCATTACAAATCGTTCACAAACTAATTCAAACGATGACAAAAAAAATTTTTTTTTTAAATATTGAAATTTTTTTAAGGGGGTAACCTTAAAATTTTTGAAAAAATTTCAAAATTTGTTTTCTTTATTTTTTAATTGAGTTTTATTTTCGCATTGAAATGATTGATAAAAAAGCATACTGATTGCAAAACGGTTTAGTTTTGGCAAAGTTATGAACATTCAAAGTTGAACAAAATGAGGTTTCTTCATTTAAGAGGTGTAAAATTCCCATACAACTCTATTTTTGACTGTAAAATTTACAATTTTTGGCTAAAAATGCTCATGTTTGGTTTTTTATGCATGATTTTGGATTACACATCATTTAGGATCGAAATTAAACAAATAAAAAGTGTTGGTGTAGTGAAAATATCATCGTATTTCAGGACTCAAAAAGGTTTATTTATTTTCTAGTTATTTTCCAATTCCAATATAATTGCTACTTCTGCTTTGCTGAATTCCAGGTGATTTGGCAGTTGAAAACACAATTCGCTTGGCCTAAATGCTGGCTAAATTGATGCCACAGCAATCAACATCGAATTCAACGTGTGACAAACGAAAGAAAACAATTTATTTTGGCTGCATGCTGATCGACATTGGCATTTTAATTATGCAGTTTTTGATGGTTGTGGGGGATTTGCGTGTTTCAGTGGCTGTTGTTGCTGTTGTTGTTGGCCATTATGAGAGCATTTAGCCAGAGAATGAGATTGTCAAACAGAATGCCAACAGGCAGCAAAACTCGGCCAACAAAACCGCAGACTCAGCCATTTTGTTTGCACTGTCTAATGAGAAAAGTTTGCGGAAAACATTGACAATGAATCCCGTTGATAAGCGAGAATGAAAGCCAGCCACTAGAAAGAGACAGAGAGATAGAGAGCGAGAGGTGGCAGCCCCCAAGGCATAAGCTGCCAACCTGAGCCACCCAAAAAACAAAAAAAAACAGGGTATAAAAAAATGTGGGTTAGGCTGCAGGCGCTCAATGACTGACATTTACCAGACGACGGCCATGAGCCCATTTCCTTCTCGCTTTCAAACACATACACAGCACAAAGAGAGAGCGTCGAAGTGGGGCAGGGGCAGATTGACAATAAAAAGAAAAACGCATCATTATGATATTCTTCGCAAACAAATGCTTGTAATATCGATTGTTATTCAAACTTTCATTTGGCCCGGAAAACAGAATCGAGTCGCATGTGGCATGTGGCATGGAATACAATTTTACAAATTGTTATGATGACCTCCGCGACAATGTAATAACCGTATATCTGCTATAAACTGTACACAGTAATTGGGTATCATTAAAGAGAGAGGGAGGCTCTTTAAAGCTTTATAAAAAATGGATTTCACGGCGGAGAAAGAACAAGTTTAACAAACGCATAAAAAGCGCTTTTAGTGCTTCATACCAGGCAAGCAGAAGTTTAAGCAAGTTTATTTCAATTGGTTTTTATTACCAGGAAATCAGCAAGTAAAAGTCAATATAGTCCAAGGCTTCCTCTCACAAGTTTGTGAGATTAATTGTAATTATTTCCATAAATAATACTTTTTTTATTAATTTGTATTAATAATTATAAAAGATGATTCTTGAATTATGATCTATTTAATTCAAAATTTTTGATTGGTTTGATTTTTATATAATTCATTGGGAAAATATACAATTTTTTATCATTAACAAGGGATTTCTGAAAAAATATAAAAAATTGCTTTAAATAAATTTTTTCTATTTTATCAATATGTCTGCTGGTTTTATCTATTTATAGCATTTGCAGTAATTAATTTAAAATATTCTTCAAACTCAAGTCTATGTTTGATGCCTTCCCTTTGCTTTCAAAATCAAAATTTTCGCATTAGAATTCGTGGGGGCAACCGCAGCAGCTTAAGTTAACCCTTTTTCCCTTTTTGCCTTTTCCCATTTTTCCACTTTCTTATTTTCCTTTTGTGCTTATTTTTGCTCTTGCGCCGTTTCTTTTTCATATAGTATATTTATATATATGTATATTGTCGCTGGCAATTCTTTGTAGTCGATTCGCCTTTTTGCTAAAGGCCTCGTTCTCAGCTCTAATTACTTTTGTTTTCCGGCAGCAACCGCATGGCATTTGAGGAGCAAAGGGCGTGGGGGAGGGGAAGGGGGAATGAGTGAGGGAAACCCATTGAAAACTGACGCCTTGATGAATTGCGTGACGCTTGAATGAAATTGTGTTCCAGCTTTGTGTACTGTTCTCGTATTTATTGAACCGCAGTCAAATGAAGTGTATGGTTTTCTCCCTCAATCCCTTAGTCCGAAGTTCCTTCTATTCCTCTTGAATAATTGATGACAGACAAAGGGACGGAGGGACAGACGGAGGGCAGATAGACAATTTAGCTCTAGGTAAAAGTCAGTTGCATAGTTCAAAAAGTACACCTTGAACAAATAAATAAACCTCAATAAACAAACAATAGAATTTCAACAAAGTTAAAAGGCAATCGACAGTAAAACATGCTCTGCTTGGTCAGTTCTTAATTCTAAACCAGTAAGAACGTAGCCGATCAGTCGTACGCAACCGACTATAGCAAACAAATTCTAATTGGTTAGATCGTTATTCTTAATTTAGTTAATTAATTAAAACCCAAAAAATTGAGAAAAGAATCAAAATTTTATTTACAATGTTTATTTTTAAATTATTTTTTAATTCTGAAATTTAATTTTTATTAAATTTTAATTAAGCAGAAACAGCAGAGTTAACTATTTTATATAAATCCACAAGCATTTAAATGATTTAGCTGTTCAAAAAAATAAATTCGATTCGTTTAGGCAGTTTTCACTGTAGTTGACAAAGTCAACAGACTTGGAAGTCTAACCAAATATGAGGCACATCATTTGTTGCCAAAACTTTGAGCATTGCACACAAACTGCTCGTTTAACAAGTTGCAACACGAATCAGTGCAACGTTTGCTCCACCTGCCACCACACACACACACAGCCACACTCAGACACACAGACAGAAAGACTGCAGATTACGTATACGCCGCGTGTAACGAGGAAAAGAATCCAACGCACACGCAATTAAGCCAAGCTGCGACCAAAGATACGTTTTGTCTACCAAAAAAAAGAGAGAAAAATAGAGAAAAAGAAAAGAAGAAAAACGCTGTCAGTAAGTACGTATTAAGAACTTTTTGCGGCTTTGCCAAAGGGAAAGTTGCAATGAAAAAGCTGCAAAGGAAAGCAGAAGAAAACACTACACTTGAAAACTGCGAACAAAGATTAAGTAAGCCACTTGGACTTTGGTTAGTTCATCCACAGCTTTTGGCAGTGTGCCCCTCCCTCCCTCCCGCACCCCCTGCCTCTCCCTCTGCCCACCCTTCAACTGAGCAGCAAACACATGCATAATTTTGCCATTTTCTCTAGCACTTTTCTCCGCGGAAAATGCATTAGAAAATGCGCGTTGAAGCGCACTTGGCGCTTATGGAAAGCAAGCGCAAAATGCGTTTTTTAAGCTGAATTTATTGACTAATAGCTGCGCTGTTAACTTAATAAAACTAGCGAAAAAACAGCTAAAGTAGAACTTGAGATACAAAAAAGAAAACACTTTAAAAGTAGTTAAAAAACTAAAGCTTAAACTTAAACTTAAGCCAATGTTAGCTTAGAGCAAACCAACTATTTAAAGTTGATGAAAAATCTTAAACTTTAAACTGAAATATTAAAAACTGAAAACTAAAAACTTTAATCTTTAAACTTACACTTAAAACTTGTGCACTTTTGGCGCCATCTAAACATAATTCGGCTTTTTATTGATTAGGGCGTAAAGGGGGCGTTGCATCTAATATTTGAAACAAACTATAAATGTTTATACTTATACTTAAAACCACAAACTTCTCTACTTTTGTCTCTGGTGTTATTTGTATTATTTACAGGGTATTATGCTAAATGCAAATGTCGCTGACAACTGACAGACTGACAGCATTCGGTTAAGAGAAGCACAAGTCAAGTTGGCATTACACTTGATATTTGGCTTTGGCTTATCTCCATAATAATGCGAATGATATTATTTATTATATCAATCAGAGTTTAGTGGGCAGATTGGGAGAATTGAGAGAATTGGCAGGATTGGGGTAAGGCTAATCCTAGCAGCTGGCAATCAGCTAAAAGCAAACTGAATAATGCATTCAGGATTAAGCGAGGGCATGCTCTATATGCATAAGCATACACTTGAAAAAAACTATAATATTCTTACTTGATTCAAGAGAATTTCTAGATTTTGACTACTTTTCAAATATATTTAATATTTTTTTAAATTTATTTATATTTATATTTACTTAAATTGGTTTATTCGTCAATATTATTTATTTAATCCAAGTCAAGTCAAGTCACAAACTTATTCGAATTTTGCCAGACATTTTTGAGCAAAATTGCTTTGCTTTAATCATCGACAGTTTCTGCCTGTTTTTCTCCGAGTGTAGATATATCTGCATATACTATGTGTAGAGACAGAGTTCATATCGACTTTGGCAGCCCGCGGCGTGCGCTTTGTGTCCAGTGTAAGGACTTGACTCGACTTCACTTGGCTGCATTTCTTGCTGCACTCGACTGATATTGAAAAGCAATTTCCGTAACCCTCATAATCCAAATGCCGGCAAACAAATTGAGCAGGGACGTTGCCAGGGCAGCCAATGGAATACCACCCACTAAGGCATATAAATAGACAAGTTTATGTAGAATATATCGGCTTAATATATCGATACATCGACTAAAAACCTAATTTCTTACTAAAAACTATGACCGAGAAATGAAAATTGTTTTTTACTGAAACTTTCAATAAGCTTTTGAACGAGTTTTGATAAAAATAACACTATAAGTTCAAATCGAATCTTATCGATATAATCGATGTAAACAAATCGTTATTTTTGAACATCTAAACCTCAGTCGTCCTGGCAACCTACGTCTAGCCAAATAAACAGACAGATCTCAAATGTTTTCATGAGAAAATAGTCTACAAAATAATTCCGTAAAAATGTTTTGGGGTCTCAGCTCGGCGCTGGACTTGTACGAGGAGTACGTGAAGGCTTTCAAGCTGCAGGATGGAGAGGAAGGGGAGGAGCCTCTGAATATACTCATCTGTGGCGCCGCCGATCCGCGGCATGTCATCAAAACCCTGGCCAAGCGCTATAAGCATGGCCAAAAGCCAAAATTCCGGTTCTATATGCTGGATGCCTGCGCGGAGATCGTGGCCAGGAATATGTTGCTATTAGGATTGGCCCTGGAACCCCCGGAATCCTTCAGTCTGGTGTGCAAGGCGCATCTGTTTATGGACATTTACGGCAACAGTTTGCTGCGTCCCAGCTCGCAACATTATGTGGCAGCCAAGGCGCGGCATTTGCTGCAGATCCTGTGCGAAGAGGAGCAGCGAGAGAAGTTGACGCCTATGTTGCACATTGATGCCTTGAGGTACAGGGAGCGGGATGCGCTGGAGACGTGCTTCAGCTTCTGGCAGCCGCAGGAGCAGATCTTCGAGATTCAACGCTACTGGGAGCAGCGGGTGAGGGCGCTGCTGGGCACTCGCTATGACCATCGCCAGGGCGCCTTCGACTGGGATCTGAGCATGACGCTGAAGGATCGGCAGGCGCAGCAGATCTGCAGCCAGGAGTATCGCTATTGGCGGGAAACAGGCGTCGCCTTTGTCTTCCCGGAGTACGAACACTGCAAGCCCAACAAGACGCTCTCCGCCTGCCTCATTCGCAACGGACGCAGCTTCGTTCATCGAGGGTACATGGGGGACATACAAACCGGACCCTACTGCGGTTTTGGACTGCGCAGCTCTGAGGAGCGCATGCACCATTCGATGCATGGCGATAACGATTTTAGGGCCACGGATGTCACGGAACGTAATCTTCTGGAGCTGCTCCATGAGCTGCAAACCCAAACCCCCTATGAGCATGATAAGGAGATCTCCCGACGTTATGGCGCCGCCGTGCTCCTCATGACCCCGCTGCTCAGCCACAACGAATGCGACCTTCAGGAGGGGCAGCAGATCTACAACAAACCCTGGATAAACCTCCCGGGTGTGGAGCTACACTTCCTCTCCCCCCTGGAGATGGAGCAGCTGCAGCACGGCGCCCCCCGCTGGCAGCAACAGTTTGACATCGCCTTTGTGGCATACAATTACTTCAGCTTCCTGGGCACTCCCTTCTTCCAGGTTCTGAAGCAGCAGGCGCTCTTTGTCTTCGAGACGAAACTGTTGACCGTGGAGCGCAAGGATCCAGTGTTGACCTTTGAAACGAAGGCCCGAAACCTCTTCAAGCAGGCGGGATTACGTCCGTGTGTAAACTACCAGGCCATCAATGCCCAGAACATGTTCCTGAGGTACAAAAAGACGCTGGGCGGAGAGGGAGACGAAGCGGATGAGTCCTCAGAAGGGCAGCTGGAAGACGAAAGGGAGAATGAAGAGGAGATGGGTCTTTATATAACCGAAATTCAGGATGTGGATGAAGAGGATGAGCTGGAGAGTAAGGAAGAAATTCAAGAGGAGAAAGTGGAGAGTAGGGAAAAGCAATTGCAGCTGGAGAGTAGAGAAGAGAAGGAGGAGAAAACGGAGAGTGAAGAAAAGCAAGTGCAGGAAGACCAAGATGTAGCAGATTCACAGGAAATATTGACAATAGAGAATGCAAAAAACGAGGGACAGAAGAAACCGAAGCAAGAAGAGGCAATTGAGAAAAGCATAAAGAATTTGGAAGGCGCTGATGATAAGCCTGAAGAATATCTAAAAGAGGAGTCTCAACAAACGATTGGCCAAAAGTCAATTGAGAGAGAGGAAATTGAGAAACAGAAGAGCCCAAAGCAAGAAAAGGAAATTGAGAAAGATGTAGAATTTAATGGATCAGAAGAATCAAAGATTCTGGTGCAGAAAACGAAGCAGGCAGAGCGAAAGGCGAAAGAGCAAGCAAAACGAGATACAAAAGAAAACTTGACCAATGAGAAAGAACAAATGCAGGCAGATCAAATGGAGGAAGCACAGATAATTCCAATTGTAGAACAGGAAATAGAGCTACAGGAGAACCCGAAACAAGAAGCAGTAATTGAGGAAGATATTGATAAAGAAACAGAAGAAGAGAAATACTACGAAGCTAAAAATAAATGCACCATAAACTAATCAAATTAAATGCAGCTTAATTTGATATATATACTATATTTATGGTAATACAAAGTTTAAGAATAATATTGACGAACAAGAACAGGAGCAGGCAAAATCAAAGAAAGTTTAGGCAATTTAGAAAGCGAAAATAAACGAACAGTAAAGCAGGAAACCTCGAAGAACCGAAAAAACCCAATGAAGCCTCAATTGAGTCTAAGAAAACAGAAAAGAGCAGGAACCTAACAAAGCTAAACCAACATAAACTAATCATCTTTAAGTAGGTTTAATGATAAACCTTCAGTATAATTTTTAAGTTCAACACTAGTCTAAACAATATTTCATTATAAATTCAACTTCAAGCCAAAATAAAGCTCATAAATTAACTATGCCGATTTTTTTGGGTTGAAATCCTTGGCTAATGGTATGGTCTTGGTCATCGTATTCTACAATATAAATCAAGTATATCAAAGCCTAGTTTATGTTCCTCGGGGTGTTGACTTAGCGTCAATGGGTTTTCAAGCACCAGAAAACTTCCTTCATAACTTAGGATGGCTTGGCAATTGGAAACAAAGCAAATAGAAGAAATGGAAACACCCAAAAATGGAGAAAAAAATGTACAATATTTAATTTAAAGCTAAAATAAAGATAAGTTAACCATTCCGATATCTTTTCATAAGAAATATTGGCAATAGGAAGCAGAGCAAATAGAAGAACTGGAAGAACCCGAAAATAGGGAAATAATATACAATATTCTTATCAACAATTTTCCTTACTTTATTACAGTACAAACTTAACTTACAAGCCAAATTGGAGTGCGCTCAACTAGCTATTCTCCTTGCTCTGCCGCTTGCCCTTCGCCCAGTTGTCCAGGTTGAAGTCCAATCCCTCCCTGCGCTGTCGCAGCTTCGAAGGTGTGCCAAAGGCGGTTACGCCTCTCTCCCTATCATCCTGAGGCTCCAACAGGCGATCAATGCGCACATTAAGCTTGCTGGCCTGTCTGTTTAGGGCGTGGCGATCGTGGGCGTAATCGCTGGCAACCTTTCTTCTAGGTACGTGCTTCAAGGCCGTATTCCAATCTCCGGTTTTCTTGAGATCCAGCATGATGTTGATCATCTGATTGAGGGTGAGGGATTTGCCGGATCCCGCGCCCCACTGCAGATGCCGATCGAGGGGCAGACGCGCCATGCGCAGGCCCAGACGCTTGGCCTTGGCTAGGGACAGCGGCTCATTGTTAACGGTGTCCACCATGGCGCCTACGATGTAGATATCATCCGGATTGTAGGCCACCAGATCCTCGCGACAGTGCGGCGTCAGGTAGACCAGCTGCTCCCTAGGGAACAGCTGCGTAAAGCAGTTGCTGTGTATTTGCATAGGGAACTCGGGATTCAGCATGGTGGGTATGTAACGTTGTAGGCTCCTCATGCAGGAAGTTTCCAGATTCGCATTGCAGTAGTGCAGATCGAAGGGTTCATCGTTGGCGCGATTCTCGGCAAAACAGAGCATCAGCTGCTTGGCGGCGTTTTGCGACTCCCGATGGTTCATATGGCTGTCGTAGGAGCAGTCGAGGATCATCTTGGGAGCAAACTGCATGGCGTTGATGAGGCGTTTGTTCTGCCAGTGATTTATGGTGGTGTCGTAGATGCGCAGGAACATCGACGTGTGCGCCAGGCCGTAGATAATATGCTCGTTCTCCGCCCGCTCCTTGCGTATCTCCGCCACCCTGCGCTCCGTCTCCTCCGCCCTCAGCAGCTTCTTGTTCCTCTCGGAATCCCGCTTCATCTCGATCTGCCACAGAAACGCGTAGTACTTGATGCGTGCGGACTTTGAGGGCAGGGTTAGAATGTGCGTCCAGTGATGCTCCTGGAAGAACTCCAGCGCCGGCACCCGCCGCCCCTCCTGATGCGCTATATCCGCCTCCAGTTGCAGCACCTTCAGTCGCTTTTCCCGATCCTCCGGCGTCTCCTCCTCCTGCCCCTCCTCTGCTCTCTGGGGCAGCGCAGCAATCGTGGGCGTGAATGCGGCAAAGGGATTGGCATTTCTAGGGAGCGCCTCCTTCCTCTCCCGCTCCCCCTCTACCGCTCTCTCCCTCCGTTTCCCCTGAGCAAAGGGATTCACATAATTCTTTTTAGCCGGTTTCTCTTTAGAGGCATTTTCTTTCGACAATTTCTCCGCTGAGCATAAACCACGCGCTGTCGCTCTCTTCGGCACTGCGTAGTTGGTGAACAGCACATTGCCTGCTCTCCAGCGCATAATGTGTCTCAGCATTTTTCAGTTAATAATTTAACTAATATTCTACAGCTAAAAGTTTTTACAGCAAACACGCGTAACTTAAATAACAGCAAACAGCTGATAGGGCACAGGGTTGCCACCTTAAAACAAAAAACATACCGCAAAAATGCAATGAAAATACCAAACCAAAACACGCTTGCCACTTTAAATCATCAAAATGCACCAAAAATCTAAATAAACACCAATAGTCAATGAAAAATGTAGCATAGTTCCAATAATAGAAAAATATAGCTTTGCATCAAATGAAAATAAATATCGAGCCCTTCCTACGAATATATCCTAAGCGCCATTATATATTACTTACTATGTTGTATAGGGTATAAAAACACTTGTCTTGGCCAAGAAATAAGGCAAATAAACAAAACACCACTTTAGTGCGCAGTGTGGCAACCATGCATTCAGTCGAGTTATCGAACAACTTATCGCGGCGTCTGCGCTGGCTGTGAATGGCAAGCGGCATTTGCCGACAATTTTTGCGCTGCTTTTGCTTGGAGGAAAACGTGTGTAAAAAGCTGTAAACGATTAAAAAACTGATACAAAGAGTGAACGATGGCTTTGTTTTGTGCACGTAAGTACGCATGCAGCTTCTATTGACCTATTTTAATATACATGCTTGTGCTTAGTGACGAACGAGGTGCCGGAGTCGCCGGTGATTTCCCCCCACTCCGGAGCGATCTTCGAGCGTCGGATTATTGAGAAATATATACTGGAAAACGGCTGCGATCCGATTAGCGGGCAGGAGCTGAAGCCGGAGGAGCTAATTGAGATTAAATCGCCGGCGGTGATCAAGCCGAAGCCGCCGAACGCCACCAGCATACCCGCCACGCTCAAGACCATGCAGGATGAATGGGATGCGCTGATGCTGCATTCCTTTACCCAGCGCCAGCAGCTGCAGACCACCCGCCAGGAGTTGTCTCATGCGCTCTACCAGCACGATGCCGCCTGTCGGGTCATCGCACGCCTCAAGAAGGAGCTCACAGCTGCTAGAGAAGCGCTGGCCACGCTCAAGCCGCAGGCTGGCGTTGTGAGCACGCCCATCATCTCGGAGCCCACGCTGGCGGCGGAGTCGGGCGCAGCGGCTGGATCAACTGCTCAGCAGCTGGAGCAAGCCGGCATGAGCGGCGAGGTCATACAGAAGCTGCAGGACAAGGCCACGGTGCTGACACAGGAGCGCAAGAAGCGCGGACGCACTGTACCCGAGGAATTGGTCACCCCGGATCAGCTGAAGAGCTTCCAGATGGTCGCCTCGCATCCCGGACTGCATTCCGCCTCGGTGCCCGGCATCTTGGCGCTTGATATCAACAGCGCGGATCACAGCAAGATCCTGACCGGAGGCAACGATAAGAACGCCACGGTGTTCAACAAGGATACGGAGCAGGTGGTGGCCATCCTGAAGGGGCACACCAAGAAGATCACCAAGGTCATCTATCATCCGAATGAGGATACCGTTATCACGGGCTCTCCGGATATGAACATACGCGTCTGGCATGTGCCCACATCGCAGACGCAGCTGCTCTTGCGTTGCCACGAAGGGCCCGTCACTGGACTCTCGCTGCATCCCACGGGAGATTATCTGCTGTCCACCTCGGCGGACAGGCATTGGGCCTTCTCGGACATACGCACCGGTCGCCTGCTGACCAAGGTCATCGATACCGCCGAGGTGGGTCTGACCACCGCCCAGTTTCATCCCGATGGCCTGATCTTTGGCACCGGCACCGTCGACTCTCAGGTCAAGATCTGGGATCTCAAGGAGCAGAGCAACGTGGCCAACTTCCCGGGTCACACCGGACCGATTTCGGCCATATCCTTCTCGGAGAACGGTTACTATCTGGCCACCGCTGCGGACGACGCCTGCGTCAAGCTCTGGGATCTGCGCAAGCTCAAGAACTTCAAGACCATCCAGCTGGACGACGGCTACGAGGTGAAGGACCTCTGCTTCGACCAGAGCGGCACCTACCTGGCCATAGCCGGCACGGACGTCAGGTGAGCTTTATATCTTTAAGTTTCTATCAAAAATTTTAATCCAAAACATGAGTTACCGTTTTTATTATATATCTTGAACTCACATCGACAATATTTGAAACCTGGTATATGTTTTTAGTAGATCGTTAACTATATTAGAAAAAAGCATGCAATTATCGATATTACCGATATAAATCGATTTATTTGCATGCCTACTTCTGCTTGCCGTACTTCTGCTGCTGCTTGAGGCGATGATGCTTCCTGAAGTGCTCCATCCAGTTGTGCAGGCGATTCTGCTTCACCAGCGCCCTCCTTGACATTTCCTTCGCTTTGGCCATGCGATGGCGCACGGATTTCTCCAATCGACGCAGCTCCGAGGGGGGTATGGCGTCAAGTTTGCCCAGCAGTTCCTAGGGACGGATAAGAGATATAGATATATTGAAATTAAGATGTTGTAAGAACTTTTACCAGCGCGTAGGTTTGGATTTTCTCCAGTTTGGTCAGCGTCGTGTCCTGTTCGTCCTTGTAGATGGCGAGCTTTTTGTGGGAGACCAAGGTCTGCATGTCCTCGACCGTGCGCCATTGCTTGGAGCTCTTCTCCGGCGGAGGTTCCTTCTTCTTCTGCTGCTGCTGCTGCTGGGGAGGCTCCTCGGGTCGCACCTTGTTCTGCAGCTGCTTCAGCAGCACGGGCACAATGCTGTTCATCTTCATGCTCAGCTTGCTGGAAAGAGAGTCGGAGATTATATAGAATATTTAATGAAAATATTGGAGATAGAGCTGGATTCGATCTTTCGTAATCAAATTGATTATATTGAATCGAAATTCAGCTCTAATTGGAGGTACCCACTCCTTGCAGTAGGACTGTTCAAAGTCTTGGAAGAGTTCGTGGGCCTTTTGTTGCAAGCCTGCCACACGACGTTGCAGGAACTCTGGATCCTTGAGGAAGACCACGGCAGCTGCATTGCGCTGCTGCGTCTTCTCCGCCTTGTCATGGAGCATGCCCACAATGTGGTTGAGTAGGGCCAACTGGGTGAACCTCTTGTTGTAGTTGGAGACCTTCATGCGGTTGCGTTCGTAGCCCCTGATCCAGATGTCGGCGTTCAGATGGTTGCGCTTCTCCAAGTAGGGTTGCACTACCCTCTCCATGTACTGCTTCACCTGCTGCACCTGCTCCAAGCCGGCTGGACGTCGCTCGCTTATCTCCATGCCCACAATATGGGCGGGCATTACGAGTTTCTCGTCCCGCTGCTCCGTGTGCTGTTCTACGGTGTCGTCGAAGTAGCTAATCAACTTGAGCAGATACTGAAACCGTCCGTACACCTCCTGCACCTCCATCAGCACCCTCTGGTGCTCCAGCTTCACCTGGCTCAGCTCCTCGGACACCTTGTTCTCCTTCAGCTGCTTGAGTTTCGCCTGCGCCTCCAGCATCTTCTTGAACTCATTCGCCTTCATCTTCATCAGCGAATCGTCCGCAAACTTGTGAAACTCCTGGGCCTCCGCGTACAGCTGATTCTGGTGCTCCACCTCCCGCTTCCTGTCCAGAAACATCTCCTGCGTCGCATAGCACATGAATTTGTTTCGCGTAATATCCCGTAACAACAGAATGTCCCTATAGAAATGGAGTATGCCAGTATTTGTATTTGCAATAGCTCTTTCTTATGGGATGAGCCTACGTCAACCTACGTTTTTAGGCGAAATTTGCGCGCCAAACGCTGCAGACTGGCGTCTTTGATGTAGTCCGGATCGATGGTGGTCACCACGCAGGGTGCTCGAGGATTGGCCACCTCACCACGCTGGGTTTTGAGGGAGTTTATTTAGTTGTGGAAGTTAAAATAATGAATGTAGTTCCCCCCTTACCGCATTGAAATCCTCGATGCTCAGATTCATGTGCTTCAGAGCGTTCGGCTCCACATAATCCTGCGGTCGTATATAGTCTATAATAAAAGCTTAAATAAATATTTCTTCAATATTTATAACTATATATATTTTACCCTCATATTTGCGATAGATTTTGCGTTTGAACTTCTTCATTTTGCTGGGTTTTAAAAAGACTTGTTTATGCTGTTGCTAGGGAAGTTATTGATTACATACCTCCCTTAAAAACTGAATTGAACCTAACCGATTTGTAATCGGAATTCGAATTCGGATTCGGAATTTTTACAAAAATTTCGGAAACTGACATAATTTTGAAAATTTAAATGATTTTGAATTTTATCTCATTTCTTTAATTAAAATCTGACCTAAATTTGATTTTAATTTTAAATTCTTTTATTTACAGGGTATACTTGTGCAAGCAGTGGCAGGATCTGAAGATATTCAACAGCCACACAGCACTTGCCACAGGCGTCCGATTTGGAAAACATGCGCAGTATCTGGCCTCCACCAGCATGGATCGCACCCTGAAGCTCTACGAAGCTGTCTGAATCTTGGGCGTTATCAGATCTAGCTAGTTATTAGTTCAACAATTTAATATCTATACCTATATGTATGTATATCTATGTGTAATTACAATAATACAAACAGAAGCAAATCCAAATTTTAAACCAGAACAAAATCCATAAATAAAGCAGACATCATTTTATTATTTTCGCTGCCTAAACTATAAAATATGCAGTTTTATCTGTTTTTCCTGACTTGCTTCCAACAACCAAACCAAAAGGTAAGAGCTAAAAGCCTTATAAAAAGTTTTAGAAGTTAAAAATTATACTAAAGACCCATTTTTAGAAAATCCAAGTGGTTCAAAAGCATCTACATTTTATGATAAATTCAAGATTTTAGCTTGATTGTGAAATTGCAAATGAGAAATGATTTTAAAAGCTCGTACAATATAGAGTTTTATTACAGATTTAACACTTAAATCTAGTAGAAACCGCAGCCAAAGAACTTGGGGTTTACTTTTGGTGTCTTTTGCATTACGAGGCGGAGATTTGTTTCAGCGGACGCTCCAAATATCCGGCTAATGACATGGTCTTCTGCTTCAGCATGCCCAGACCCACGTGCTCCTTGGCATACAAGCACAGCAAAACGCTGGCCACCTGGAAAAGCAATAATATTAGAAGAAGTTCAATTTCAATACCCTGTGGTACTACAATAAATTACAAAATGGTCGGAATCTCGTAAACTATAACTTCTTCTGATTAGTAAGCAGTTTTAGTTTTTTTTTTTTAATTTTTTGCTTTAGCGATGCTGCAAATTGCATCACCAACGCATAAGAAACAACGAAGATATGCGAAAGCCACTACAGGGTCTGCTGCTGTCGGTTGCGTCCGACTGAACTGTCACTTGCCTGTGTAATGGCCACATGTCCGAATTCGCAGTCGATGAGCACGAAGCTGAGACGATCCTCACGGAAGGCGTTACGGCCGTGCTTCTCGTAGGCGGCCCAGATGTTGCTGGCAATGGCCGCCGTTATCCGGGCGTCCTTATCGCCGTATCCGGAATATGCCAAGAGAGCGCCCTCCTGACTCAACAACCTGAAAACAAAAACAAAATTATATTATCCGCATTGAAAGCATTTGCTATTTATTTACAGCGTATTCTCCACGCCGCCCGTGTTCGCTTGGCTTAAAACCTGCGTCAGCGCCTTGGGTTTCAGCATTTTAAGCCCTTTTTTATTAAATTAAATATAAACAATAAATTTGTAATTGTTTGTTGACTTTTATAGCGCACAAGTATGAGTTGAGCTGCGTTCTCACTCGCACACAGGCTGCTACAATAGCGCCTTCTCACTCTACAGGCCGGCATGCGAACTGCAACTTATTGCCAGCTAACATAGCAGGCAGCCTGTGTTTGTTAGGCTTCAGTGCTGCAAAGCGCTTGGTTTAATTGGCGCCTATTTTTGAAAACCAAGCAATAAAGAATAATTGAGTTTGCAGTGCGCCGACTCATCGCCTATATTTACACTTGGCACGTCGTTTCTCTGGTATACAGCAAAGGAGAATTCAAAGTCAAATGTGTCCTTGTGCCGTGCGGCAACAAAAGACGCGTTGCTAAATAGTTATTGCCTTTTTTATCAAGTAATTTGTGCGGAAAGTTAACAATTAAACCCAATTAAAGCCAAGCATTTGGCCAATTTTATAACTCAAGCCCTGAATAATCAGCGTAGTCTCAACTCTGTGTCGATTTACAATTTAACATTTTTATAAGGTAAGCTTTAATTATTGCATCTTACGTAATATAGCCGAAGGCGCAGACCTGTAATTATAGACGTGTATGTATTTCTCCGCCAGGATTTCCAATAAGGAATATCCTTTTCCTTGCTATATATATACAAACATATATACATACATATGTATATATGTATATATAGAGCTTAAACACGCATCAAAGTCGTGTTAGATTTGCTGCGTAGTTTCAAACAGGGCGTCTGCGTATGTATGCGATATATATATATATTATATATACATACATACATATATATATATATATATATATATAAATACGGAGTTTATAAACAGCGAGAGTTCAGTTCTTTATAGTTCACTAAGCTCAAAAATGCTTCAGCTAAAAGAAAAACAAAACTTATAACAAGTTCGTAAACATTCTGAATTTAATCCTAGGCGTACTTCAAATCATATAAAATCAAATAAAATAAAATAATTTTCCACAGTGTAATTTTGTTGTACTTTTTTTATTTGAGGAAAATTATTATTAAATTTTTATTTGTCATTTTAGGATAAATCTGACTTTTTTGATTTGCAAATTTTAAATTTTAGTATTTTTTGTCAAGTTTTAAAATTCCAAAATTGAGTTCGTTTGAACTGATCACATTTTTCCCTATATATAGTATAAGATATACATTCATATATTGTTAAAATTGATGGCATATTTAGTAAACTAACCAATTTGAATTTTGTATATTTTTTGTTAAGATTTCAAATTCTTGAATTAAGTGCATTCGAACTGTACAGATTTCTCCCTCTATATATAGTATTATGTATACATAAATATGTATTTACATATTTATATAGAAGTATCTGAACTGTACGCACGTTTTAACTGCTCTAGGGTGCTATAATCCATCAAGTGCAGGGTAAACAAATAATAAACAGGGTATAAAAATCGACTCGTGGCATTCTATCAGCCCACGGAGATTCCACTCGAAAGGTGCTTAAAAAAAGAAAATAAAAATAAAAAATAATAGAAAGAAACCATAAGCTGTTATTGTTATTCATTGGGCACTACTTAATTTACAATCGTTGATTGTAAATTAATTTAATATCAACAAATCATAATCAGCAGAAGTGCGATCTGGATGGAGAGGGAGCAGGGAGCAGGGAAGGGGGCAGGGGAGGGAGCACAAAGAGCGCTATAAATAGCAGACGCGGCCTGTTTACAGTTCATTCCGGTTAAATGCAAAGCGATTATAATTAAATTTAATGTCTCATTATTGCTTTGCATAATTAATGTTAATGTTTCTCATTCCGCATCAAAGTCAAGTGTTCTACATTTTTGTGGCGAGGCGCATATTGATTGATTTGATTGAATCAATCATAACTTGGAGAATTTTCAATTCGTCAATTAAAAAGCTGCCATAAAAACAAACTAATAATAAATAAATAAATAAATAAATTCCTTTGCTGATCTCACGCAAACAATTTATCCACACATTGACATTATTTTCTTTATTGAACCACGCAAGTTTAATTGAAAACATAAATTGAACTTAATTAAAAGACGCTGCGTTTCTGAAATTTCCATAAATTTCGTAATTCCCTTTCGCCTCAGCCGAAATGTTTATGGCACTTTCGCTCTTTTTATGGCAAGTCGCCATAAAGTAGGCATTTTAATCGATAAGGAGTATCAAAAAAATGTCGAAAGTTATCGATTTTTTTTTTAATTTTAAAGGATATTTTTTTAAAATATCGTAAACTCATATATTATTCAACTTAAAATAAATAATAAATAAGCGAAATACAGGGTATGCAGCAGTCGTAATTCTTTTATTGAGTTTGCGATGCTGAATTTATTGAGTATGGTCGGTATTTCAGCTTTATCGCTGGCTTTATATTATATTATAAATCGTCTTTACATATCTTACATTTTAAAAGTACGACAGTGACCTCAGTTAATTTCATTTTTGAGAGATTTCGAGATTTTTATTGTGAGCCTGCAAAAGAAATTAAGAAATGCGTATTTTAGCAACAAAGAGAACAAAGGCAAGAATAAAAGCCACGCACAAAAGACTCACATACATGCATACATACAAACATTGATACATTTGTATATGTGCGTGTGTGCACTTTGAGTTTTCTATCTCCGCATTCCGTTTCCAGCCTCCCCCCTCCCTGGCGCATCAACAGCCAATGCGCTTTGGCTGCCCACAAAGCTAAGATGAGCGAGAGCGAGAGAGCGCAACTTAGAACCAAAACAAGCGCAAGCCAGCCTAAAGCTAGAGTGAGACAACGTTAGCGAGAGAGTGCGTTTGCGCGAGAGCAAAGAAAAGAGAGCAATTGAGAGAGAGAGAGAGTTGCCGGCTGTAGTACACACACATTTTTGCACGCGTTCCATGCGTGATTGTCACGCAGCGCTCACATGTTTGTGCTGCGTTGTTGTTGCTGCTTTTGTTATTTTGTTGTGACCCTCATTTTGCCCCATTCCATTCAAACATCTCTTGCTGCCCAAACAAAATACAAGTACACACACACAACGTATACATCCATACATACATACATACATATGAATTTGATAATCAATTCGACTGTTTGTTTGCTTACAAATAAATATAGATTTCAATTGTAAATAGTATTTGTTGTATTTGTTTAGCAAAGTGAAGTGTTGACCCTCGTTCGATTCCAGTGCACCCCTTCCCCTCCCACTCACACACACGCTTACTGTCAGAACGTGACTAATGCAGCGTTTCACTTGGAAACACAAAAAATTTAATATTTGAGAAAAATTTTTGAATTTTATTAAAAGATTTTCTTCATAAATAATGGGGCTGAAAAGCGTCCACGCGTCGCAGCTATGAATATGGCGTTTACCCCAACAAATGTATGTTTGTATGTATGTGTATATACAAACATACATATGTACATACATTTGTTTTGTTTGGTTTTTTGCCTTAATTATGTTTACGTTATTTGTTGTTTGCTTTGCTCAGAATTCTTAATTCGATATCTGACACACAGCTATATATAAATACATACGTACCTATGTGTATGTATTGCCAAATCCGTCCAAAACAAGCAGAGATAAACAACAACAGCTTCTCTACACTGCGCAAAAAAGTTGGCTAGCTTTAAATCAAACAGCTGATTTGGAGGCTCAAGCTAAAAGCAATAAATTTATTAATAGCTTCAGCTGGCAATAATTTTTAATTGATATAATATTTAAGTTTAACGAATTGGCTTTATTTTTAATTTTTATATAATATTTAATATAATTAAATATATTTTTACAACTATTTAAATGAGACTTTTGGCAGAGAATTAAAGAGAACAATTTATTGCCCGCTCAGTGCATGCAAAGCGTGCATGCACACACACACATACGCATACTTCCATATATCCAACTTGTGTTTGTGTGTGAGGAGCTTTGTTTTCCAACCCATTCCAGCGCTCGGCGTCGACGTTGACATCGACGTCGGCGTCGCTGCTGCTGCCGGTTTATTTATTTGCGCGCATCGTCTGTGGGAAATTTCAGTTGTTCTTTGGAAGCGAGCCCGACAAGTCGCATTGAAACGCGCGCTGCTCCAATAAAAAGAAAAATCTGAGAAAATCGAAAGTGCAAGTGACAGAATTTAAAAAAGAGAAAATAAGAAAACAAAAGCTGGAAAACGGAAAACTCAAGAAAAACTGGCAATTAAAGCATTTACTATATATACAGCCTAAACATGCCCGTCGACATTTGCAGTCAACAGCACTTGATTAGCCCCATAAGGTAATGCCTAGATTTATATGGATGCCATAAAAATAAAAAATAAAAAAAATAGTAAAAAAAATCAATAGTGCAATTGTGATTAACTGCTTCCTGAACAATCGAAACAATGGATCATTGTAAACCTTATATGCATACAAATGAGTCTGGAATTGGGAAAAATAAAAAAATATCTACATTATTGTGGAATTACTAAAAAAAGCGATAACTATCTGTAGTTTCAATCTGGAATTGAATCAAATTAAATATCAGCTGTAGATTCGATAAGTTTTATTGACTCTAGAATTATTAAAAAATATTTATGTTTCTTGCTTTAGCTTTTGGAATCGAATAGAATTAATTATAAGCTTAAGGTTCGATTAATTCAAATGACTCTGGAATTAATAAATTAAATATATATCTGTAATATATATTTATGTTTCTTTAGCTTCTGGAATTGAATCGAATTAATTATCAGGTTAAGGTTCGATTAATTCAAACGACTCTGAAATTAACACAATAAATATCTATCTGTAATTTTAATCCCGAACTGAATCGAATTGAATATCAGCTTAGGGTTCAATTAATTTGATTAATGCTGTCGGTAATAAATAAAAGTAGACACGACAATTACTCAATAAATAAAACATGAAAAATTCAATTAAACCCGGTTTCATACATATTTATTAGCAAAAGTGCCAGCTGTTCAGCTAAATAATTGGCCTTTACATTATCTCTTCATATCTGTACAATTGTAAAATCGTAACTTGTTACCAGGCAGAATAATCTTACATGGGATAGATAATGAAGCAGAAATTCTCTAGTGGCAAGTGGAAAAGTTGCTTTGTCATAAAAAGCATTCGCATCGTTTTAGTCTATCTGTCTTTTCAGAATTTCTCAATATTTTTCTATTCTATATGATTATTGTTTTGTTATTCTGTGATTTGCATTGTGTAATGGAAAAACAAATGAGATTCCAAGCATGCGACCTTGTGCCCAATCGAACGCGTGTAGAAATGATAAAACTGTTTACATGCTCGTGGTATAAATTAAAAAACTATACTATACAGCAGATTAGCTTATTAAAAAACTATTGCCTAGAGCATAATAAAATCCTAAACCCAGATTCCGACGCTGTTGCAGAATGCATTTATAGAAATCTGTTTAGATCATATTACTTCATACTATATCATCTATTTTATGAGTTTCTGTACTGTATGTGTATTTCTAGATCGTTAATTGCTAGTGGATAGATTGTTAAATAGCAGAACTGCCCAGCGATAAGAGGCATTACTTCATCGATTACCTAATTCTTTCACGATTGTTCTTTCTAAAATCCAAACAAGCTAATTTAGTTAATCCGTCGCAAATTAAATTCTATATAGTAAATAAGCTTGTTAAAAACCTAGTTCAATATTTATATCAAAAATAATAGGGAACAATAATAAAATCATTATTCTATAAATTTAGGAAATAGTTCTTCAAATATGTCTACATATTTAAAATATATTTGTAATACTTAACTAATTTGTAACTTCTTTCTCCTTCCCTCTCTTGCAGCGGAACAACAGATACCTCCCCCTTGTCGCTGAAC
The DNA here is from genome assembly GCA_035045125.1 of Hypselothyrea guttata. Taxonomy (NCBI): domain Eukaryota; kingdom Metazoa; phylum Arthropoda; class Insecta; order Diptera; family Drosophilidae; genus Hypselothyrea; species Hypselothyrea guttata. The sequence goes on along the minus strand of JAWNNJ010002189.1, from coordinate 1,540,557 downwards.
TCCCTCTCTCTGACGTCTGCTCTGCCGCCGTCCCATCCGATCGACCTCCACAATCCCAGCAACCTCAACATGAACAAGCTGTGCCGACAGGTGTCCATTGAGTCCCCCGGACCGGGGGTTAAGAACTGCGTGTTCAATTTCTTTGTGCCCATTGAGGATACTCCGGCACATGGCGCCCGCATCAAGATCGTGTGCGCCGGAGCCTGTTATCGCCCGAGGAATCGTTCCAATTCGATAACCAGCGTCTCATCAGTATCGTCCGAGCTGAGCGATTACTGTCCGTCGGTGACGTCGATATCATCGCCAGCTCATCAGGGTATACGGGAGGGTTCCTTCTTTCCGGGTTTCGAGGTGGCTGGAGTTATCGAATCCCTCGGTTCCGAGATCACAGACGCCAACAACTGCGGCCTGCGCATCGGACAGCGCGTCATCGTGTATCCTTTTGACGAGACTCCCGCCGGGTATGCCGAACTGTTGGTCGTCCCGGATCTCAAGCACATCGTGCCCATCCCAGATGTTCTGCCCATGGCTGAGGCCGCAATGCTCCCGACTGGCGCCCTCCTGGCCATGAACGCCGTCTTCAAGGCACAGGCGGTGGTCACGGAGATCCTCAATCAGCGAGCAGCCCGGAACGATCCCAAGAAGAAGTGCAAGATTCTCATTGTGGGCACGGGAGGATTGGCCCTATGGGCGGTACGCATCGCCTCCTATCACTTTGCCTCCTCGGGGGCCCAGAGCGTGGACATCACAGTCGCCAGTCTGAGGGACGAGGGCTTCCGCCTAGCCACAGAGATCAAGAAGTGAGTAGCGAATGAACAGATGGTGTAATGTTTATTATTTACATAATGTCAATTTATATCGATACTTTCTTTCGATTTAAACCTCCGAAACTTATAACTAACTCCCCAATTCTTCTTTTACCTCCTGTAGCGTCAGCGTGGTGCAGTGGAACGAATGTCTGTATGAGCAACAGTTGATCGAGCGCACCAAGGACGTTTGCGGAGGTCCTGTCGATGTGGTTATCGATTTTGGAACCACTTCCCGAAGTCTGCACCGCTCCATGCAGTGTCTGTCGAAGGGCGGCGTGGTGCTGATCAGCGAGGAGGTGGCGGAGAAGCTGCTGCCCAAGTTCTCGCGTCTCTCCAACGATAACAAGCAGGAGATAACGCCGATATCGAATGGCAGCGCGGAACAGTTGGCGGAACTGGTTCAACTGGTGGCGGACAAAAAGATCGAGCCTCCGCCGTACTCGGTTTTCCCATGCGAACAGGCCGCCGAAGTCATACAGAAGCTGTGCAACTCCGAAATACCCGGACGCGCCATTTTACGCTTCCATGACGTTGAATAGATCTAAAATCGTAGATCGTAATACCTAGAGGAGCACATGCATCCCTGGCATTAACTCATTTTATATAAATATCTGTTAGTCTTATGCAAAGGAGAACCCCTCACCTAATCCTAAAGAGAACTCCCTAGACGTAGCCCTAGACCCTAGTTCCATCCCTAGCCCATTTAGCCCATCCCTAGCCCACCTTCGCTCTCCCAGCAGCATAAATGTATCATGTATCCCTTATTGTAGCAAGTTCCAAGTTTTCGGATTGGATTCTCTTGAAAGCAAACCAGTGATTTAATTTTTTCTTAATTTTCTTAATTATTTGTAAGCCTATTTTGTTTAGTATTGCGTATTATGCCTATATGTACCTTTTGCATACATATAGTTTATATATCTATATATTAGCATATGGATTGTGATTGATTTTAATTTAAGCGACAAAATTTTGTAACATGATTTTGGTATCGAAATTGTTTGGATTGCTTCGTTATTGAATTATTTTATGATTTTTACTAAATCACAGGCCATAAAACCTAGAAGCAAAGCAAAAAGTTCAGAATAAATGTTATATATTAAAAATAAAAATGATAAAAAAAATAAAAAACAAAGAAAATGATGGAAAATTTGTTATGCATGCAATGCAAAAATGTTTGATTCGATTTGCTTGATATTTGTACTCATTACGTACCCAGAAAAAACTGAAAATGAAAAGAATACATTATATTCAACTACTAATACTAATCATAAATAAAAGCATACCAATACCGATGTACAAATATTCAATATCATTTCTTTCGCCTCAAGTAGTATTAGGCGTTACTTGTATGAAGCGTGTAATGGGGGAATTCAGCAGGGCATATACCGCTGTGTTATCTTCTCTTCTCCGCTCTCAATGCAACTGTAAAACCGAAGAAAGTGCAAGGGGGAGAGCTTTGTATGCCTCTAAGTGGAAAAAAGGGGTTACGGGGGTTTTTCTTAACTATCTTGGGCTCTAAAATCTACATTTTTGGACCAATTGCAGACATCTTTGGTTTTCGCGGTTTGCGCACTCGAATAATGAATAAAAAACCACAGCCTTTGAAAATCGCTTGAGTTTTGACGAAGTTATGCACATTTAAAGTTCAAATAAAACGGTTTTTTTTAGTTTAGGCTAACTCATGCTTGTTCGACAGCTGTCTCGCTTGCACCCCTAAAGCTTTGCCCATGGTGCCTACTCCCTCTGCAGGCCGGAACACGCACCTAAACATGTTCGTCGAACAGTGTTGGCTAGCGAACATGCGAGCGCTGCGCGCCTATCGATAACAGATCGATTGTTGAACTGCTGTTTTTAGCGCCAAAACCTCGATTGTTGATGTTGTTGTTGTATTGATTGAGAGGCAAAAAGAGCAAATAAAGTGGAGCAGACCTATTTTTAACAATTGCTGACTGAGAATAAATAGCTTTTTTGTTGTGACGTGATGGTAAAGAGCGAAAATGCAGTCAGTGCGGGCCAAGAGGTTATATGGATCGGCAGCCACGAGACACTGCCAGCAAACGTAACGCGACGCCTGCGAAATCTGGAGCATAAAAAGGTTTACTTCTATAAGAAGTGTGTTTACGGGGCATTAACGCTGAGCATTGGGGATTACGTGCTCGTGGCGAACGCGGACGCAGCCGAGCCGGACACTGTGGATGGCTGCGACATCGGCCAGATACTTTATCTCTATGAGCTGGATGAGATGAGCGATAAGGAATCCCATCGAGCTATAGTTCAGTGGTACTCCAGACCCAAGTGCATACCGCCCAAGTACTTCGACGTGGATGAGCTGGCGATTGATTTCGATGTGGAGATCATTGAGGAGCATCGTCCCTACGACAACGACGTAGCCTTGGGCTCCATCTACCGCAAGTGCCTGGTGCTGCAAGCCACGCCCCAGCAGACGCCCCTGCAGCTGCTCCAAGACTACCGCAAGCAGCGTCCTAGCTACAGCTGCCCCATGTTCGTCAGCCGCTACAAGTTTGTCAAGGTGAAGCACTGCTACCGCCTGATTCCGCTCGAGATTCAGCTCGAGCAGCAGCCGGAAAAGGCCAAAAAGGAGCAGCAACATGTGGCAGCCACACGCAAGTCCAGCTCCAAGCGAAGGGTCTCGGAAACCCCCGTGGAATTCGTTGATGTCGGCTACTACAACACGGAGAACAAGGTGTCCCCCATCAAGATTGTGGGCGGACGCAGCGTGGTGCGTCTGTCGGCGCAGAAACGGACGCCCAAGGCGGCCGAGATCAATGCCAACTATTTGCCGGCCTCGCCGCTCACCGAGAAGAACGCCAAAGTCAGCACGCCCAAGTCACGTGCGGCTGCGGCGCGTCGCAATCTGAATCTGAGCCTGGACAAGAGCGCAGACTCGGATTGCCTCAACTACTCCATCGTGCAGTCTACGCCGGATCCCAAAACCCCCACCAATGATATGAAAATCAAACTGAGGCTGTCGGAGCGCAGGAAATCCGTGCGCCTGCAATCGCTGGATGACGAGCGGGATCCCCTGGACACAGTGGACACTCCAAGCTCCAAGCTCGGCCGCAAGCGACTTGGAGCTGACAATGCTGATATCTATCACACGCCCAGCAAGAAGACCAAGGAGCCAAACGAATCCACGCCCTCGACGCGTCGCAAGAGCATCTTGAAGTCCGCCAGCACGCGGCTGGGTAAGTGGAGTTGCTTCCAAGCTAATCCTCGCCAGCTTCAGCTAAAGTTTGCACTCTTTTCCAGCCGATGGCACGCCCAGGCGCAGCATACAGCTGTCGAACATTGTGGAGCAGCGCATCTTCAAGCAAACGGACGCCATAAACACGCCCAAGCGCAGTCGCCTCCAATCCGCCGATGATCCGGACTACACGCCCAAGAAGCACAAGGAGAAGACGCCGGTGCGCGGCAGGCGTCTGAGCAAGGTGGAAGCAGCTGCCACGCCCTCCCTGACGCCCTCGCAGAAGCTTAAGAAACTCAGGGCCGGCGAGCTGAGTCCAACGCTGGAGCAGCGCCAGCCGCACCCTAATCCCAGCCAGAAATCGCAGCTGCAGCTGGCCAGGGAGCAGCTGCACGTCTCCGTGGTGCCCAAGAGCCTGCCCTGTCGGGAGCAGGAATTCCACAACATCTACAGCTTTCTGGAGGGCAAAATCCAGGATGAATGCGGAGGCTGCATGTACGTCTCCGGCGTGCCGGGCACGGGCAAAACCGCCACGGTTACGGGCATCATACGCCAGCTGCAGCGTCAGGTGGCCGAGGAGAAGCTTCCAGCCTTCGACTTCCTGGAGATCAACGGCATGCGGTTGACGGAACCCCGGCAGGCCTACGTGCAGATCTACAAGCAGCTGACCGGCAAGACCGTCTCCTGGGAGCACGCGCACACGCTGCTGGAGAAGCGCTTCACCACCCCCGCGCCCCGTCGCGTCACCACCGTGCTCCTGGTGGACGAACTGGACATACTCTGCAACCGACGCCAGGACGTCGTCTACAACCTGCTCGATTGGCCCACAAAGTCCGCGGCAAGGCTCGTGGTCATCACCATTGCGAACACCATGGATCTCCCGGAGCGTCTGCTGATGGGTAAGCCATTAAAATCTCTAGCTGTAACTATATATATTATTATTGTTATATATCTTTCGATCCTTGGAACAGAAATGTATCATTTATGCAGTCTCTTCTGTTAGAGATTTGGGAGATCTCTGCCTGTTAAGACCTATTGAGACTCTCTATAGAGTTTAGCTTACGTTCCTCTCGATAGAAAATAGGCAGCGAATGTGTGTAATGATAGAAAATACACGCAATTGCTCTTGTAATTTGTTTAGCATGCGTGAAAGAGCACTCACACATACGAGCTGCCACGAGAGCAATGGCGTGCCTTAGAGTCTTTTGCTCTAATCTGCTATCTCCTGAAGAAGTTAATCAATAGAGGGAGATTCGGAACACCTTAAAGTCTACCAATGATTTACTTGGAATCGCAATTTACTTCTAATTCTACTTTTACTTCCACTCCCACTAAAACTGCAACTTCTTCTTCGCTTTCCAGGCAAGGTCACCTCCCGTCTGGGCCTCACGCGCCTCACCTTCCAGCCCTACAGCCACAAGCAGCTGCAGCAGATTGTCAGCGAGCGCCTGGCGGGCTCCGAGGCCTTCAAGGGCGAGGCGGTGCAGCTGGTAGCCCGTAAGGTGGCCGCCGTCTCGGGTGACGCACGTCGTGCGCTGGACATCTGTCGACGTGCCACAGAGCTTGCCTCCGACTGCGTCACCATGCAGCACGTGCAACAGGCGCTGGCCGAGATGATAGCGAGCGCCAAGGTGCAGGCGATCAAAAACTGCTCGCGTCTCGCGCAGATCTTTCTCCAAGCTGTCGCTGCGGAGGTCACGCGCACCGGTGTGGAGGAGACCTCGTTTATGGGCGTCTACACGCAGATGGAAACGATTGCCGCCTTTATGGGCGTGGCACTGCCCTCGCCGGGCAGAGCGCTGGGCATCTGCTCGAAGCTGGGCGCCGAGCGTCTCATAATCAGCGAACACTCGCGCAACGATCTCTTCCAGAAGATTCTGCTCAACGTCAGCGCCGACGATATTCACTACGCGCTGCGCGTCGACAACTAGAAGATATTCGCCAGGCTTTTAATCTAATATTTAATGAATACCATCCTAACTAGTAATACTAGCATTTGTTAAGCAACGTTTTTAAACCATTTGAAGTACAAACTGTCGATAGCAATAGCAAATTAAAGCTGATAAGATACAGGACTTTCAGATAAGATAACAAGATTAGGCGTAGCTACGAAGGCTTTCAATAAAATACTATAACATATTTAAATACTATCATATTTAATACTAAAATTTGTTATCTTTGAAGCACAAACTGTCGATAGGAACAGCAAATTAAATAAAGGACCTTCGATGAAAAGAAATAATGTAAAATAGTTTCCAAGGCTTTTAATTAAATACATAAATACCAACATAATTAATACTAGAATTTGTTATAGATCATTTGGAAATATTTTAAAGTAAAAACTTGTCTATAAGAATAGCAAATAAACTGAAGCTCTTTCGGAGAGAATACCGAATAGATAAGCGGATAATACAGATAATTTCCAAGGCTTTTAATTAAATACACTTTATAAATACAAACACAATTAATACTAGAATTTGTTATAGAAAAGTTTCAAACAATTTGAAGTACAAACTTGTCGATAGGAATACCAAATAAAAGACCAATACGGTGTAGCAGTCGTAGAGGACCTTCGGAGAGAACACCGAATAGATGAACAGATGATACCGGAATCCCAGCATGAGGCAGAGGTAAATGCCAGCCGGCAGCATGATCAGTGCGGCATAAAGAGGCGCCACCAGGACGCCCGCATCCTCGGAGTACGGCGGACGCAGCTGCATGATGCCCACGCTGCGCAAATCCGCACGCAACGTGTGCACGATGAGGTAGAGAAAGGAATGTATATCCGCGCTGTAGGTGTTCAGGGTGACGAACAACCAGACCAGAGTGGGATTAAAGCTGCTCTGTCCGATATACCCCGGCGTCAGATCGATTGTGGACAAACTATTCGAGTTGCCCTGGTAGAAAAAGAACATACGACCCACCATGATGCTGAGCAGGACCTTGTAGACGTGCACGCTTCTCACGGAGAACTTGCGGGATGTGGAGCAGAAGTATTCGCAGAGCTTGTAGGTCTCATCCAGCGTGATCAGCAGCGTCGGCAGCAGCACAATGTTCTGCGCCTTGCAGAACAGCGCGGTCATGGTCAGGGAGCAGACCAGATTGCTCTCCAGGAGCTGGCGTAGGGTGCTCTGCGGATCAGCCAACTGAAGACTGATGCTGGGAAAAAAGGCAGTGCGATATCCGAGCAGGAAAACCAGTAACACGCAGCCCCAGAAGATGGCCAAGACAGGCATCATATAGAGAAAGCTGCAAGGGATTGAACCAGATGGGATTAGGGATCGGTATTGCTCTAAACCAGATGGGATTATGGATCGGTATTGCTCTAAACCATATATCCCATATGAATCGGTATTGCTTTAATCCAGATGGGATTATGGATCGGTATTGCTCTAAACCAGATGGGATTATGGATCGGTATTGCTCTAAACCAGATGGGATTATGGATCGGTACTGCTCTGCCTACTTACTTTCTGGTCGGCGACAGCTCGAAGAACTGTACATGCCCGTTAAGGCCACGATAGGTGTAGACCATGACGAAGGCCAGGCCCTGGATAATCGCCTGCGGGATGTTGGTGAACTTGCGCAGTCTGGCCCAAAGCAGCAGCAGCGAGAACATCATCAGGGTGCTTCGGATGGCCGTCAGACGGTGCAGATAACGCATCAGCGTCAGCAAAAGCAGCACCACGAATAACTTGCGCTGCTGCCACAGGCATTCCGTGGCAATCTTATGCAAGTGCCTGCCATCCAGCTCCACGTTCACCTTGGTGATGCGGCGGTGCAGCGTGCGAAGGAGCGTGAGCAGCAGCAGGGTGTTGCCCAGGTAGTACCAGGTCTTGTACTCGAACTCTATGAAGGAGGAGGAGCCCACGGTCAGCGTGCGTATGCCGTAGCAGATGAGCAGCGGCAGGGGCAGCGGGATCGACAGCTTCAGGCGACGCGTGTAGATCGGAGGCAGCGCCAGCTTGACCAGAGCCTGCACCACATCGATTACCAGATAGACAGCTGCCACAAACGGCAGCAGCAGCAACAAACTCTGCATGAGGGTGCTGGTCAGGATCAAATCCCAGAAATGACAAACTGCGTGGAACAAGACGCCAAGTAGGATCGATATCAGCAGCTGCAACGCCTTGAAGCGATCCAAGTGCAGCTTCTCTGCGTTCACATCCATAAACAAAACGCTCAGCAGCAGGTGCAAAGAGGTCTGTAGAATGAGACAGAGTTTAAGATAATGATGGAGCATAGCTAACACTTTTCTAAAATTAATTATTAAATGTATTAGGGGGGACTACTGCACCTCGACAAGAAAAATCTATTATACGCCCTGCTAAACCTAAAGCACGTCCATTAGTCCAATGCCTCGAATGAAGTCGAGTAAGGATGTCTAGCTCCTAGTTTCTTGAGGTGTTCCTTTAGAAGACCCATTAGGATTCTGAGGGAGTTTTTAACTAGCTGCATACTCTGCTGAAACCTTTTCGGATTGTGAGTACCCAGTAGTACTTTCGCCTATTTTTTGCCTGGTATTTTTAGTAATCTATCAGCTCTTTGCTTTTGCTATGTTTGGAGAAGCTCAGATATCACATTCCAACCTATGCCATAGAATAGCTCTGCTTCAACCATTTGAGTATTAACCAGAGCCTAGTTGTGCCAGCCTTCGGAGAAACCATTGTATTGTGTGCTTCTTTATTGGATGGACTTCTTCAAAAGTAGTACACTTCTTCTAGTGTTGAAATGTCGCTCGAAAATGTATTCAACTATCATTCTTTCTAATTACTTACAGCTGATGTTAGCGCCAATCCGACGGCTATAAAGCCGTAATCGAATTTCACCAGCGACTCGGACAGTTGTCCCGATATCGTTTGGGCCACCCGCATGTAGTTGAGCTTGGCGTTCTGATAATGCACCTGGCTGGCGCTGCTGCCGTCGCCCTGACGCAGCGGCAGCAACAGCTGCTTGTGCAACAAGGTGGCATTCTGATACCACTCGTAATAGTCTGTAAAATACATGCATTAATTTATAGTAATATCAAGATTCTCCACGCCTACCGCTGCGCCTGATTGCCTCGTGTCCAAACTTGACCCTCGCCCTGTTGAGCAGGTGATGCGCATTGTAGAAATAGGCGTACATCTGCTGCTCCAGGGTAAGGCTCTCCAGCAGCTCCGGTATCAGGCAGCCAATGGACATGCTGGGTATCTCCACGGACAGCAGCATGGCCAAAGTGGGCGTCAGATCAATCTGATTATAGCGCTTCGAGCCGGAGCTGAAAAGTGCAACAATTAGTATCAGAATAACTTTATTTTTATCTTGCTAAATATAGTACAATTAGTTAAGACTAATTTTTTTAAAAGCACATAATTTTACTGTATTAAAAAGAATATATAATTCTTTTAAATAGTTTGTATAACTTCCAAGTTATGCGAAGTTTATATTTATATTTCTATATATTTCCTGGTCATAACTTACGTAACTTTGCTGCAGTTATTGCTGTAGATATAGAGCGGAACTGTGGTCTCCGCGGGCGTGTTTCCGCCGTGTCCTCCGCCGTCGGCCATCCCATGATCTCCCGTGACCAGGAGCAGATAGTTCAACATATTCTACAGATATTACAGGCTTATATAAGTTAAGATTTTCTCTATAATCCCACTGCTCACCTTGTGCTCCAGTATCATTTTAATCGCCTCATCCATTTCCTTCAGCTTGTGCTTGATTCTGGGACTCAGATTGCCCTCCACATGCCCAATGTGGTCCAGTCCCAGGTAGTGCAGGATGAGGAGCCTCCAGTCCTTCTTCAGCAGCTCTTCAGCCAGCACATTGGTGACGTTTTTGTCGCCCTCGTAGAAGTCGTTGACGTAGAAGGAATCGTTGTTAGCAGCGGCGCGCTTGAACTCGCTGGGGAAGAGCTGCGTCCAGGTGTGATCTCCGGCAAAGGCGACGATCTGATCGCGATGCTTCAGCCGATGCAGCAGCGAATCCTTCAGCTGCTCCGTGTGCCCCACGTTGAGGGCGATGTCTATGAAGTTGGACAGTGTGCCTGTGGTGATGCTCTTCAGCCGGGGCAGCGTCACAGTGGGAATGTCCACGTGTATGCTGAGCTTGCAGCAGGCGCGCTGATAAGCCACCGGCATGCTAATCTCATTGGGGAAATCATCGCGCAGCGCATCGATCAGCAGCAGTATGAAGGAGTCGTAGCGGGAGGGCGGGGGCACAAGTCTGTAAGGGTGTTAATCATGCCGGTTAACTGCCCATGTGGCACAGCTGCTGATAAGAAAACTCACTTTTCGCCGTGCAGCGTCGTGGGCCTCTCAAGGGGCACGCTCCCCTCCCCCTCCGTGACGGTGTAGGAGGCGGGGAAGAAGCCGATCAGAAAGAGCACCGCCCCGCAGAGGAACAGCGTTAGCATGTACACGGTGTACGTGAGTCGGTTGTTTTGCTCCTCCATTGCAGCTCGGTCCCTTCGGGCATGACAAGCAACAAAAAAACAAATTAAATCTAGGGGCCCCTTATGTTTTTCCAAATAAACAAATCTATGCCCGCAGAGTTGCCAATATACCCAAATAACAACAACAGTCAGCTGGCCATCGCGCTATCGATAGGTTGCAACAGTGCTGCCAGATAGAGCCAGTTTTATATTGCAGCATAAAAAACTAATATTATTTTAAAATTAATATAAAAAGAAATATATAAAAATAAACTAATACAGCAGATAAGAAAAAAATTTATGTTAAATAGCTAAGCTGTTAATTTGCGCTTACTTTGTTTATTGTTTTCTATTGTCACAAATAATATGAATTTGTAAGCTTGTGTTTATAATTTAAGCAACTAGCGGGATTTTGGCGAGATTGCCATTGTTATCGATATTGAGAAGTGCAAAAAAGTATGGCGCAGAGTTGCCAACATATGCTGAGGTGGCCACAACTATCGAAATGTGCTTGCAACTCTGTGGTTGAGTTGCGTTTGCTTTGTTTATTGTTTATAATATTTTAATTCTCGAGTGCAGCATGGATTTGCAAACTTGCGGCTATATTATTAGCAAGGGAAGCGACTTGGAGACCTTCCTCCTTCGCTGCTCGTTCTGTGGCGTTAAAATCGACATCGAGATGTGGCAGGACTTTGTCTCACATTTTCGTAATATCCATGCCTCAAAAATAAAGCAGATGATAATGGAGGAAACTCCGCTTTATGAAAGAAAAATTCAACCGCCAAAAGTGGAAACGGTTAAGGAGATTCCACGCCCCTCCACCGCACTCCCCGAAGCGGCACCGATGGATGAGGAGGTCAGCGAGATGTCTATGGAGGAGAATGCGGAAGATGATGATAAAGATGAAGAAGATGATGAAGATGATGAAGATGATGAAGATAATGAAGATGAAGATGAAGATGATAATGATGAAGCTGATGATGATGAAGATGCAGATGGCAAACCACAAAACCCAAAATTCCCATTAAATAAGGTACTATATAATTGCACTTTAAGTAAATAATTTTGTATACCCTGTACCCATTGAAAAATGAAAAAACAGGGTTATTTATCTATATATTTTGAGTTATGACACTATGTAAACTAATGGTCCGTTTATCGCTCAGTACAATCCGACTTTCCTGCGACCGGATGCACGCACCTTGAAGTTCATCGAGGCGTATGAGCAGCAGCCTTGCCTCTGGGATCCGGAGAACAACAATTTCAGAAACTCCAGCGCCTCCAAAGTCGCCCATCAGCAGATGATGACGAAGCTGGAAGCCGATATTGGCGTTATCTACTCGGAGCTAACGCTCAAAATGGCGATTAAGCAATTGCACTTTCACTATTCAATGGCGGAAAAGCGCATCAAAAGCGGCATAGAAAACTCCAATTCGATTGCGCATAATCTGTACAACAAATACGCGTTTCTGAAGGTCTACAAAGACCAGAGGAATCCATATAAAAACTGCGGCATTCAGGTGATATATTTTTATACGTTATACGAGGGTGGGCTGATGAGTAATCGGACCAGGCCAGAAAATCACTGATAATCATTGATATAAAACAGCTATCGTTTGTCTTTAGTATCTGCAATTGCGCTTTCTTTTGGTATAAGAAAGTATATTATGCAAATTATAGCTAACCTTTTCTCTTGCAGTTGAACTTCTTTCAACGGAACAAGCAGACGACGAACTTCATACAGCTGTACTCCAAATTCCCGGTGCTCTACGATGCGAAACACAAGGAGTTTACCAGCATGAGCCGTCGCAAGCAGGCCTACGAAGCGATGGCTTCGGAGGCGGCAGCAACAATCAATCCGGAAGTGCAAAACGATGACGTCTATATGGCGATACAATGTCTGAGGCAGTGGTATTATAGGAGCACTACGATGGGCATCCGAACCAGCAATAAGGTGGAGGAGTCCTATCTGAAGTCCTGTGAATATATGCCGCCTAAAATGTTCAAGCAGCGGCTGAACTGCGAGATCTGCCAGCATGAGAGCTTCTCGGATATCGTGCTGCAAACGCACATGTTCAAGGAGCACAAAGTGGGGGAATTACCTTTTAAGTGCTGCTCATGTGACCGCACATTTGAAGGGCGATCCTCCTTGACGATGCACGTGCAGCGTGCTCACATTGGCAAAACGCATAAATGCACTCACTGTGAGCGTTCCTTTGCCGTTGACTCGGATCTGCGATCGCACATGCGCACGCATACGGGCATCAAAATCCTCTGCGAGCTTTGTGGCAAGGCCTTTCGACTGAAGTCGCAGCTGACGCAGCATGTGACTGCGGTTCACACCAAGATCAGGGCCTACAAGTGCACCATGTGTCCAAAGGACTTCCTGAAGAACGTGCACCTCACGGATCACATGAAGAGCCACCTGAACATACGGGACAAGATCTGTGGCACCTGTGGCAAGGGATTCACCAATACGCACTCGCTCATCAGGCACCGCCAAATTCACTCCGATGTCAAGAAGTTCGTCTGCCAGCTCTGCGATGCCCGTTTCTCGCAATTTGTCGGCCTCAATTCGCACATGAAGCGCACGCACAACATTGTGCGCAACAGTGCACAGAAGGCAGAGGAGACTAATGTCTCCGAGGAGTCGCTTAGCTAAGCATATCATAAGATACTTTATTAAATAAAATTCAATACATATTTAATTTAGGCGCCCATTGAATACAAATATTGCTTATCGATAGCTGTGTTTGCTTTTATTTTCTGCTTATCGGCAACAAATTGTTGCATTTCAATTGCAATTTTTTTTTGGTTATATATTTATAATTTGCTTGTTTCATGCTTAAGTGCATATATTGCTTAAATGAAAGTAAGGTAAATTATAGACTAAAATTCAAAAAACCGATAGCGAGCGTTTGAATCTACGCGCCTATTGCAAACAATATTTGCATATCGATAGCGAAATTTACTTTTCTTTGCTGCTTATCGATAACAAATTGTAGCACTTGACGTTTCACAGCACTGCGCTAGGAAGCGCATCAAATTTGTGCAATTGCGTTTTGTTTTCAGTTATTAATTAATAATTTGCTTTAACTTTGTGCCATGGAGGTGTGTGGAAATATACTATCCAATGCCGACTATACCGAATTCATGCTGAAGTGCATATATTGCTCAAATGAAAACAGCATACAAGCCTGGGACCAGTTTGTTTTGCACGTACAAACTAAGCACTCCATAGACATCGTTGAGGAATTTGCCTTGGAGCCAGAAATTGAGGATGCCGAGGATGTATTATTTAAAAAAGAAGATGAGCTCAAGCAGCAGCTGGTTGGCATGGATGAGGAAAGCAACGATTGGCTAAACGAAGACCCAGAGTCCAATGTAAATATTCTTTCGTTTCATACACAAATTGTGATTAAAAATTTGTTTCAAACAGAGCTATGAGGATGAGGAATTTTCCGGCTTCTTCCTGGCGCCAATTGAAGGCGAAGCTGTTGATTTATTGGATCCAGATGATGGCAACGAGATCGCAGCAGAACTCTTCGCTGGCAATCAATTGGAAGACGCTGATGAAAGCTTATCGAACCTTGAATATCTCTCGGTTAATGGCTCTGTGGAGCAGCATGAGGAATCAAGTGATTCCCCCGAGTCTGATGTTGAGCAAGTCGAGGAAATCAAGAAATTTGCTACGTCCACACACAGACGATCAGAACCCATGCAGCTGATGCGCTCAGTAGGCTAAAATATCCATAAATAAACTTCACTTCTAAAGTGCTTTTCCAATCTGCAGCTCAGCGTGGACTTTGGTTGTTATAATCCGCGCATTATACAGCTTATCGAGGAGTTTAAGAAGCATCCTTGCCTGTGGAATCCCGCGGACGACAAGTTCGTGGACGACGAGGCTCAACAGCAGGCCTACAAGTCGATGATTGAGAGCATGGATAAGAAGGCAAATCTGCTGCTCACGCACTTTGAACTGAAGAAATCCCTCAAGCAATTGCTGGATCAATATTCGCTTGCTGCCGACGCAGCAAACGATGCAAAGTTAACGGGCATAGTCTCCCGTTACTACGAGCGATGTTACTTTCTCTCCACGCAGCCGGTGCCCTCGCAAAACTCCATCGACGAGGGCAAATCGGATGTTTTGCATGTAAGCTGGCTTTAGCTGGATTTGCAACTATTAAGCTAGTGCCAGACTCCACAAAGTATATATATTCTTGTTTAGAACGACGAGCGGAGTCGATATAGCTATGTCCATATATCCGTCTGTTTAAAACACTTAGATCTCAGAAATTATAACAGCTATAGTCGCCGTATTCGGTATTTAGGTTCTCCTATTCAGTAAGCAGATCGAGTTAATTTAGAATTTGAATACATCGCCCCCTTCCCTCAGAAAACCCAAAAAATTCCTCATATCTCATAGATACATTAAATATTTAAGCTACAGACTTGTAATTTGGCATGTACGTAGTCTATGGCATTATCCACCGATGCTGTAAATTGAATCGGATAAGAAACAGCGAAGATATGTCACATTCAATTTGTATTTTGTATTTCAAGTAGATCTACACAGTCGGTTACGTTCGACTGTAATCCGAATTTTGGCATGTACGTAATCTATGCTGCAAAATTGATTGCGATCGGATGAGAAACAGCAAAGATATGCCACATTCACTTTTTAAGTGCATCTACACAAAGTAAACGCTCTTCCACTGTAGGTTACGTCCGACTTTAGCCGAATTCTCAATATATCTTAAATGTGTTTTCCTTTCAGCTGGAGTTCAAGAGTCTGAACGTGATGACGACCAACTTTATCAACGTGTTCTCGACGTTCTCGGTGCTCTACAACAGTCGCCATCCGAAATTCAAATGCGTCGAGGCTCGCTCAAGAGCCTACATTGCGATCTCGGACCGTTTGGCGCCCGATATGAACGTGAACGAGACGGAGGTGCATTTGGCCGTAGGGAGGTTAAGGAAATGGGCCTATATGGCGCAGCGAAGGCTTAAATCGGCGGAGCTGGGAAAGTCGCTGAACAAAAGCGAGCGACACTACGTGCAGCTGTGCGCGTTCTTGCCATGCAAGAGCGAGAAGTTTGTGCTGAACTGCGAGATATGCGGCAGACGCTTCTTCATCGACTACAGCCTGAGGGTCCATATGGTTAAGGAGCACAACGTGGGCGAACTTCCGTATCTCTGCTCGCAGTGTCCGCGCAGATTCGAGAATGCCTACGACATGGAACGGCACAAGCTGCGCCAGCACTGCGAGAAGCTGCTCCAATGCGAATACTGCAGAAGAAAGTTCTCCCTGCAGAACGATCTTAACGTTCACATTCGCACGCACACGGGCGAGAAGCCTTTTGTCTGCGAAATGTGCGGGAAATCCTTTCGGTTGAAGCTCCTGCTCGACTATCACATTAATGGCAGTCACCTGGATCTGCGGCCGTTCGCCTGCGATCTCTGCGAGAAGAAGTTTCGCAAGCGCGTGCAGCTGAAGAATCACATGAAGGCGCACCTCAACATCAAGGACAAACGCTGCGAAATCTGCGGCGTCGGCTTCACCTGCCACACCAGCCTCTCGCGACACCGGAAGATACACAAAAAGAACTTCGCTGCTGAAGCTGAGGACTAGTATTAACATAGTTTGTTTATTTATTTAAGATTCTGTTGAGTATGATGAAAATAAATGCATTCATTCCGCCAACTTCAAAAACATTCGAATCTGGCGGGGAAAAATCGAATTTGCACAGCACTGATCGATTAGCTTATCGGTAACAAGTAAATCGCTGCGTTGCAAAATTGTTATGTTTCTTGTTATTAAATTAAAACTTTTTTTACATATAAATGTTTTATTACATATTTAGATTGCAAAACACAATTAATTTTTAATTTATTTAATTATTTAATATATATGAATGATTTTGTTGAAATTGTTGATATTTTTTGCTTGTTCGCCCATTGTACAACTTTATTAAGATGCATTTCGTTGTTGCACAACACTGTGCGATTTGTTTACGCTAAACAGCTGTTTGGTTAATCGATAACAGCCATTGTGCTGCGTCGCTTGCACCTGTGACAACAACTTTTTGTTTATCATTAAAATCTTGTGGCAAAGTTGTTAAATGTCTGCAAAATGTTGCTCTGTGGCACGGTGCACATGCGTGACAACCACGAAGAGTTCCTGCTGAGCTGCACGCACTGCCAGAACGGCTGTGAGCTGCAAGTGAAACTCGAGCATTGGCAGCAATTTGTGCTGCACATCAGAAATGTGCACAAAGTTTCAGAACCCGTAAAAAATATAAAAAATGTGGAAACTGAAATGCAGGATGAGGCTGAGGAAGATGAAATGGATGCCAGCGATTGCCTGGCGGAGGAAATGTTCATTGAGCTGCCAGCGCTGACAGACGACGAAGACTACGACAGCGTCTCTGAGGAAAGCGACGACAATGAGGTAGATAAATAAAAGGGTTTCAAGAACTATAATTTATATATATTTCTATTTTATAGCTAGCTGATGGCATGCTTGCAAGTGCTGCCAGCGAAGAGACTGCAGAGCAGGAGGCTGTTGAAGCTAAGCATAAATTTACAGCCACATCAAAAGTAGAAAATTTCAAGGTTTATTTTATGCTTCCATGCCTTTAATGAGTTTTTCTCTAATCCCCCAGTTCAATCCGACATTTTACCGGCGCAATCCACGCATTACGCAGTTCATAGAGCTGTATAGAAGCCACGCCTGCCTCTGGGATCCCAAACACAGCTCGTATAAAGCGAAAGAGAAGCGAACTGCTGCCTATAATAAGCTAATAGAGCAGCTAAAGTCGGAGCTTAACATTCATCTAACAGCCTATAAGCTGAAGCAATGCATTGCGAGCCTGCACAGTCAGTATGCGGCAATCAGTCGACAGAAGCGCACCAGGAAGATCACAAAACTGCCGCTGTATTACTACGAGCGATACAGTTTCCTAGGCAATCGCTGTGATCTGCAGCACGACGTGGAAAGCGATGAGGAAAGCGCTGAAAACAAGATCAGGGCAAGTGCAGAGATAAATTCCGAATTTCCCGTTATTATAACCCACTATTTACAGTTGATTTTCACGGAAAGCAACCAGCTGACGACGTACTTTATCGAGCTTTACTCGAAGTTTCCGCAATTGTACGACGCCGGGCATCCGGAGTTCTCTAATCTGACGGTGCGCAAGGCGGCCTACATTGAGATGACGAACGATCTGCTGAATCTGGACATGCCGCTGGGCGTCATCACCCACTACGATGTCTACGACAGCGTCCTCTATTTGAGGCAGTGGTATTCCCGCAGGATCAAGGGGCTGACAGAGACACAGACGGTCGGACTGTTGCAGGCGGAGCATCTTTACATCGAGACCTGCCGGAGTTTCCTCAAAACCAAGACCTATCGCCAGCGCATTCCTTGCGAGGTGTGCCAGACGAGTTTCAGCACGGATCACGCGCTGCAGGCCCATCAGTTCCGTCTCCATAAGCTGGGCGATGGAGGCTGGTTTAGATGCGCAATCTGCGAGAATCACTTCGAGCGTCGCTGCCACCTGCAGCAGCACAATCAGCGCGTCCACATGGGCAAGACCTTCAACTGCAACGTCTGCGATCGCAGCTTTGCCTTCTCCAGCCAGCTGGGTGCCCATCTGCGCACGCACGACGACGCCCACGTAGCGAAGCCCTTCGTCTGCGAGTTCTGCGGCAAGTGCTTCAAGCAGAAGATCCAGATGAGCAATCATGTGACCGCGGTGCACACCAAAATCCGCGCCTTCAAGTGCTCCATGTGCGTCAAGGACTTCCTGACCAAGCGGGATCTCAAGGATCACGTCAAGGCGCATCTCAACATACGCGACAAGGTCTGCGAGATCTGCCAGAAGGCGTTCACGAACGCCAACGCGCTGGTGAAGCATCGTCACATCCACAGGGAGAAGACGCTGCAGTGCAGCCTCTGCAACACCAGGTTCGCAGAGCGCGTCAGTCTGGGAGTTCACATGAAGAGAACGCACAAGATAATACGCAACAATGCAAAGGCTGAGACAGCGGATAACGCAACATTCCCGAAAAATGAAGATAACGCTGATAAATAAATTTCAGCAATTTATAAGCAATTTTAACAGTATAAAAGTGTCTGCTTGTCTTCATTCAAATGCAGCGCCGATAAATTATTCGAAATGTATCGGCTGGCGTGCTTAGCAACTGATGTTGTGCAACACTGCGGGAAATCAGTAGAGAGGATTTAGTTCTTTAGTTCATTGTGGAACGAACCGTTCAGTGGGACACAGTTCACTTGCGAAGTTGCTACACCAATCTGTAGAGGGCGCTAACGCCCTTTGTTTGTTTAATTTTTATTGTTTAGCGCGTTGTGTTGGAATTAATCAGTGAACTGTTATCAGTTCCTTAGTTCCGTTTGCGGAACCGTTCAATTGAACTGTGTCTGAACTAAACGACGCAACTCTGGCAATCAGCTGTGCTTTGTTTTGGGTAAACAGTTACGTATTTCGGCTTTAGCTTGACCATGAGGCGTGTTTTGAGTCAGCTCGGCAGGCAGCCGGGAATATTGGGCCATTATGCCTGTAGCTGGCAGGGAAGCGCTGCGCGTGGATTTGCGACCAGTGAGAAATCGAAACCGGCGACCAGCGCAGAGAAACCGCCACACTGCAACGTGGGCACCATTGGCCATGTGGATCATGGCAAGACAACGCTGACGGCGGCTATAACCAAGATTCTGGCCGGCAAGGGATTGGCCGACTTCGTGCCCTACGATCAGATCGATCGTGCGCCCGAGGAGAAGGCGCGGGGCATCACCATTAACGCCTGCCATATAGGGTATGCCACAGCGAAGCGAACCTACGCACACACCGATTGTCCAGGGCATGCGGACTACATCAAGGCAAGTGGGCTGCAGTCGGACGCAACCGACAGTGCGGCTTTCCGTTTTTCATTTACAACTTTTCATTCACCCATTCAATTAATTTTAAATAGCTCTTGAAAACACATTTTTCGCTCTAAATTCTACATTTTATCACTAAATTCAACCATGTTTGGTTTTTTATGCAATATTTTGCATTACAAATCGTTTAAAATTTATTTAAAATAATTGAAAAAAAAAATATTTTTTTTCAAAAATTAAAATTTTATTAAAAATTATGAAAAAATTTTAAAATTTTTGTTCTTCATTTTTTAATTGAGTTTTACTTTCGCAGTCGAGAGATCTATAAAAAAGCATACCGCTTGAAAATCGGTTGAGTTTTGGCAAAGTTATGACCATTTAAAGTTGAACAAATGAGATTTCTTCATTTAAGGAGTGTAAAATCCCCATACAATTCTATTTTTCGATGTAAAACTTGAATTTGTTGACCAAATATGCCGAAGTTTGTTTTTTTTTATGCATTACAAATCCCTTGGGATCCGAATTGCATATATATAAATAATTATTTTATTCGACAGAACATGATATCGGGCGCTTCCCAGATGGACGGCGCTATTTTGGTGGTGGCTGCGACGGACGGACAGATGCCGCAGACCCGGGAGCATCTGCTGCTGGCCAAGCAGGTGGGCATCGAGCGGATTGTGGTGTTTATCAACAAGGCCGATCTGGTGGATCAGGAGGTGCTGGAGCTGGTGGAGATCGAGATGCGTGAGATGCTCTCGGACTTCGGCTTCGATGGCGTCAACAGTCCCGTTATCTGCGGCTCTGCACTGCTCGCGCTACGCGACGATCCCTCCCCCTTCGGAGTGCCTGCGATTGAGCAGCTGCTGCAGCATTGCGACAGCTTCATCCCGACGCCCCAGCGGGACGTCAAGGCGCCCTTCATACTGCCCATCGACAATGCATTTACGGTGCCTGGGCGTGGCACCGTCGTCGTGGGCACCATCAAACGCGGCACCATATTGCGCAATGCCGACGCGGATCTCCTCGGTTTCAATCAGAACATCAGGACAACCGTCAGCGACATTCAGATCTTCAAGAAGAGCGTGCCCCAAGCGCTCGCCGGCGACAATGTTGGCGCCCTACTGCGCGGCATCAAGATCTCGGCCGTGGAGCGGGGCATGCTGCTCTGCGCCACCGGCTCCGAGGACATCTCCAACCACTTCGAGGGCTCCATGTACCTGCTCTCCCGCGCCGAGGGCGGACGCTCCAAGCCCCTGCTCTCCAAGTACATCCAGCAGCTGTTCAGCATGACCTGGAACGTTCCGGCGCGCATTGATATCGGTAAGCATTCCAAAAAAAAAGCTACAAAAAATTTCCTTATGGCATTCTCTGTCGATGTTGTAAATTTTGTTTCAATCGGATAAGAAATAGTGAAGATATGCCCCAGACAATTTGTTTACAATATGTATGCTCAAAGTAAAGGATCTCCTTCCGTCGGTTACGTCCGATTGTAGACTTCCATCCGATTGTTCTGCGCGTCAACAATATCGCTAGAATTTCCAACTTCTATCAAAAGCTCCTCAAAAAATATCCAGATTCGTCGCAAAAAAAGCGTAATTGGCAACACTGACCATCACTAAAATTGTGACCTTGCTTGCAGTGCCCAGCGAATCGATGCTGATGCCCGGAGAGCACAGCCAGGTGCGCCTGACGCTGCTGAGGAAGATGGTCATGACTCCGGGACAGCCCTTCACCATCAGGGAGAACGGGATGACGGTCGCCACCGGGATGATAAGCCAAAGGTTGCCCTCCCTGGATCTGCCCAAGAATAAACTGAACAAGGCGCAGGTCATTTGCTAGGACTTTTAATAATTGTAATCGTAATTGTACAAATAACGTTCATGCTTAAATCTGTCTAAATTCATTGTAAATATATACGCTATATAAATTTCAGTTATCGGTTTTATAATGCATACAAAATGCCAACAGTTTAAATACAAACATATATATATTTTTTAAACAAAATAATACAAATAAATACGTTGGAAGTTTGCGAGAAATAACACACGACAAGACATGTGTGAACATTTAGAATGTCGCTTAGTTATCGGGAATGTTACAAATATACATTTCGTCTATATAATCTTATTATCATAACACTAAAGTCTCTGCAAGGCAACAAATTGGCCTCATTTTAGAAGTTTCTCTAAGTTTCTTTTAAGTACAATCGTTTCGTTAATTTAAGGTACAAGGTTTACTTTACTTTCAATATTATTGCAAATTTTAGGCATCTGGTTTTTTAGGGAGTTCAACTCCAGGCGTTATTAATTTCACAGCGTGCGGTTCGGTAGAGCTGGGTTTCGATTCGATTACGATTCTATTAAATCGATTCTTTTTGTCGGCAATAAAATCTGCTACTGTCGGTTACGTCCGACTGTAATATTCCACTCGACGGATCTGCTCCGCGCTTAGTTGTTTTTTCAAACAAATTGAATTTATTTCGATTAACCGATTAAATTGATTGTTAGACGTGAATCGATCGAAAAGATCGATTTTACAAAATCAAAAATGGAACCCAGCTCTACTGTTCGGGTTCAAAACCAGCAATGGAATGCAACATAAATACAGGAACTAAGAATTAAGCTATAGAAGTAGAAATATTTTAGCTCAGGTCAATAATGGCAACAAACGAACATAGATCGAATTTCCATTTCGATATTGATGGGACGTTACATTTATCAAATTTTGGTTTAGATTTTTGTGAGGAATTCGTCGAGATTTAAATGCGGCGGCAATTCAATATCCTCCAGCTTAATATCACTATACTTGAATACCACCTTGAAGGGATGTATGAACTTTTGATCCATGGTGAACTCATCGCTCTTGGACTGTGGGAAAAATTTGAATTAGGTATGGATTTATAGGCTGTACCATAGTGTTGGCAAGACAGTCGATAACACTGTCGATAGTAATTGAAATTAATCGATTATAATCGACATGCGCTATCGATGTTTTGCCAAGTCTCTTCCAGTCTCACCATATTTCTCGCATTCAGCTTCTCCGTCAGCTTGTCCAGAAATACATTCGTGATTTCGCCCTCGTAGTCGTCCAGCTTGTAGGACTTCATGACCTTCAGCACCTGAGCCGTGTTCAACGAGGTGCACAGATCACAAATGGTCTGCACGTCCTCCTCGCTCTTGCGCGACTGCAGCAGCTGGGAGACCTGATTCAGAGGAGCCAACGGTGCCAGCACCTCATTGGACTAGAAGAGATTAAGAGGATATAAAATCAGTTGAGAAATTAACTGTGCTCGTGGGAATAGATCATTTAACTCACCATACGCTTATCGCGCACCCAATCCTCGATGCATCCGAGATTATAGCGTATAATCATGCCCGTCTCCCACATGCAGATGTCTCCACGCAGCATCAAGCAATTTAAGGCCACGGCGCATACAAAGTACAGTATCTGGCTGAAGATTTGCTCGGAATAAATCGCGCTTAAGCCAAAATGCTGGAACTGCTTATAGAAGTGCTCCAACTGGGCGATAAGCTGCTTCCAGGCGGGCATAGTTCCATGCTCCGGGGAGGATGCGATGCGATTCCTCACCCCATGGGGATGTCGCGTCCTCTGTATCTCATCGTTGTTGAGTATGGCGGGCACTATCTTCGGATCGAGTAGCGCCTGGATTTGCATCACCAGCGCCTGGTACAGATTCACAATGAGATCGAGTATTACGCGCCGGTACTCGTAAAGATTGAAGTTCTTCAGCTGCTGCTGATTCTGCTTCTCCGTATTGAACTTCACGTACTCCTCCACATCGCCGTATTGTTTCAATAGGTTCAGTAGTCTGGGAAAGAAACGGATTGGATTGAGATGTTAGCATCGATTCATATAGATAACATTGATGTATATTCGATATATATTGATCGTAAAACTTCAATTTGGTTGACAATATTTTCGATATATCCGATATTTTAAAGCGATATATCAAATAAAATGGATATTCCTTGACAATATTCTTTCAATGCTTCATAGCTATATAATCTGGTAGATATAAATGCCTAGTTGAAAGCAATGATGGACTTACGTGATCGAATTGACCAGCCAGATGGTACGGTTCTCTATAGGGTGCGGCGTACGGTGCATTTTCTTGATCTGCATGACGAACTTGCTCAGCAGCTCGCGCACATCGTCATCCGCGTTGGTTAAATCGGTGTAGCTAAAGATGAAAATTCGATTTAAGATTTAAGTTTTATTGAGGTCGATCAAGGCTTACCGTATGCACATAAAGATGAGATAGGCTGGAAATCCCGGTAGTAAACCCACGACCGTTCTTGGTGTTAGACTGCTGAGCAGACGCTGCAGAATCTTGTCGAGATCGCTGTTGTGGAACTTCATGAGTCCCAGGGGATTTTGTGTCTTCTGCTTGGTGACATTGGCGCCCAGATCGTTGCTATCCCCCGATTTATTGCGTGTCATCTCCTCCTCCAGCTTATGTTCCAGCTTTCCGCCGTCCTGTCTATACGCTTTTAGCTTGGCATTGGCCAACTTGAGCTCCTCCTGCACCAGCAGATACTGTGTGATGGCTTTCTTGAGCTCCAGTCGCAGGTAGCGATCGTTTTGCTTGAGGGTATCGACCGTGGCCTGATCGAACTCATCGATGCTCTTGAAGAGCACCTCCTGTAGTTCGTCCTTCTCCGCGCCCAATCTCTCGATGGCCTGCGTCATCTCCATCAGCTTGCTGTTGTGCTCCTCGGTTATGGCCTGCAGCTCCAGCTCCAGCTGCTTGTTGATCATCTTCTGCGACTGGAACGCCTCCATGACCTCGCCAATGTTGCACGCATCGCTGCCCCTAAACTGCAGACTCTCCGGCTCAAAGGAGCGGAGCGTCTGACTCTGTTGCAGCAGCACCGCCTTCAGCTGTATGCACTCCTCGCGTCTCCTACGCACCTCCTCCTGCAGAGCGGCATGCTGAGCTGTGGAGAGCAACAAAAAGAAGACAGGAATGGAAGCAAAAAGAGGGAGGGAAAGAATAAGAGTTGGTGACCCTATTGAAAACCGTCTGAAAAAGGTTATACCGTTAATCTCGTTGGCCTCCACGCCGTGTTTGATGCTCGTGCGCAGCTGATCGTAGTCGCTGCGCAGCTTCTCGTTCTCTACCTCAAGCTCAGACACGCTGTGTGTTGTTGTGTGGGGTGTGTGGCAAGTAAGAACACATAGAATTGGAAGGAAAATCCATAGAGGTTTTAAAATGTACATGCTTGGACAATAAACAACATTTGTTTAGGCAACAGTCGGACGTTACCGACAGTATTCGTCTCATCCTGTATCTATTTTGCTACTTCTAAATCGACTTTACAATATCTTCTGCCACGCCTTTCTTCAGCCAGCCAATAAGAATAATATAAAATGCTTGATCTAAGGATGTTTCACTTCTAAGGAAATCCTATTTTTGTTAAACTTAAAATAGTCATAACTTTGCCAAAACTCAACCGATTTTGGAACGGTTTGGTTTTTCTTTCATTATTTGAGTGTGAAAATCAAATAAAAAAAATTTTTTTTTAATTTTTCCAAATTTTGAAAAAAAAAATGTTTGTATTAAAATCGTAAAAATTATTTTGTAGTCTATTTGTATGGTAATATTGTGCATAAAAAACCAAACATGGTGGTATTTGGTTAAAAAATTTAGATTTTAGGTCCAAAATATTGAAAATAGTTACGAGAAATTTTTTGCCATTATAAAAACCATTTCAGAACTTTGAATATGCGTAACTCCTTCAAAGTTCGATTGAAAATAAATAGTGATAACCGAGAAAACATTGTGGGAATTACCGGAATGAGTCCTCGGTGTGCTTGTTGCGACTGGCGAGCTTTACGTACTGCTCCTGTAGACTCTTATGCTTCTGCTTCTCCTCCTCGAGTATGGAACGCAGCTTGACCACAATGCTGGTTGAATCATAGAATGAATCTGAGAAAACAGAGAAGATAGACAAACTTAATGATAGTTATATATTATATAATAAAAGTTACCTTTGTTGATCAAATCAGGAGGTCTGTTGATGTCGAGGGTGTTCCTTGCGGATCCATAGCCCACATCGTCCTCGTTCTGACTGGAGGCATTGCTGGCGGAGCGCGTGTGTTGCATGGAGTAGCCGCTGAGTCCGTGATGCTGCTGCAACCTGCTGAGCTCCTCTTTGAGGGTGTAATTCTCACTCTCGATGATCTCCTTGTCCTTGATGGCACGCTGATAGGCCTCGTTGAGTTCCTTGTTGTCGATCTCGGCCAGCATGCGCTCCTCCCGTTCCCGTTGCGTGCTCTCCGAGCTCTTGGCCATGTCGATCATGGAGTCCACTTGACGACGCAGCTCTTCGTTCTCCTGGGCCCATTGCTGCTTCTGTACAGTCCACTCCTCCTGCGAGTGTCCGTTCTCCTCCAGCAGTTGCATCTTCTCATCTCGCTCCGATTCCAGCTGATTGTGCAGCGCCTCGATCAGCTTATCCTTGTCCACGCAGGCGGCCTTGATGATCTTGAACTCCGACTCTACGTTCTTCTTCATCTCCAGCTTCATTCTAAAAGGTAAAGGGCAAGGGTTTTATCAATGTTGCAAAAACACGTAACAATCATAGCTTAATCTGAATAAATCCCGACTTTCTTATACCCTGTACCACAGCTCACGCTCGCCCGCACTACTTACTTCAAGACGCTGATCTCGCTGGTCTTGTGCTTCAGATTGCTGTTGTCCCGATTGAGCTCGTCGATGCGCTGCTGCATCGATATGATCTTGTTCTCCAGGCCCATGTACTTGTTCTCGATGTGCTTGATGGTCTTTGCCTCCGCCTTCATGCGCTTGAACTTGCGACGCGCCAGAAACCGCCTGACCGCCGCCTGGCAGATGATGATCTGCCTTCTGCGCTGCTGATAGGCGTGCCGTGAGAGAAAGCCACGGACAAAGCGTTGGATTTGCACCGCCCGGTAGTAATCCCGCATGGCATGGAACCGTTGCCGGGCGAGCATGCCACGTGCGTACTGCTGAATGCCTGCCACCGAGTGGCACAGACGCAAGTACCTGCGTCGGCAGAGCCAACCACGTGCGAATTTCGATAACACCAACGCGGCACGCGCCTCCCGCATCTTCTGGGCACGCATCCGGGCCATGTAACCCCGGGCGTGTCGCTGTATCCCATTGATCAGCGCCTGGAGCTTGAGGTAGCGACGCCGCTTGATGAATCGACGCACCACGGACTGCACAATCGTGATGTACTTCTTGCGCAGATTCGCACGCACCTGCTCCATGTAGGCCACCTGTCCGGCCCTGAAGAAGATCTGCGTGTTGCCAAAGCGATACTTGTCCTCGTCCTGTATCCACTTCAGCACAATATTCTGACACGACTGCTTCATATCGTTCTTATCAATCTGACTGCGATGCGCCAGCAGCTGATACCGCATATAGAAGTCCTGGTAGAGCCAACGTGACGGAAAACCTGCGGCCGAGATGCGCACGGTCTCCAGCACTCCGCAGGCGCGCAGCTGCTGTATGATCTTCTCCGTTTCCCACTTGAACGCGATCTTGTCATCGTTGGGCTGCAGAGGGAATAGAGAAATGTTAAAGTAGAACCATCAAAACCATCAGATTAATCGAGGGATCCTATTCTTTAGCAGCCACTTTTAGCACCGCCTTTTAGCAGATGGTTGTGTAGGTTATGCGGCCTAACTCTCGTTGGTTTAACTCTCATTGGTTCAACTCTCGGTGACCCAACTTTCGCTAACCCAACTCTCGCTGACCCAACTCTAGCTGGCTCAACTCTCGCCTAGCTAGGACCCCAATTGGTACTTATATGATTTACCTTAATGCACCTCACGTAATGCGGTGTGGTGGCGTGCAACGTGGAGATCAGCGAGGCCAGACTCTCCTGAAACTGTGAGCCGACGGTTTTCTTGTGCTGCTTGGAAGGCACCACCTGTAAAAACATACCATATTAATAGAGCGCTATAGAGAAGCTGTTTGGAAAACTAACTCTGCGACGTATTTCATTGTGTTGCTGTGACGGTCAAAGTACAGTGGATATTTCATTGTTGGACAGGTGACAAGTGTATGACAAGCGTATGGAAGTAGATACAATTGAAGCAATACAAGTTACATTTAGAGATACATTTTAGCAGTACGAAAATCATATTCGCCTCGGTTGACTGCTGACAAACCTGTTTGCGATTAGCACTGATGACCACACGTCCGCCCAGCGTGGCATTGGGCTTATTGGCGTCCGTGCCCAGGGTGTCAACCTCCTCCAGACACATGACCTGTTTGCACAGCGACATGTTAGACTCGGCCAGAACGGCGGTAAGCTCCTTGGACACAGTGTCGCGATTCTTCTCCAGAAAGCCGTTCACGTCGTACTCCACGGTATCCGAAAAGTGTTTAATGAGAAAAGCTGCAAGAATTTGGAATTAGAGGCTATAAAAAAGGTATTGGAAGTGCTTACTTGTGGTGCCGAAGCGAGGCTTCTCGAAATGCGGAAACTTGGCGCACTTTTCAATCAGCTTGCCCGCCCAGCTCTCATCCGAGCCCTTGGGCATCTATAAAGACAGAGGGTTTAGTAAAGTTTTATATCGGTAAAACCTTTATGCCTTACTCTACACTCCTCGTCGAGCAGATCTAGCACACCGAGACGTGATTCAATCAGATCGATGCAGGGTTGATTGTCGTAAAAGTCAATCATGGTCCAGGTGATGCCCTCCTTGAGGTACTCCTCCTGTTCCAGCTTGAAGACGTGCTGATTGAATTGCTGCTGGAGCTTCTCGTTTGCATAGTTTATGCAAAACTGTTCAAACGAGTTCACCTCGAACGTCTCAAAGCCGTAGATATCGAGCACGCCAATGAAGCTGCACTGTTTGCTACCGTTATTCAGGCTCTTATTGAGCACCCCGACAATATATTGGAAGAGCTTGGCATAGATGTGCTTGGCAAGCGCATCCCGCGCTGCCATCGCCATCTCCATGTTGTTCGGTATCAGCACATATTCATTGACCGACTCTATCTTACGCATCAACAGCCAGCGACGCAAATCATCAGCATTGACCTTCAGCAGATCGCCAGTCACCTGCAGATGCAAGTTGTTTTGCTACGGAAAGAAGGGAGTATTATTTAGGAATGATATGATGTAGGAAAACCTACAAATATCTCGCATGAATCCGTTTCCTCCTCATCGCTGCCATCCTTGTACTTCTTGCACACCTCAATGTTGCCCAGATGCAAAATGCCCGCCAGTATTTTGACTATATCCGCAATTTGGGATAAGGAGAAGCCCAACACCGTCATCGCCTGCACCGTTTCGTTGAACTGATCCGCATCCGAAATGCGCTCAATGTCCGGCGCTCCGCCCATGTTCAGAAAGTCATATTTATCCTGATGCTCTGTGGGAAAAGGTTTAAAAATTCAACTGTGACCTTTCTTTCTGCGACCTTTCGACCATCATTTTTTTCGACTTACCCAAAACTAATTCCGGATACTTGGCACGCGCTGCGCAGAGCTGATAGAAGATGTGGTAATTGCGTTCCCCCTGCGCCTGGTAGACCACCCGGGACTTCTCCAGCAGATACGTGTGCATGGTAGCACCCTGGAGATACATGACACCCATGTGATTCTTGAACAGCAGCTTCGTAAACTTGCCAAAGCGTGAGCTGTTGTCATTACGCGTGGTCTTGGCATTGCCAAAGGCCTCCATGATGGGTGAGGATGCCAGAACCTTGCGTTCCACCTGCGTCTCCGATTCTGAACCTCCGACAGCTGCAAAATAGCGCATGGCATATTTGGCGGATACGGTTTTGCCCGCTCCCGATTCTCCGCTAACTATGATGCTCAGATCGCAGTTCTCCCGCTCCAGTTTCGTATAGGCCTCCTCGGCTAGGGCAAAGATGTGGGGTTCCAGTTCGCCCATGGCATGTCCTCTATAGGCACGTATAATACTCGGACCGTAGAGCGGCATCTCCGCATACGGATTGATGGCGACCAAAATGATGCCGCAATACGTGTAGATGATCTGACGCTCACAGAACCGCACACGCAGATTGTAGAGCACGCCGGGTTCGTGGAGGTACGACAGGGTGGTGAGATCATTCTGGCCCACAAGTATGGCGGGATTACGCAGGGGGGGAAGGTCGCTGCCATCCGCTTTCAGCTTCACCTCCTTGAGCGCCCCGGACTCGGTCTGAATCTTCAGAAAGCCCGCACCCTTCCGGTAGCTCTCCTCCAGCGTAGCGCTCTCCCATACCTGCTCCGCATGGGGTATCCATATTTTGGAACCCTTCGAGGAGAGCAAGAGAAAAGAGAGAGTATTACAAAACAAATAGACATGACCTAGCTCAAGTTTGTTGCGATTGAGCGCATTTTAAATGGATTCAGCTTGAGCTGAGCTAAGCCGGTGCCACTCACACACATATACACTCTCAACACACATTCATTCATACAGAAATACGCTCTCAACGGTAGCTAGCGCAGTAGTATTGGGCGATGTCGACTTGCAAATACCCTGCAAACACCTGTTGCGCTCTTGCTGTGATGAACGAATAACTCAGTGAATGCAATTTTTAATAACTATTTAACGAATATTTAATAAAAATAATATATAATATATAAATATAATAATTTATAAATTTTATATGAGATATAGTTGAGAGTTAATTCAATTGGTTTATTTGATTGGATTTTTAACGATTCCCTAGTAAGCTAAAAAAAATATATTTAAATTTTATCTAATTAAAAAGAAGCTGAAATGCTTCTCCTATTTTCGATGGGTTTACAGGGTATAACAATGATTATTTATACATTACAAAAAAAACGAATACACCTGTTATCATCTCCCCTCCGCAGGGTATGCTGAAGAAGCGGCACGCTTATCAGCGATAAGAAAAGTCTGAATCACTTCTAATAGCTATGTTGGCGGTTTGCTAAAAAAGCTAGATGACTCGAAGCATGACATCAATCAGCCCGTAGGTGGGCGGGGGGAGGATAGTGTGAGGGGGTGGGGAGAAGCAAATGCAGAAACGAAAATGGCACACAAAACAGTTACATCGTTGTATTCGCACTCTCTCTTTCCCTTTTCATGAGACACACACACACAGACACATTAGCATGGTCACATGCATGTTGTTGTTGTTGTGTAGTTGTTGTTGTTATTGTTATTATGTATGTGATTTTTATAAGCCTCTTCATTCTTAACACTATTGGGTGACGCGCTGACGTCGACGTCGACAGCGACGCGACGTCGCAGCAGCGTTGTCAGCAATTGCCAACAATGCACTTGTGGGGCATCAATATAATTATCTGTTGTACCTTCGCGTAGAGCAACTCTTCACTTGACATGATTGCAGCGTATCCGAGTTGCCAGCACTCCCCCTCCCTCTGCTCCTGCTCCCTCTCCCTCTCCAATGATCAACAGCGCGCCAGGAATATCGACGTCGTCTGTGTGTAACGCTGCACCTGTGTATGTGTGTGTAGTATGTTTTCTATGCATAAAACCCGTTAGTTGTTATCTCAATTGTGTTTTGTTGATTTTCCTTTCTTTTTTTTGTGTATTTAATTTTTGACTAATTTCGCGGCATTCTACACTAGTTTAATTTACAAACACTGACCGAACGGGACTTTGGATGCGCGGATCGAACATGAATTTACTGATTAATTTAATGAAACTAACAACAACTGCAATGATGTTGGCTAATTTGACTCTGACACTAAACTGTAAACCGAGCATTAAATTCTGGTTGGTAGGGCAGGGTTGCCACAGTGTCACAACACGGCGCCGACCCAGTTGAACCCTACACAGCTGACAGTCACCAAGCAGGCCGGCCGCATATCAAACGATATTTATAGGCGGCATTTACTGCGAATAATAGTTAATAATACATAAATGTTGGTTTTTCTTATAAATGTGATTAATAGGTGATTAAATCAATAGCATTTAAAATTGCGCGGCTTACATTAATTGACTATCGATATTTTTCAATTCGCTTAAACGTTGTCCAACACCAAGAAGATGCCGATATTACCCGTGCATCAACAGAATTGCTGCAGACAGAACACAGCGAAGTTGCAAGTTGCTGCTAAAAAATAAACTGATCAAGTTTTTGTATAATAAATGGCAATAGAGTTAAAATGGTTCGCAATTCATTTATTTCAAATTGCGCGGCTTGGGAATGCCATCCCTTGCAATGTATTTATCGGCTATCGATTGTTTTGTGCATCGTTTTGCCACACTGCGCAGAGGCCAATTTTCCCGCGCAAAAACAGAAGCACAGCAAAAAGAACGCAGCAAAGTTGCAAGAAATAAATAACAAAGTTTTTAGAGTTAATAAAGTGAATTAAATACAAGAATTTAGCAAGATGTCGAGCCCTGCACGTTCACCCAGAGTGGGAGTAGCGCGCACGCCCACGCGTCGTAAGTATTTCGTTAATTTTGCCATGCCGTATAATGAAATGCGTATTTTGGCTGCTTTACAGGCATTACGGAGCAGGAAGTGGACACGCCCATGCGTATGGGACCCGGGCGCGTGCATGCCGGGCCCTCTGATGGTATTAGCCTGCCGCCCACATCGCCGGCCAATGTGAGTTTGCCTGCCACGAGTCCGGCGCGTGGTCTGGTGGGCATGAGCGAGATTGATCTGAGTTCTCCGCTTAACTACGGCACGCCCAGCTCCATGGGCTCCATACGCACGCCACGCTCGGGCATAAGAGGGACGCCGCTGCGTGCGCGTCCGGATATACGCACGGACAAGCGCATACGCCAGGTGGCAATCGGAGGCAGCGCCGGGGTAAGTGAGATTGCGTAAGGAATTCCTTTGAAGCCGCTGATAATGCTTCCGTTTCAGCTGGATCCCATTGCGGAGAAGGGCTCCGAGACAACGGATCCCGTGTCAGAGGCTTCGACGGGTCCGCAGCTGGTCGTCTGGGGCACCAATGTGGTGGTGAATCAATGCAAGTCCAAGTTCAAGTCGTTCATCATGCGCTTCATCGATCCCAGCGCGGAGCAGGACGAGATCTCGGAGAACATCGATGTGAATCAGCCGCTGTATCTGCAGAAGCTGGAGGCCATACACACGCTGGAGGAGCCCTATTTGAATCTGAACTGCGCGCATCTGAAGACCTACGATCAGGATCTGTATCGCCAGCTGATCTGCTATCCCCAGGAGGTGATCCCTGGCTTCGATATGGCCATCAATGAGATGTTCTTCGAGCGCTATCCGGCCGCTGTGCTGGAGCATCAGATTCAGGTGCGTCCCTTCAACGCGGACAAGACGCGCAACATGCGCAGCCTGAATCCCGAGGACATGGATCAGCTGATCAGCATCAGTGGCATGGTGATACGCTCCTCCAACGTCATACCCGAGATGCGCGAGGCCTTCTTCATGTGCAACATCTGCTCCTACAGCACCACCGTCGAGGTAGACCGTGGACGCATCGCGCAGCCCACGCTCTGCACCAACTGCAACACGAATCACTGCTTCCGCATCATCCACAATCGCAGCGAGTTCACGGATAAGCAGCTGGTCAAGCTGCAGGAATCCCCCGATGACATGGCCGCCGGGCAGACGCCCCACAACGTGCTGCTCTATGCGCACAACGATCTGGTGGACAAGGTGCAGCCGGGCGATCGCATCACAGTCACGGGCATCTACCGCGCCACGCCCCTCAAGGGCAGAGGTCTGGATGTGAAGAGCGTTTACAAGACGCACGTGGACGTCGTGCACTTCCGCAAGGTGGACAACAAGCGGCTGTATGAGGAGGAGGAGGGGTGCGTAGCTAGCGATATATATAATATAATTGCCTGATTAATCAGATTTGTGTCCGCAGCAAGGATCACATCTTTCCGCCGGAGCGCATTGAGCTGATGCAGCTGCTCTCCAAGAAGCCGGACATCTACGATCGCTTGGCCCGTGCCATTGCGCCCTCGATTTACGAGAACGACGACATCAAGAAGGGCATCCTGCTGCAGCTGTTCGGGGGCACCAAGAAGAAGCACGCCACCCTGGGGCGCCAGAACTTCCGATCGGAGATACATCTGCTGCTGTGCGGAGATCCGGGCACCTCCAAGTCCCAGATGCTGCAGTACGTCTACAATCTGGTGCCCCGCTCCCAGTACACCTCCGGCAGAGGCTCCTCCGCCGTGGGTCTGACCGCCTACGTGACCAAGGACCCGGAGACCAGGCAACTGGTGCTGCAAACGTAAGTCTGGAACCCACTTCATAGCTCTCGTTGATCTTTTGTATCTGCAGTTATTCTTTCTTATGTGAGAGCTCTGCCTTGTATGCAAAGCAAATTACAAGAGCAATTGCGTGTATTTAAAGTAACGTACTTATTGGCTAATATCTCTGATGTTTCTACTTTAAAGTGGCGCCCTGGTGCTGGCGGACAACGGCGTCTGCTGCATCGACGAGTTCGACAAGATGAACGACTCGACGCGCAGCGTGCTCCACGAGGTGATGGAGCAGCAGACGCTGAGCATCGCCAAGGCGGGCATCATCTGCCAGCTGAACGCTCGCACCTCCATCCTGGCGGCCGCCAATCCGGCCGAATCCCAGTGGAACAAGAGGAAGAACATCATTGACAACGTGCAACTGCCCCACACGCTGCTCTCGCGCTTCGATCTGATCTTCCTGGTGCTGGACCCGCAGGATGAGCTCTTCGACAAGCGCCTGGCCGGGCATCTGGTCTCCCTGTACTACGTCACCAGGCACGAGGAGGAGGACACCATGTTTGTAGGTTCATTAACAGATTTATAGAATAATCCCTCCGTCCGTCTATCTGTATTCTTATGGAATGAGCTCGTATATCTGAGAGCTCTTCTATTTTGTTTTTACATTTCAATCAGAATGTACTCAATTGTCGGTTGCTTCCGACTGAATACACTAACTTACTCAAACTCAAGAATTCCCTTTTATTTTTAGGATATGAGTGTGCTCAGGGATTACATAGCCTATGCAAGGGAACATCTCTCGCCCACGCTCTCGGATGAGGCGCAGCAGCGTCTGATTCAGGCCTATGTGGACATGCGCAAGGTGGGCGCTGGGCGTGGCCAGATATCCGCCTATCCGCGCCAGCTGGAGAGCCTGATTCGCCTCTCGGAGGCGCACGCCAAGGTGCGACTGAGCAGCGCCGTTGAGCTGCAGGACGTGGAGGAGGCGTGGCGCCTGCATCGGGAGGCGTTGAAGCAATCTGCCACAGATCCGCTCTCCGGCAAAATCGACGTGGGCATCCTCACCACCGGATTATCCACTGCGGCACGCAAGAAACGCGCCGATCTGGTGGCGGCTATCAAGGAAAACCTCAAAAAGAAGGGCAAGGTGCCCACTGTGCCCTATCAAAAACTCTTCAAAGAGCTCAAGGAAGGCTCACAAATTGTAGGCGCTTGAAATGTACACTCCATTTTTCCATTTTACTTATTTTCAATTTATTTTTAGATGATCACGCGCGAACAGTTCGAGGACGCACTGAAGGAGGTGCAGGATGAGGGCGTCATCGTTGTCATGGGCAAAAATACCATTCGAATTTGTTAATTTCACAACGCACAAAACTCCATTTCTCACATTCATTGCTAGTTTTTAAGCATTAAACCTTTTTCGTACAAACCAATAAAGTTGCATTATGCTCAGCCATTTGAAATAGTTCATTTTGCGCGCCAAGAACCAGTTCGCTGCTGTCTGCTGGAACTGGTTCTTTGGTGGAACTGGCCTGCTGTTTAAGCAAATATTAAATTATTAAAAGCTTGCATAATTTGTATTAAATTTTGGTTCTGCATGCGCGCTTAGCTGGCTTAAACAAGTTGCAAGTTCGGCAGTTACTTTAATATTAATTTTAATTAAAAGTGGTTTTATGATTTGAACTGAAAAAATTTGTGGTGGCGCCGCTCTGCGGTATACTAAGCAAGCTTGCGCTTTTTTGCAACAGCTGGCGCCAGTGCAGCAGTCTGTGCTCGCCTCTGAGGACGGCTGGCAACTCTGGCAGATTAGCTCACTCGCTCTGCCGAGCGAGACAGCAAGCGAGCGCAGCATTAATAAGCAGGCACAAGCACGGCATAACAATAAACGCTGTTTTTTTTTTAGTTTTTTTTTTGCAAAGCGAACTACGAGCGTGTTAAAGTCTGAAAGCCGAGGCAGGAGTTGGCTGTTGCGTCACCAGGCAGAAAAACAGCTGCAGATCAGCTGACAACGGCAGCAGCAGCGGCAGAGCAGCAGCAGAGCAGCGGCAGCAACAACAACAAGCAGAGCTTAGCCGTAATCCCAGCAGGAGGAGCCACAGTGCAGATGCAACATGGCGTCCAGCTCGGCAGGCACGCTGGAGGGAACTCTGAGCAAATGGACGAACGTGATGAAGGGCTGGCAGTACCGTTTCTTTGTTCTGGACGAGAACGCGGGCCTGCTCTCCTACTACACGGTGAGTGCTTTCAAGATTCCGATTTTGCTCCTCCCTCCCTCCCTCTCTCGCTCCCTGCCTCCTCGGGCGCCGATTGTCATTTTATCTAGTTCAACTGCCGTTATCTTATCTACCCCAAGGCAATTAACCAACAGCAGAAGAGCTGCAATTAATCAAAATTTATTTATACTCTCGTTGACGTTCATGCGTTGAATAGTGTGCGTGATTTCGTGATGTTTGCTGTGATCTGCAGCGTTGCCAGACATTTTACGAGCTCATGACATCACGATATTCATGCAGTCGAAATACAGAGTTGCCAGATGTTGTCAATTACAGCACGTCGTTCATAATTGCAAACATATTTTATAAATATTATTTAATTTATAATTTATATATATGTAATTTATGACACCACATTTGTTCAGCGCTGCCATACATTAGCTGTAGTTGCAACACAACGTTGCCAGACATTTCAGAAAAAAACGTGCCATAAATAATTTGAAATAATTTCCACGAATTCACGTAACAACATGAATTTCTGACATCACAATGTCTGTAAAGCGTTGCCATGCAATAGCTATAGTTAACAACACAGCGTTGCCAGACATTACAGTAAAACAGAACAATGCTAATTTGAAAATAACATTTATTAATCTTGTTCAGAGGACGAATCAACAATGGAGCTCCTTCGCTTATACGTCGACTGGTAGAAATCGTAGAATCCATAGAAGATGAGCACAACGACCAAGATAAAGTAGCTGAAAAGCACCTTGGGCACCCCGCAGTTGATCATCACGAGTACGGCATGGATCAGTATTAGTGTAAACTGTATCATCTGTATGTTCGTGATCGACTTCTTGATGGGCGTCAGGGCACGAACGATGCTCTTATCGGCGACAGCGGCCACCAGATAATACGAATACATTATAATGTGCACCATCGAGTTGAGAAAGATGGGAAAGTGCGCATCACAGCCTAAACAAATCGAGAAGAAAGTTAAGATTACGTAAATACTTGGGCTATATAAATACCGTTATGCTTGTTGTGGTTGATGAGCATATAGATCAGCGTAACTGTGGATACGTGATGGAATACATGCAGCTTTGTAACCTGACTCTGTTTCTGACGTAGCACAAATATGAGGGTCTCGAGCAGTTCCGAGAGTTTCAGCCAGAATAGGAAGTACGAGAGTCGGAAATGTCGCTGCATGCGCTCTTTGGTCTCCTCTAATATACTGCACTTCCAAAAGTAAACAATTTTGTTCTCTGTAATGTAAAGAATCTAAAAAAATAGTAGATATATTTAAATATCTGTTATTCAAGGCATTTGAAATTAAATTTCTACTGCATAAAGATTCTAGAACAGTACCAAGTTAAATTTAGGAATTTAAAATTACATTCTTCCAGAATATAATTCCCATATTTTGCGGTTTAAATCGTGCGTCAATCATGCAAAGATTTATAGAAAATTACAAGCTTTGAAAAACTTACCTCATGTATAACAAATACGCAGGATACCACTTGTACGATATTATGGACTATGATCAGAGTTTTCAGCTTGTAGGGTTTTCGGAACATCATGAAGCTAAAATGGTATAAAGCAAAGATCCCTTATGAAATCTGATTCGAGTTAGGGAACTAAATTCTGGCTTAAGTCAATTAGAATTGTCAATTGGATTTGGTGCAAGGGGCAGAGTACTAAGAGGCACTTTGAATTATTCATCCGAGTGTTTTTCGAATATGTTTGAGTACTCACTTGGGTCCCAAGTGGGTGACAATGAATATATATAGACTCAGAGCTCCAATCATAAACCAAGGACTGGCGAGTATGGCAGGATGTTTAATGCCAAGTTCAACTGATTAAAATAAAAAAAATGCGTTTTATATATCGGAATTATGCAGTATTTAAAATATACTATTCGCACTTAATTTTTCATCCGTATCCATTGTGATTATCCTTTTGAATATTTTTGAATAGTATCCAATATCGTTCCGCCACGCTCGACTAATCAGCGATATGTGAACGCTTCTAAATGCTTCGCTTTGATTTTAATCGTTGCGTCGTTTGGGTTAAGGTCTCGCCAAATGCATGAATTAAGTCCCATCGACTCTATAAATGTGCCAATGACCGTTGGGTTCGAGTTTTATCCATACACACGTGGATCGAAAACGTCACCATTTATGATTGTTTTGTAATGTCCGATTTACGTCAAAATGTTGTATAAGCTAAACCAGTAAATTTCCTATTTCCCTTTCAGTCCAAGGAGAAGATGATGAAGGGCGTCCGACGCGGCTGTGTGCGCTTAAAGGATGCTCTAATCGGCATTGATGATCAGGAGGAAATCACCTTTACCATAACCGTGGATCATAAAACATTTCACTTTCAGGCAAGTCACACAGAATTTTAGTTTTAAGCCTATCATCTAAAATCCTATTAGCTTAGCAGACTTTTTATAGAGCATACGAAAGGCAGCTATATACAAATGAAAGCTACGTGATTTTTTGTCATGCTAGCAACAACTTTTGAACCTATGAGACCCCTACACATTCTTAGCTTAGTTTATTGTGTTCTTGCTTTGTTCGCTATTCTTTATATGCCCTGTACCCACTAAATGTGTAGAAACAGGGTTGTTA
This sequence comes from Hypselothyrea guttata, assembly GCA_035045125.1. Lineage (NCBI taxonomy): Eukaryota > Metazoa > Arthropoda > Insecta > Diptera > Drosophilidae > Hypselothyrea > Hypselothyrea guttata. The sequence goes on along the minus strand of JAWNNJ010002189.1, from coordinate 1,502,206 downwards.
ACTTTGTGTAGTAGGCGGAAAAATAACACAATAAGAGAACCCGACAGTTCGGCCAGCGAAGGTTCTTCCAACGAGAGTTCAATCAGCGAGAGTTCGGCTAGCGAAAGTTCCACCAGCGAGAGTTCAATCAGCGAGAGTTCGGCCAGCGAGAGTTTGACCATCGACAGGTCGGCCATTGAGAGTTCGGCCAGCATGAAAAAAAAGGGAGAAAAAGAGAACAAGTGAGAAGTAGCATTTCGTATGATGTTGAAAAGTGGGTTGCCTGGTATTCTACGGTCGGTTGCGTACGACTGTGGCATTCCGAATCTATATTGTTTTTTTTCGAGTATTTTCCGCAGTTTTATTTTGTGTTGTCTGTTCGTAACGATAAAACTTATTGGCAAGCGTTCTAAGCACTCTCCTTCCGTCCTACTTCCATTCCGACTGCAGGCGCGGAGCAGCGATGAGCGGGAGCAGTGGGTGCGACGTTTGGAGGACACGATTCGACGGCACGCGAACCGTTCTCGGTTGTGGGACAGTCAGAGTGCATTCTACATCGCCGGCGGGTATACGAAGGAGTCGAGCGGCAAACGGGCGAATCATCTGGAGCTGGTCGGACGACGTGTTTCCGAGGCGGACGCCTACCTCCAGCTTATGATAGAGCAGACCAATGTGAGTGTTATGATTCGATTTGATTTATTCTTATATAACTGAAAATATTGCTTTTCTCTAGGCGCTAGACAAACGAATCGCCGAGCTGAGCGAAGGGGATCAGGCCAAGTGCAAGGCGCTGCAGGACAACGCCAGTGTGAGTAGTGACTAGTAACAATCGATATTATCGATAACAAGCAAATAAAACAACCATCGATTGTTTAGTCTTAAAATCGATTATTTTCGTCCTTATCGTAGGATTAGAATTTTAATTGTCGATCTTAACGATATGAAATGAAATTGTTTTTAAATAATATGCCCTTTATTTTAAATGTTAAACGATTATTCGATTATTATCGATTACCGAAAATATCAATGCTCTGCCAACACTAAAACATTAACGAAATCAATTTGAAATTAGTCTAAGCTCCAGCTGCAGTTCATCCCGACAACCATTCGATAACCTTTTGATTTCCTTAGCCGATAGACTCCAGAAGTCGGCATTTGAGATCACATTTTTCTGGTTGTCGGAGGTCTCTGTAGTATGCACCTGATTAACCCGCAGACAGTGCTTCAACTTCCGTGCCTCATCGCGTCCGTAGAGTGCGAGCTGCGCCTGCAGTTGGCGCCTGGCGGAAGGCGTTACCAACCACAGGAAGTAGAAACATTCGACCTTGCAGATGAAGACCACAATGGGCATGGAGTAGGGCATAAAAGCGAGCAGACCAATCACCACATTCTCCCCGCGTCTGCAGCTCCTGGGTAGGAAGGAGAGCACCAACTGCTGCAGCCCCTGAACTTTGTGACAGTGATGGAATCCCTCAAGTCCATCGCTGTGATCGCTGAGGTAGTGAAGCAGCTGCAGCTGACAGTTCACCAAACAGTTGCAATCCTCCTGCTGGCAGTAGCTGTTTCTGCTGATGATAACCGACTCCTCGGAAGATTCATCTTCCCGTTCTTCCTCCCTCTCTTCTGCCATTGCAGCTTCACTCTCCGACCACAGCTCGATGGCGTTCACATTCTGACAACATTTCAGCTCCAGCTGCAATCTCTCCAAGCGCCTGGTGCCCTCTCTTAAGTGTTGCACCTCCGTTCTTGCCTCCTGCAGCTGCTCCTTCTGCTGGAACTCGGAGATCAGCTGTCGGTTCTGCTCAATGCGCTGCTTAAAATGCTGCTTGTGCTGCTCAAACTGGGCGTACAGCTGCTCCAGACTCACCGACACCTTCCCCTCCATTTCCCTTTAAAAATTTAGATCTTGACGTGTTGCGTGTTTTAATCACATTACAAATTTAACAAGTGAACTACAGTTCCAGAAATCTATGTTGACTTTGTTTCCAAATCGCCAGCACTAAAGATTTATACATAAGTTAAATTAGGATAGAAAGCAAACAATATTTTATCTTGTTTCTTTTCTAATCACCAAGATTTATACATAAGATAAATTCCCATTACCAAATTTAGGTAGTAGCTTTTCCTAGTTATAAATCTTGCAATGATTTATCCCTATGTACTACCTTCAGGCACCCTAGATAAGCGTACGTTTGTTTGATTGATTCAAATACTACAGCTTATTGATTTTCAATGCAAGTTCAGGGTTAAGCCTAGGGCGTCGTATGATTAGCTATGCATGGGGGCCTGAGAATTTTGGCAAACTGGCGCCAGCTGCCAGCAATAGAAACAGCTGCAGCTGTGCCTCATTCCTTTAACAAACTTTGGGCCATAAACAGTTAACGAAATAAAAGGCGGGAATTAAGTAAGTTTACTTAAAATACCCTATAATATGGGTTAAAAAGAGTATACCAAAGCGTAATAAATCCCGCAAAGTGTATATATTCTTGATTCTGGTCTCTGTTGGTCTCTCTGTTTAAACGTGTCGATCTCGGCAACTAAAAGTGATATAGGCATCAAATTTACAATATAGACAGGTGTGTAAAATGTAGGGTGTGGATAAAAACCGCCTAGAAAGCGTAATCTTGTATATACTATATAGCCTTTGGCAATATTTTAATCTTTGCTGAAAAGCGCATTAACATCGGTTCATAAACATCGAAGTTATTAAGGAGACAATATTGTAGTTTTTGCCTCGCTCGTCCTCTGGAGAGCTGGGCCTTCTTTAGTCGGTTGCGTCCGACTGAACAGCTGTAACCTTAAGAGATTTTCAATGAATGAATGAATTTTTGATTTCAGGCCATGTTGGATCATATCAAACACTCGATTGTCAGTCTGCAGATTGCCAAAAACATGGCGCATCCGATAAACGGCATTTACAATGGCCCCACGGCAACAACAACAACAATGACAACAGCAGCAGCAGCAGCAGCAGCAGCGGCAGTGGCAGAGCTGCCGACAGCAGCAGCAACAACATCCGAGGCCATCTCGACGCTGACTGCGGACGATGAGGATGATTCAACAACAGAGAACGGTAAGTGGGGGTAAAAATACTATTTCTGGGGGTCATACTTTTGCACGTTTTTGTATTATTTGGGGCATATTGGTTTTATATACGCTAAAAAACAATGCTAAACTGCAGCCAATTGCCACTTAACAGCGCTGCTGTCTAGCAGAGCTGAACACTGTTATAAATAGCAGTTTGAAGATGGCGCTGCTTTGCTGAAGTGCGGCCAGCTTAACAGCAGTGCTAATTAACAGTGTTGAAAACGATTAAAAATAGCATTCGAAGATGGCGCTGCGTAAGTACAAAAAAAAAGCTAAACGTCAGCTGGAATTTAGTTCAGGGTTATGCCGAGTGCTCTGCAAGTGGCATCAATTGAAATTCACTTCTCAATTGATTAATTGATTAATCTGCTTATTAATTTGTGTGTCGCCCGCAGCCACCACAGCGCCTTTGGGGCTGATTGTGCCGGAGACGTCGTATTCGAGCAGCGAAGGTGAAGATGATTTCTACGATGCCAACGATGATCCATTTACCAGCATAGGCAGCTCCCCCATAGGCTGGTAAGTCTAAAAGAACAAAGCAAAAATCAAAAGTTGATTAAACAACAACAACAACAATGCAGCTGAGAGCGCTTGCCGGCAACCGCAATGCAATCAGTGCTGCAAGAAATAGCTAGATTTTGCAAATATAAATTATCAAAAAAATAAAATAAAAATGCATTCAAATAATTTATAAAAATCAAATCAATAAAATCAAAACTAATTATATAAGTTTAAATGAAATTCTGAAACCCGCTAAATGGGCAGCGCTGACTGCAATGCAATGCACACATGCAAACACACGCACACATATGTGGTGTGCATGTAAGAGCGTAAAACTCTCTCTCTCTCTCTCTCTCTCTCTTAGTTTTGGCAACTATTGAGCGCATGCTCAATTGGCAATGCAAGTTTACACACACACACACACACACCAGCACACCAGCACGCATTACATTTACATGCATATGTATATTTAATGTGTGTGTGAATAATTTATGCAGTTTCGTAGGCCGACTTGGCAACGCCAGCGACTCGTCACAGCTGACGAGAGTCCGGCAACATCAGGCGACTTTCAACCTGCGACTTGCGTTGTTCGTCCTTTCAGTTGATTTGCGTCTTTGTCGCGAGCTGACGTGCGCTCGCTTTTGTTTGCAACAATAAATTGGCCGAAAGTTTCACAGATGCAACTTTGAATTATAGCCAAATAAGTGTGTGTGTGTCTGTGCATGTGCGTGTGTGTATTGACGTTGTTGTAGTTGCAGTTGTTTGTGTGCGTGCGCCGCAAAGTATGCAACAGCAGTTGATGACAAACGCCATTTTCAAGCTGCAATTGCAACTGCACTTGCAGTCGCCAGAGTTGCCAACATGTTGAAGAAGTGGGTACGCCGTGTTAGCCTAAGGTAAGCGAGGGAGGGAGGGGGTAAAAGAGATAGGTGATGTAGAGCGTGGAGCGGGTGGTGGAGGGGGAGGGGGCGGGGTGGAGAGCGCACTGACATCATATTAAAAGATTTCGGTTTCTGATTTAATTATTCATGCTGAAAGTTACAAATTTCGGCAGCTCATGAATTATGCACAACATATGTTCACAACAGTGTTGGCAGCATACCGATAATTTCGACAATCGATTAATCTGTTAATATTCAAATACTTGACATATTTTTCAAATAAAGAAAAAATTTACCAATTTCTTAAGTTATTAGCATAAAATATATAAATTATAAATTAATTGTTTATTTCGAAGCTAAACAATCGTAGGTCGGTTTATTATCGATCGTGTTATCGATCATTAATTTACACCTATTATATATATTTTTTTTTGGTATTTTTTGCAGTGCTACGCGCAGCTTCGCCGAGACTTCGCCTACGCATGACAAAACGCCGGATAGCTTTGAGACAACAGGCGGAGCGGCAGCTGCCACGCCTCCTACGACAGCAACTTCAGCCGTAAAGCCAACAATCACAAAAACCGTACCGGAAGCGGATGAGACCGTTCCGAGCTCGCGTTCGTCCAGCTTCGACAATGGCATCGACTACGACGCGCTCTACGAGGAGGAGGAGGAGATGGATCTCAGCATGGAGGCGCACGGATCGATGATAACGCATTTGCTCTCCCAGGTGAAGATCGGCATGGATCTGACCAAGGTGGTCCTGCCCACCTTCATTCTGGAGCGTCGTTCCCTTCTCGAGATGTATGCCGATTACTTTGCGCATCCCGATCTGTTTCTCAAGTGGGTAGAAACTCTTAAAAAAGGCTTAGACTTCTTGGCATTAATTGGTGTTACCTTTTAGAATCTCCGATCTGGACGATCCCAGGGATCGCATTGTGCAGGTCTGTCGCTGGTATCTGAGCGCCTATCATGCGGGTCGCAAGAGCGCCGTGGCCAAGAAACCCTACAACCCGATACTGGGAGAGGTATTCCAGTGTCATTGGGATATACCAGGTAGGTCTCCAGGATAATACTTTCAAGAATAGCCCGATATTTATTCATTTACGACGCTTGCAGATGAATCCAGCGATGCCAAGGAGGTGCGCGATGGTCCTGTGCCTTGGTGTCGACGGGATCAGCTAACGTTCTTAGCTGAACAGGTCTCGCATCATCCACCAAGTGCGTACCGATTTTTCTATACAAATTATTGCCAAAACAATCGATAGTTTGATAGCAAACTGATTTATTGCTAGCTATTAATCCAGGCAGGCATTATATGTTGTAAATATTAACTGAATAATCGATTGTTATCGATGACTGCCGCTATCGATTGCCCAAACTATCGATAGTGCCCACTATCGCTGTTTTGCCAACACAACTTTAAATATCTGTTGCTATAACTAAATCTTTTACCTCCTGTCTCCCATCTTCCGATAGTTTCAGCCTTTTATGCCGAGCATTACAATAAGAAGATAACATTTACCGCTCACGTGTGGACGAAATCGAAGTTCTTGGGACTATCGATAGGCGTGCACAACATTGGCGAGGGCATCGTGACGCTTGTGGATCGCAGCGAGGAATATATCGTAACGTTTCCTAATGGTTATGGCAGGTAGAGCTCAACCACAACTAGATAGTGCCATGTAGTATATCGAAATTCGTTTGCAGATCTATTTTAACGGTGCCTTGGATTGAGCTGGGCGGATCGGTGGAGATCAAATGTCCGCAAACAGGATACTACGCCAATGTGGAGTTCCTCACGAAACCCTTCTACGGCGGCAAGCGTAATAAAGTCAGCGCCGAGGTAGATATAGCAGGGATCTTATCTTCCCATATCTGATTAATTTCTCTATGTTTCTACGTTTCCAGATCTATGCGCCCACTGATAAGAAGCCGTTTGTGTCGATTGCGGGCGAGTGGAGCGGACTGATGGAGGCCAAGTGGCACGATAAGAACGTGAGTTCCTTTGGGCATGCCTATTAGAGCTGGGCTTCGATTCGATTTCGGTTCGATTTTATCGATTCTCATTGTCGGCGATAAAATCGATTGTTTTTTTGTATGCTACGATTTTTAATTTTTTCTCTCAGAGCCTGCCTGCAAATTGAAATTACTGGTTTTATTATTATTTATTATTTATCGATTAATCGTGTATCGATCGAAAAGATCGATTCTTGAAAACTGGAGATCGAATCCAGCTCTAATGCCTATGTGTTCCTTTTGTTGTTCGTATTGACTGTAGAGTTTGTGTATTAACTAACCTCTTGAACCCTGTATCTAGTATCTAGTAATATCTAGTTCATGCCTATACCTATCCAATCTTTCTCTGTGTAAAACGCTCTCCACATTTCTCACGTTTCTTGCGATAATTGTACTTTTCTCTTAAATAGTTTGGAACCATTTCCTAGCTCTATATGTGTTTACTTTGTTTATCTAGAAAATGTTGTAATTACTACCTCTAAATTTCCCCGTGATGATATCGCAACTTGAACATCTTGAATTTTCTAGAAAACCGAAGTATTCGTCGACGTAAATCGCATACCAATATTTAAGAAACAAGTTCGACCAATCGTTGAGCAGGACGAATACGAATCGCGGCGGGTTTGGAAGGAAGTAACAGCGGGACTCAAGTAACAAATGCACTATTTCCCTAACCATATCATCCAATATATTATTAACAATTTCGTATTCAATATATTTGCCACAGATTCAATAATATCGAACGCGCCACAAATGCCAAATTTGTTGTGGAACAACAGCAAAGAGATCAGGCTAAAGTACGCAAGGAATACGATCTGCCCTGGGAGCATAAGGTATGACCTTAATTTGTTCCATAATGTTACGTTTATCTAAACAATCTGCTAAGGATATATAATTTCTTATCAAAATCTAAAAATAAATTCAAAATAGTAGTAAAAATTGTAACTTAGTTTGGTTTTTCGAAAAATTATTCAAAACATTTAAATAGGTTTAAAGTTCTGGATAGCAAATACTTTTGTATATATTGCCTATAGTTATCCAATAAAATTAATGCTATAATTTAATTAATCGTATTTCAGCACTTTAAGCCCGTGGGCGATAATTGGATCTACACGAGGCCGTTAAGCCAGCGCATGTATTTGCAGGATAAGGAGGCCAAGAGATAATGCCCGCAGCAACAGATAATACCAATAAACCTATATCCAGACACAGGCAGAGATATATTTCTATACCTCTCTATATATATGCTTGTGCCTCATATCAAGTATCGAGCCTCAACCGAATTGTATAATTTCCACAAGTGCGCAAATAATTGCCAAGAAAACTGACAAAGTTCATGATGATATATATATCGTAACATATGCAGGAAAACCAGAAAGGAGTCGGGATTAAAGCCAAGACTCCTGTATGCCATTTCACAGTTGTAAATAGACAAGTTTGGAAGCATCAGCACGATTTAAACCTATTGATAACTATATACTAACTATACGATAGCGTGTTTCGAAGGCAATCGCAGTAAACTGCAAAAACAAAGAACACACCTACAAGAAATACCTTTTACAGACACACATTAAACACTAATAATATATAATATATCAAAAGTTGTAGAAACGATGACGAAGACGATGTTAGACTTAAGCATAGAAATTCTATTTTTTAAATACAAAACCAAGACTATAATAGACGAAATACAATACTGAGGATATCTAATAGATAACTATGCGTAACTTTCTGTTTTTTGAAAACTTCTTCAACTGCACAATTTGTTTAGTCAGTAACTTTAGTTTTACTATGTTTTCAACTGCATTGTCACAATAATAATTATTAAAATAAAATAAAATAAAAGCTTTACTTAAAAACAAACAAAATGCAAACTGCAGCCACAACTCCAACGAATTCTTTATAAACAATAAATCTATAGTATTAACTAACAAGTACCACATTGCAAGGCAATTTTCTTTGTAAACTACCGAATACTCTCACGCAAAGTTAACGCAAAACAAAACGAATAAAGAAATACGCTTTCCAAACTGTTGCAACCATATATTAGACATATAATAAGATGCTAGTATTTTTATGAATTTCCTTCAAACACACACACACACACTAATCAACTTAGCTATTAACTTCGCCATTAAACTAGTATTACTAATAAATAAATTAATAAAAATGAAAAGCAATTGTTCTATAATTAAAAAATATATTTTCTCTTATTTGAAATTTTTGAATTTGCGCGCCGAACTGGTTCGTTCCGGGGAACAGAATTCAATTGTCGGGGTGGCAGCGCCACACATCGTTTGACACTTGACAGTGTTGCCAGCTGATTTCAAAAAAATTGACGTGGCTCTAAATTTTAGTGTTTAGCCGTAGTTTGAGGCTGAAATTGCAATGCGAAAACTCTTGCAGGCGCTTGCTCCATTTAATTAAACGCTAACTAATTGGCTGGCACGCTGATAGCACAACTTGCCTCGAGTTCACCACAAGCAGATCAAAGGTAACAACAAGCACAAACTGTTAATCGTCTGCGGCGAGCGTGTGTGTGAGTGAGTGTGCCTGTGTGTTTGGGTGTGTGCGTGTGCCGAGGCCGCGGCATTGTCAGTGGAGAAAAATTTCATTTTTTGCGTGCAACATTGCCAAGCGAACGTATTGAACAAAGCTGCAAAAGTACGGAAGCGAAAAGACGTCGAAAAGTGTCTTAATTAATGTGCAAAGAGAAAGAGACGGCTACAAAGTGCAAGTGCGAGTGACACATGCAAGCGTATGCAGCAACCCAGTGAGCCAAAAGAGCGTTACGCATAACTATCAAGAATTAGAGAAAAAGTTATCGGTTTGTGGCTCGTAGAATAATCGCTTGCAAGTATTTATCGTTAATTTCAAGACTTTCTATTTTGCTAAATTTTCGCACTCGCTGGAGATAGTTTGGCGATACTCTCGCTTACTGCTCGCCCTTTGGTTCATTGGGTATGCACACGTTCCAACGCCCTTTTTCCAACGACATTCCAATTGGTTTTGGCAACATTGACCATCAATTACAAATATCACATATTATATGTTCATCATGATCGGCAGTTTACAAATTTCTGCTTCCGCATGCCGTGGCTTGCAACGTCACGTCGGGTTTTTATCTTGGCCTAGACAAGTTGTTGCTGTTATCACATGCTCATAGACCAAATCACAGTTGATAAAGAGCAGACCACATCTGATGCTTGCGCTCTTTTAATGCTCTCTTCAAGCGAAGCTTTTGCGAGAGAGGCGTAGAGATCACTCTCTGGAAAAGTGCACGCGCTCTCTCTCTCAGCGCTTTGTCAGCTGTCTTGTCTTTGCTCTTCTTTCTTTGTGTAGCTATAAAAGCGCTGCTGCCAATTAAAAATCAATTTGAACAATTTAAGTTGCCAAGTAGCGCCATCTATCGCGTGAATTTGTTTGTTATTGATTTCATTTGCGCCTATTTATTATTCATTCGCAATGCAACGGCAAAACTGTGTCAAACTCTCTCTCGCTCGCTCTCTTAAGCGCTGCCCGCTCTCTTAGGCCCGTATAAACAAATTGCTGGGCAGACGGTGTTGTCTGTCTGGCAACGCCAAGCAGTTCCAATTGCAAGTGGAAGTTGAAGGTGCTGAAAATTTCTTATCAGCTCGCATTTTGATAAGATAAAAGACAATAGCAGTCGGGGCTTGAATTTATGCAGATAAATATGATAATATATGATTAGAACTAATGTTTAATGTTTTTTCAGAGTTGCAGGCCGTATGAATTAGCAGCATGTCTGCCCACAATACAAACTCCACGCCTGCTGCCCCCGCGCCCGCGCCCGCCCCCTCGCCCTCATCGAATGCCAGTCTGGTCAATGGCATGCCGCAACAACAACAACAACAACAACAACTGGCTTATCTACAGCAACAACAGCAACAACAACTGAAGCAAATTCCTGCTGCATTTGCCACGCCCCCCGCAGCCGCTCAGCCTCAGTTTGAGACGGGCTTCATGAACAAGTTTCTGCCGCCCAGCTCCAGCAACGGCTCCCCGCATCCTGCCCAGCCGCCGCTGCCTCCTGCCACGCTTAATGGACCCGCTGCAGTGCCTCCGCCTGCTCCGGCAGCTGCTCCGCCGACCATGAGAACCGCTCCGCCTGCTCTGGCAGCTGCTCCGGCTTCTCTAGCAACTGCTCCAGCCACGTATGCCCCGCCAGCTGCGGCGCCAGCTCAATTTTCATCTCCAGCTGCTGCTCCGCCAGGTTTGGTAGCTGCTCCAGCTGGATTTGCTGCTCCTCCTCCATTCAGGCCTTCAGCAGCTGCTCCGCCGCCGGTTGCTTCACGACCAGCTCCGGCAGCTGCTCCGACGGCATTTGCTGCTCCTCCAGCTGCATTTGCTGCTGCGCCAACGGGATTTGCTGCTGCTCCTCCACCCGCATTCGCTGCGCATCCTCAGGAGGCTTCTCGACCAGCTCCGGCTGCTGCTCCGATGGGATTTTCAACTGCTCCTCCAGCCGCTTTTGCTGCTCCTCCAACTCAGCAGCTGCCACGCCCAGCTGCTCCTACGACTGCATCCGGAGTACCTGCAGCTGCTCCTCCTCCCTCGTCTATAACCAACGGCAGCAACGGCGCCTTCAGTGCCAACTCCTCACGCAACGCCTCGCCTGCGCTAGCGCCCAATCTGGAGGCGGCACGCCCCCCGCTGCAAGCGCCCACGCAGCGCTACATTCCCGGTCCGCTGGGCAACACAGCCGTGCCCTCCCCCTCATCTGCGCCCTCGCCCCCAGCGCTGGCCCAGCAAATGCAGCAGCTGCAACTGCAGTCCAACAATCCGTATCTGCCTGCCAAGGATTATCGGGGCGTGGCCGTGGGATTAGCCGGAGCGGCGCCTAGCACGTACAGTGGGAACAGCCTGCTGGGATCGGCAGCAGCAGCGCCGCCGCTGCAGAACCGCATGGCGCAGCCTTTCAATGCCAATGCGCCTCCGATGGGCAGTCAGCAGAGCCCGGCGAGCGTTTACGGCGGACAGCAGGGATTGCCCAGGCAGGCAGCCAAGCCTCCAACGCAGATGCAGATGCAGACGCAGCGAACGCCCTATGGAGTGGCGGAGCAGAACAACAATCAAGGAATGCGGCCAGCAGGATTAGGAACAGGAGCAGCGGGACTAGGCGCAGCTGCAGCGGGATTAGCAGTGGGAACAGCCGGCGGAATGGGAGGAGCAGCACCTGGAGCAGCGCCTTGGCAACCCCCGCCCGTATCCTCCTCCAGCTATATGCCCCCGCTGCTGCCCCCTAGCAATGCAGTGCCCTCGCAGGCGCTGCTGCCTCCGTTTGGACCGCCTCCCGGCACAGCAGAGAAGCAACAACCAACGAATCCCCAGAGCCAACAATATCCCTACAAGCACGCCTATCCACAGTCCATGCCCGCTGCCACGCCCCCAGCCCCCGCTGGCATGTACGGCGTAGCCTCCTCCAATGCCACTCCGCTGCAGTATCAAGCTCAGGGGGCAGCGCCTCTGAGCGTAACCCAGCAGGGATTCAGTCGGCTGTGGGGCCAGGACACGATCGATCTCATGCAGAATCGACACATACTCACCCCCGCCACCCTGGCGCCCCCCAAGGTCGTGCTGCACAATCAGTTCCACGAGTCCATCAACTGCAGCCCCAGCATCATGCGCTGCACCCTGGCCAAGATCCCCGAGAGCAACGCCCTGCTCCAGAAGTCCAGGCTCCCGCTGGGCATCGTCATACACCCCTTCCGGGACGTTAATGTGAGTAAAGTAAACGCTAAACTAGCGTTGGTAAAACAATCGATAATTTTCACAATCGATATGGACCGCCAGCGATAATTATTGCCTAATGAACTTTTTTGTTCCTATTCATAATCATTAAAAAATATTAAGAAATCGATAGATTATCGATTTCTATGCTGAATATCGATAAATGAAGTCTTATCACATAATTATCGAACCATCTTTTAGCATATAAACTATTGGTTCAAACTAAGAGACAAAAACCTTTTCTTAACCAGTAAAAAATTTAAAGGTAAAGTTTGTTAATCGATAGACGATTTATTTGCTGAATATCGATGAATAAAGTCATATTGCTACATTACATTTTAGACGTCGATTTGTTAGTCTTGATTAATCGCTTGTAAGCTTTATAGTCTATAACTGATATCGATGGTTCTGCCAACCCTACGCTGAAATCTTCTATATAGACATCTCTAATGATATCACTTCTCGTTCCCTACAGAGTCTGCCCGTGATACAATGCATCAACATCGTGCGTTGTCGCCTCTGTCGCACCTACATCAATCCCTTCGTCTACTTCGTGGACAGCAAAATGTGGAAATGCAATCTCTGCTATCGCGTCAACGAGCGTGAGTTTCCAGCTCCAATTAGATCTTAACTATCGCTAATGTCTTGCTCATATCTTTGCTATTTCCAGTACCTGAGGATTTCCAATTCGATCCGGCGACCAAGACGTACGGCGACGTCACCCGACGTCCCGAGGTGCGCTCCAGCACCATCGAGTTCATCGCGCCCTCGGAGTACATGCTGCGACCTCCTCAGCCGGCGATGTATCTCTTCCTCTTCGACGTCTCGATCATCGCGCAGCAGTGCGGTTACCTGGAGGCGGCGTGCGCGACCTTGAACCGACATCTGGACGAGATGCCGGGAGATGCGCGCACCCAGGTGGGATTCATCTGCTACGACAGCTACGTGCACTTCTACAGCATGGCGGAGGGTCTGAATCAGCCGCACGAGATGACCCTGCTGGACATTGAGGATCCCTTCCTGCCCCGACCGGACAGTCTGCTCGTAAACCTCAAGGAGTGCAAGGAGCTGGTCAGGGATCTGCTCAAGCAGCTGCCCAAGCGCTTCGAGCACACGCACGATCCGGGCTCCGCCCTTGGCTCTGCTCTACAAGTGGCCTTCAAGCTGATGGTGAGTACCAGGAAAACCCAATTCAATGTGACCAAATTTCAACACTCCTCTCCCATTTGCAGCAAGCTTCCGGCGGACGCATAACCGTCTTTCAATCGTGCCTTCCCAACAAGGGTCCCGGCTCGCTGGAGGCCCGCGAGGATCCCAACAATCGCTCGGCCAAGGATGTGGCGCATCTGAATCCCGCCACGGACTTCTACAAACGCTTTGCTCTCGAGTGCTCCGGATACCAGGTGGCCGTAGATCTGTTCCTATTGAACCAACAGTACAGCGACATGGCCACAATATGTAAGTATGCCCCGATCTATTGTAGCTCTTCTGGTAGAGTTCATCACTATCTACCTACTCTGTAAATTTAATCAAAATCGGTCCATAATTAAGTAAATGTTCCAAATCTGGCTTTTAAGCTAATTTTGAAATTTTCCAATTTTGTAAATTCTTTTCCGCCCATTCAGGTTTCTTTTCTCAAATATAAATTCCGCCTTTAAATAATTAGGAGAAGATCCCACCGCTTGAATATCGGTTGGGGTTTGGGAAAGCTATGCTCATTCAAAGTTCAACAAAAGCGGATTTCACGTTTTAGCAGTGATAATCCCCCCTACTGATAACAATATTGGCCCTAAAATCTACATTTGTCGACCAAATGCCGTCAGGTTTGGTTTTTTCTTCATAATTTTGCAATACAATTCGTTTACTCATCAATTTTCACGATTTTAAAACAAAAAAATTTTTTACCCAAAATTGCATTTTTTTTAAGGGGTACCCCTTCAAATTTTCCCTAAAAATTTCAAATTTTTTTTCTTTGATTTATCATTTAAATATTACTTTCGCACTTAATTGATTGAGAAAAAACCACACCGATTGAAAATCGGTTGAGTTTTGACGAAGATATGCGCATTCAAAGTTTAACAAAATAGGCTTTTTATACCCTATACCCCTGACCCGAGCCCTTCCAACGTAAAAATCGTTAGCGAAGAGGAGAACTTATTTTTCGCTAGATCGCGAACAGTTGAGTCGATCTTGCTGTGTTTTTCTGCCTGTCAGGGCAAGCGCGTAACGCGAGCTGTGTGTAGATGTTCGATAACTCTTTTGATAGACTAATGTCCTGCCCTTTCCCTTCGCAGCTGGCGTCAGCAAACACAGCGGCGGCTGCGTGCACCACTTCCCGCTCTACCAGAGGACCAAGCAGCACATGGTCGACTCGTTCCGGCAGTGCTTCAAGCGGTATCTGACCCGCAAGATTGGCTTCGAGGCTGTGATGCGGATACGGTGTACGCGGGGTCTTCAGGTGCACACATTCCATGGGAATTTCTTTGTGCGCAGCACGGATCTGCTGTCGCTGCCCAACGTGAATCCCGACGCGGGCTACGGCATGCAGATCTCCTACGAGGAGAGCCTGACGGATGTGAAGACCATCTGCTTCCAGGCGGCGCTGCTCTACACCAACAGCGAGGGGGAGCGACGGATACGGGTGCATACGGCGTGTCTGCCGGTCACGGCGTCGCTTCCCGAGGTCATGCACTCGGCGGACGCGGAGGCCATCGTCGGTCTGCTCTCTAAGATGGCCGTGGACCGCTCGATAGCCTCGAACCTATCGGATGCGAGGGACGCCTTCATCAATGCCACCATCGATGTCTTCAATGCATTTAAGATCGCCCAGAATCTGCCCTCGGGACAGTCGGGACAACTGATAGCGCCTCGCAGCCTGTCCCTGATGCCGCTCTACATCCTGGCGCTACTGAAGCACGTAGGTTACACACATATCGATAATTATCGATTATCGATTTATCATTTTATACGCTTTCAGCCCGCCTTCCGCGTCGGCACCAGCACGCGTCTGGATGATCGCGTCTTCGCCATGGACTGCATGAAGTCGCTGCCCCTGGATCAGCTGATGAAGTACGTCTATCCGGAGCTCTACAAACTGGACGCCCTCGTCTACCACACACGCAACGCCAATCTGGCAGGCGGGCAGGACGAGGAAGACGACGACGACGATCTGCTGCCTGAAATGCCACGCCTGCAGTTGTCAGCGGAGCAGTAAGTTACCCCCAGTATTCCCTGTAGCACCTGGAATAACTCTATATTTATCCTAAATTCCAGTTTGGACTCTCGCTCCATCTTTCTGCTGGACTGCGGCACAGCGATCATGCTCTATGTGGGTCTTAATGTGCCTGCGGATGTTTTGCAATCTTTACTAGGTAAGTTTAGATAACTATCGATTTATATCGATATTTGTATAATTTCTTCTTATAAATTTCGATTCGATATGAGTTCACGATGTATCAAAAAAAAAAACGATATATCACAAAAATCGATATTTTTAAAAATCGATATTTTAAAAAATCGATACATTTGAGCGATATACCAAATAAAATCACTATTGTTTGGCATTACATCTCGATATAATCTTACCGATTTAAATCCCTATTATCTTTTGGCGATATAAACTTCTCGATTTAAGTTTCTAACCTAAACTCTTTGTTATCGATAGGCATCAGCTCTACGGCGGAACTGGCGGATTACGTCTATGGATTGCCGAGCGTGGCGAGTGCGGAAAACGATGCGCTGAAACGATTTATTTTGCGTCTGAACTACGACAAACCCTACGCGCCCATGGTGCAGATAATCAGGTAAATACTGGATGAATAATCTACATATTAATGCTAATTATTTATCGATCTTCCGCAGGGATACGAGCACGGCGAAGGCGCACTTTATGGAGAGATTGACGGACGATCGCAGTGAATCTAGTTTGTCATATTATGAATTTTTGCAACACATTCGGGCTCAGGTTAAATAGTATATATAGTATATAAGTCGGAAGTCCTACTACTATTGTATACAAAATAAATACGAGTTCTTGCGAACGTAGGAGAACCGATCGATGTTAATTTATACGAATTGTAGGAATTACAACTAATTTAAAACTGCACGAAATGAAGTCAAAAACAAAACAAAAAACCACAAAAAAAACATTGCAAATTTTTAAACAAGGTGCAAATATTTATTTATTTTTTTGTTGAATTTGCTGCACTAAAAACCAACAAAATACTAAATAGTACTGCTAAATACTATATGCAAAATACTAGTAGAAACCGTCACAAAACTTTAGCAGCCTGGAGATTTATTTATTCTAAATAGCAATAAAACTAAACAAAAACGAAAACAAAAATTATAAATTTCTTGAGTTTGAAGCTTTAAATTCTACTTTATAAAAGATAAATTTAGCCTGTTGCTGTTGTGTTTTTCATTAGTATTTATTTTCCAAATATTAAACTCTAATTTAATATTAATATTAATATTGATATGTCTAAGCCTTATCATGCAGTCTGTAGTTAGCCAAAACTTATTGTATTTGATGATGATGATGATGATGATGATAATGGGAACAGCGACTGCTGAGAATGTAATGTGTTTCGTCTTAAGCCTAAAAACAAAACATATAAAACATTATATGTACAACATTATATAAATAACTAGTATGCAAATTAATTGCTAATAAAGGTAGTTAAAAACATAAAACATAAAAAATAACACACTTTTTGTACGATTCAACTACCGAGAGAGGGGAGATTTAATTACATCTATTGCTGTACGATAAAATCAATTTATATATATGATATATACGCAAGATAGAAGGCAAACAATAAACATTTTAAAAACATCTAAACTATTATTATTTATCGGAATTCCTTAAATCCAAAACTAAAGTTCTCCTGGAAAGGTTTAACCTTATCTTCTATTGGAAGAGTAAACGATTTTTCTTAGTTTTCACAGCAAGCTTTATTGTAAGTTACACATATAATGATCAAAGGTACAGTTCACATTAATAGACATTTATTTTAAATTTGATTTTCAGTAAAACCAGCCAATTCCATAGGTGGTAAAAGTTTTTTCACAACGTTTTTCGTTCACAACTCAAATTCAGTCTAAAATTACGTTTTCTAAATTCATTTAAGATCAAGCATCACCATATATGTGCTCATTAATTTTGTAAAATTTTGGAAGGGAATTTAATACTACATCGTTGGAGAGTTAAAGTTAATCTTATAAATCTCTTGCCAGTTAAATTGGTTCAGATTTCATAAAGGTTTACATGAAGCTGCCATCAAAATACATGACAATATTAATTATGCTTTAATATCTGGAATAATTGGACATATATAGACATAAATTACATATATCACTCCGTCAATATCTGGACTTATTGGACAACATCAAATAAGAGTTGTTGTAGTACATATAGGTACATTTATAGACACGTATTACAGACATATATCAATCGATACTTTTTCAACAGCCTCTGGATTTATTTTAATGCATATAATGCTGGAATCAAGAACCGTCTTAGATTATTAAAAAAAACTCGAATGGTCACTATATCATCTGGATAGTGCAATTTGGCAGAGAATTCACAACACTTTCTTTGACAGATCATATTCTATATACTTACGGTATATAATCATTGCAGAGCAAAAGATTCCTAAAAAAAGAGCGGGAATTTAATATATATATTAATATATAATTATTATACAGGGTACGTCATCTCTATATCGGTATTCATTCACATCATTCAGTAGCACTCAAATATAATTCACCGATTCAAAAATATAGTCGTTTTTATTTCAATCAAAATTTGGTTATTTTGAAGACAATATCAATCAAGAAGTAAAAAGTATGAGATTTTTGGAATTCAAATTAAATAAAAATCCTTTTTTTATAATTAGTTGTATATTTTTTATGTCGACGGAGCAAATGTGATTACAAATTAAAATTAAGTATAAAATCAAATTAAAGAAATAGATGGAATTAAAATTAAAAGTTTGAATGGCGCACCCTGTATATTATTGATGGATTACGTACGGATTGAAATACTGCGAACGTGGCGGATATTTCTTTTTGGGCTCAACCCGATAGGAGACGGTGTAATGGGCTTCCGAAGCGGAATCATCGATTGGGCAATGTATCGATTTCACGTGTTGCTGCAGATAATTTCGATCGATAAAGATGTTATCGCAGTGGGGGCATTCGAAAATGCTTTCCACCTCCGAATCCTTCAGCAATCCCTCGTGATAACGCTGATGATGCTGCTTCAGCTCCTCCTCCGTCTTCAACTGCCGCCCACAAAAGTCGCAGTTGAAGTGGGCGGGCTTTCCAGAGAGTTCCGGAGTCTCGGGGGTTTCGGGGGTGTGGATGAGCAGATGCTGCTGCAGCTCGTCGATGTCGGTGAAGAGACGCTGGCAGAGGAAGCAATTTATGCCGTTAGGCTCCGAGAGGTCGATGATCTCAGCGGGACAGCGGGGGGCGGAGGCGCGATCATAGACATCGCTGAAATAGTGAATGTTCAGGGTTCCCGAAAGTGTCGTGCGCTAGAAAGAAACAAAAAATAACACAAAAAAATAATACCTGCTCCATCTCTCAAGGTGTTAAACACCCCTAACGAAGGGTGCTTTTAATAGGGGTACAGTTTAAGACTTGAACTCTAGTTATAAAACCTCTACTTACCGTCGAAGACTCCATATTTCCGTTGTATTAGCTTACAATTTACTTTAATTGCCTTTTCTGCTTTTACGATTTCAGTTCCGTTTTATTAATTGTTTGTTTGTGTTTGTGAAGTGCAGTTAAAGTGCATTAATTGCTTAAACGTCACTCCTAATACGCATTAAGCCTTCGTCCCGCCTTCGCTTCCTTGCCGACGCTGCCAATTGCCGACTGCACTCAATGCGTGTCGAAACAGCACTGAGCGCTGAGCGCTGAGAGCGAACTGCGCTCAGGCTCTCAGCCCAGCCAGTGTTGCGCAGACGTTTGAGTGAAACCAAAAGAGCCAACAAAAAAAGCTAAAACATAGAAAGAAAAAAAAAACGATTAGTATTAAGTAAATTTTAACAAATTCATTTGTATATAAAATAAATTTAAAAATAACTATTTTTGTATGTATAAACAACTTAATTTTAAATTGTATAATTATTGTATAATAATGGAAATAAAATAATAAATTATAATTATATATATAAAACACAAAAAATCTAATATAATTAAATTATAGCTTAATATTCAAAATAAATAAATAAATCTAAAAAATAAAACATTGATATTACAAAATATAACAAGACAGTAAAATATTATATTGTAATAATAATAAAACTATTGACACTAAATATATATACTATAAAAATGTTACTCAAATTTTTTAATTATTTTACAATTGTAACTGAAGCTGAGAATTCGGGCTCGACGTCTAGCGAATATATATAAATATAATAGATATGTATATACATGCAGCTAGGCTTATAATACCAAACTTCTATTTATGCTGGAAACCCGCTAAGCTGCCAACACTGCTGCTTGCGCAAAGTGCGCCGAGTCTCTTTCTCCTCTCTCTCTCTCTCTCTCTACCCCGCTCTTCACACCGCAGGAGGCAATTCAGCGCCGCGCGAGCGATAAGCGCGTCGACTGATGTTTTATCTCTCAAAAGCCAAAAAGGGTCTCTGCTAAAGGCGCAATAGACACACACACACACAAATATGCACATGTGTGAGTGGACTGGAAAAGTGCATGCCACAGCATGTCCATGTCTGTCACATACACACACACACTTGCACATGTGCATATACATACATATGTATATATATATGAATGGGTATTTTCTTTTGTGTTTTTTTTTGAAGGTCCCTGGGAAGGACAACCTTAATTTAATTTCCATTGCCCTCGAGTGTTTTGGAGTGACAATGGAGCTGCAGTTACTTATGTATATATACAGGTTTTTTACCGTAGCAAGTGGACATTTTTATGGCCTTGATATTTATGAAAGTATTATCTGAAATGTACACCTCCATTTTCCCATTGTCCATGTGCGTTTTGGAGTAAAAAATGCCTTATCTTCTATACTTTTACCGATCTCAACCCAAAATTAGCTTCTATGCTCCTAGGCATGTGTGAAATATTTAATTAATTAGTGTTTCGAATTCAAACCCGGCTTAGATTACAATCTATCCCCTTATCGGTATTCCTCACAACTGTCAGTGAAAATTCATAAGTTGCATCACATACAAACGATTTCTTTTATTTATTAAAGACACATTACAGATGTCCAGAATGTTCTGCTCTTTTCAAATCCTCAAGCACTCCAGTACTTGATATATGTATGTATGTTTTCGTTTCCTCTTCGTTTAAAGCCAGAATTTCGAATGGATCGGAATAATGCAAACAATCATATTTTTTGTTTACGCCAATTTCCATCGCATGAAACCGAAGAAATGTTTATGTCGCGCTTTTGCTCTCAGATTATATATATATATATATACATATGTACGATCGTAGGTACATACGTGGCCTGTATATATAAGCAGAGATTGCATTATCAGCAATAATTTGAGCTTATTCTAAGCACAAGTTGCAAATTAATTCCGAGTATACTTTTGAGAGTATGGGAATCTTTGAACCCTCCGAATTTTGATGAGTCCCCACTTCGAGTGTTCTTATCGCTTAAAACATATTTACGTTGAGGAATAATTCCAACATCTAGACAACCGATTTTCGACGGAATGGATTGCGTTTCTAATACACAACATTAAAGACTCGATTGATTTCCATGTTTATGGAACATGTGCGTCGCATTGTATCCAAAGATTCCTGAAATGGAGAATGAAAGAAATGGTTATATTTTAAAGGAGAAAGTTTCGGTGCACAGTTTTTTATGGTGCACCTGGTATAGAACCTACGGATTACAGTACGGCGAACGCGGCGGATATTTGCGTTTGGTGGTTATGTTGGAATCAGCCTGATTGGGAGCTGATATATACTTGGAGGATGGTTCCTTGGCTGGATTATAGTTAGCGGCAGCGATGGCATTTAAGAGTTGTGTAGACATCACAGGTCGTATCGGATGCTCCGGTGGGTCCGGAGGGGGTGGAGTTGTTGCCTCCGTAGTTTCCACCGTAGTCTGTGGAGTTTCGGAAGTTTCGGTCGCAAGTTTCGGATGTTCCGAGCCATGACGCACATGCATGTGCTTAAGGAGATTCGCATTCAGTTTGTAGCTTTTGCGGCATCGGGGGCATTTGAAGGGGCCATTTTTGTCCGGTTTCACCGCCTGATCGCAGAAATTTGGATGTATGCGCAGTTTGTGCAGCTTTAGGCCTAGTTCCGATTTGAGAGTTTTCTGACAAATAGGACAGACGTGCCTAGGGGGTTCCCGAGTCTCCAAGGATGGACCTGTTGGAGCTGCAGCTTCCTTGGCATTCAAGGACAAATGCAACTCTGCGGCATGCCACGACAGATGTTCCTTGAGACTTTGCACGTCCGTAAAGGGCATTTGGCATAAAAAACAAGGTATGCGCACCATATAGCCCGTTGGCAGATAACAAGCGACGTTGTTGGTGTTCAACATGGCGCTGAGTGCTGGCATATCCGATAATCTATTCGATAATGGTCCGAAAAATTCGTTCGGAGATTGCGGCGGCGTTGCCATCATCGGGATTTCAACCGAATTCAGGGCTGGATTCGATCCTACCGCATTGCCAACTGCCCTGTAAGACCCAACGAACTGTACATCCTCATCATCATCGTCGCTATCTAAAACGTAATTATCGCATTCGCCATTCAGCGTGGAGGCTGGACTCTTGGGCATCAAAAATGCATGATTCATCTAAAAATAATAATAACGGAAGTTATATAAAAAATTTATACATGTTTTATACTCAGAATAGTGATAATAATATGCATAAGTAAGCAGTAAAATGATTTGTAGTAAAACTTACAAGCTGTGTATCCATTTTAAAGAGTTCTTATCTGACAAAAATAATAACTGTATTTATTTCATCCAGCGCAATTTCCTATTCCTATTTCTAATTACTTTTTCGCTTCCAGCGCGACGCTTCCAACAGCGTATTTCACAGCGAACTGATCGCGTTCTCCGCTCTCGCTTGCCTTTTATACTGCGCGTGTAGGTGTGTCGGCGGCTGTGCGTGTGTGTGTGAGAGGACATGTGTTAACGCAATCGCCGTTAGTTCGCTCTCTCTTTCGCTTGCAGTCGCTCTCTGTCGCACCACCTGCGCCGTCGCGCTGATCCTGACTCGCTCCTTCTCGCTCTGCGCTAGCATGGGAACCAATTTTATCTTCTTCTTCGCTGCGTCTGGCATAATTCGTAGTTTGTATGTGTGTTTGAACATGTGGTTGTGTGTGTGTGCGATAAGCGAAACAAAATGTAATGCAACTGGCGACTGGGCCACATAATCAGTGAAGCCCGAAACGTTTTATTCCCGCCAAGTCTGGCTTTTTTGCAGCGCATTGGAATAACTTAATTTATTTTATTTTTCCAGCTTTATTTGTGTATGCATATTAAATAGAGTTAATTTATAATCAGCGTTGCACAGCACATACATATTTTTCCCACCAAGTCTGGCTCTTTTGCAGCGCATTTGAATAAATTAATTTATTTTCGGGTTTTTTTTTGCAAATTTTTGTAGCTTTATTTTTGTATGCATATCAAATAGAGTTAATTTATAACCAGCACATACATACATAGTTTTTCCGCCAAGTCTGACTTTGTTTGCAGCGCATTAGAATAACTTAATAATTATACCCTGTGCCCATTTGAAAAATGGGAAAAACAGGGTTAATAACTTTGTGCGAATGTATGTAACAGGCAGAAGGAGGCGTGGCAGACCCCACAAACTATATATATTCTTGATCAGGGAGATGAGCTGAGTCGATTTAGCCCTGTCTGTCTGTATGAACGCTGAGATTTTCTAAACTATAGAAGCTAGAGAAGCCGTTTTGGTCTCTTTTAAAAGATGTGTACCATACGCAGATCAAGTTTATTTCAAATCTTGGATGCCACGCCCCTGTCGCCTACAATGAAAGAAATAAAATACATTCGCCAATTTAAGAGACACTGAGCTATTTACATAAATTCTGTCTTCATTAGTTTGCTGGTCTATGCCATACGCAGATGAGACTTTGTTGAAATTTTGGATGCCACGCCCCCTTTACGCCTTAATCGATAAAAACCGAATAACAAGCGTAAAATTGAACATAGAATGTTGTTATTTGGAATATATACTCTCTTTCATTATATTTAACTATCCTGAAAAGCGCATTGAAATCGGTTAATAAACACTGGAGTTATTAGCGAAACAATATTGCAGGCGGCAACTCGCTCGCCCTCTAGCAGCGCGGCCGTTAAAGCTGGCGCACATAACACAGTGAGAAGAAGAAGAATTGCTGCTACGTTTTGTATGACAACTTTATATAATTATATTTAAAATATTTTATACTGTATTTGCGATCGCGCAGCGCGAGCTTTGGCACAGGGTATAAGACAGTCGGGCCCGTCCGACTGATCTGCTCCGCCCATTCTGGTTTTCGATTTGATTTTTCAAATTTTTGTAGCATTTTTTAAAATTGCACATCTTTGCTGAATTTCGTTATAAATGCATACATACATAAATAAATACATGTGTGTGTATGTAAATGCACTGCTGTCAAAAAGCATTTCAAAAATTTGCACACTAAGCCTAGATTACGCTGATTAATTTCTACTTACGTGTGCAAATTGTAATCGATTAGCGCAGCACTGTTATCAGCTTGGCTGTTTTGCAGCTTCTTCTTTCGCTTTTGTGTTTGTTTATCTGGAACTCAACAAGTAACTGTTTTATGCAGCTGCAAGGGTTGCCAGACGCCGCTGACAAAAAGCTGCCTGCTATGCACAGAGCATAATTGCCTGGGCAGTGGAAAGTTAGCCTTGAAAGAGCTCAGCCTCTCTCTCGCGCGCTCTCTCTCTCTCTTCACTGCAGGTGAATGTGTGCATGTGTGCATGTCTATGCATGTTTGTTACAACTACAGTGCAGACTAAAACAATGTTTACAGTGGGAATAGAGGGTTAAAGAGCTGCGGGTGGTAAAACGATTGACTGATAAGGTTAAGAGTTGGCAGGTAGCAACCGTTTTTTATTGAAGAATATTTACAATAATTTTATTTGAAATTCAGGTAGCAACCGTAAAGAATAGAATATTTAATATTTTAAATATATTTCTTATCTGGCGTTCTGTATTTAATTTTATTTTTTTTTTATTATTTTCATAAATTTCATTTGAAGATAATGCCTCAGGTAGCAAATGTTTTGAATGGAGAATATTTATAAATACAGAACACTTGATATTTTGAAAATATTTCTTATCTGGCGTGCTCTGCTGAATTAAATTGTAGTTTTATTTTCAAATAATTGAATATAACGATTAAATGTGTTATCAGCAGGGGCCAAAGTTGCTGCAGGATGCTAAAATTATACGCAAATGAAACGAATTGTGATTTTATTTTATTTTGCGGTTATTTAATATTTCACTTTATTTGCATTAAATTTGGTGTGTTTGTTTCAAGACCAATTTGTTAAACGCACTAACTACGATTACAACTAAGAATACAATTATTTATATAGCCTATGTAAAGCTAGATACTTGCTATATTTATCCAGAACTATCGAATACGCGCTTAACATTTATGGCCGGGTGCTATAAATATTTACAATTCTATTTAGGTTTCTATTACCCCATAAAACATTTCATACGTTCATGCCTGAGATAAACGAGAGTTGAAAAATATCCAAAAAATAATATTTGTATAGTGTATAAACCGATCTATTTACAAGCGTAAAATTAGAGTTATTTGATGCTCGAGTCTCAGTTAGATTATGAGTTAAATTATGATTAAAATAAGACTAACTAACGCATTAAAATATGATGAATATGAATATGACTTGGCGTAAAGAATAATAGAGAGCCTATATCGAAACATTCGCCACCGATCTAGGAACATAGCCCACTTAAAAGCATAATAATAAGAGTTGTAATGGCTGTTCTGCTTCCTTTCGCTTTCTTTCTGTAATATTTCCTTCTGTTTCTGTTTCTGTGAATGTTGTGTGCATGGTAACTTTGATAAATTAGTATTAAAGATGATTCTCAGTCAGTATCACATCACCCAAGGCGTTATCATCGGGCTGGGTGCGTTCAAGCACTTCTTGTATCAAAATCAGCTGTCATTATTGACGCCCCTGCTGCTGCTGCTGATTCTGGCTTGATTCTGCAAAGTAAGACGGAAATTAATCAGTAAAGACGTATTTAATTGAAGTCGAAACAAAACTGATTACGATGAGATTTTTAAATGCAAATTTCACGCACAAATTCATGGCAACGGAGGCGCTAAACTAGTTTTCTACTAGGGCTAGGCGTATGCGGGTGTACACGTTTAAATGGACATGAGTGTGGGGCACAGTGGTGGCACAATTATTAATTTAATCAATTGAAATTGAGAAAATAATTTTTGTTTTTTATTCATTTTATTTGTATATTCAATTTTTATTTTATTTGAAATTTATTTTATTTATATATTTATGTAATTTTTAATTTTATTTGTATTTTAATATGGGCATTTCCACAGTCGCGCACAAGACATTCGTACGCGTTCAAAGTAAAAAAACGGTTAAAAGGAAGCGATATTTTTTTCTTCTGAAAGGCTTAACATATAGCATTTAATTAGCTCTTTCATTGGTGGAAAGATTGATTTTGGGTAACTTTTCATTTTTAAGAAAATTGAAAAATTCAAGACATTTGTCACCGGAAGAAAATGGTAGTGGCATTTGAGGTCAACCAATTCAATCGCCAATATTAGCGAATCCAGTGGCAATATTTTAATGCAACAAATTTTAAACTCTTGTGCATGGATGCCTCTTCAAAATGGTTATGATTTTTTTCAAAGATGACTTGCATTTTTTTTTTTAATTCAATTTAAAAAAATTGTAACGTGACATTTGGCACGTGACCATTTTTATGTATGTTTTTGTTATTGTTGTTGTTGGAAAGTATTTAAGGAACAAATGGTTAAAATGTTTTTAAATTGACAAAAATAATTGGAATTATTTATTTTTACATAACAGGAGTGATTTTGAAAACAAATGACTGAGCATGATGCTTCTGTTTGAGAAGCTGTTTTCAAAAAAAAAATTCCCTAAAAAACGTCAAAATGACAAAAAATGCGTTTTCGCGACTTTGCATTCGAATTTTTTGAAAACTATAATAGATTATAATAGATATTTTCAAATCTGTTAAATTTTAATATTTCTTAATGTTAAAAATGTTTAAAATATCATTTTTAAGAAATTTTAATTTTTTGGCCCCGGTGGACCTTTCTGTGGAAATGCCCATATATCACTTTTTATTTTATTTGTTTCACTTTATTTATATTCATTTTATTTATTTATATTTATTAAATTTTTAATTTCTTACTAAAAGAAACAGTTCTATTTATTTTAGCCACCACTGTACCCATTGGATGAGAGCGTTCGCTTTAACAGAGAGAGAGAGCGAGAGACAGAAAGTTAGCTGTTGCAAAAAGTGTTAGAAAACGCCACAAACAATGTTAAGGTTAACATTAACAGCACGCTGTTAGACATTCTTTTGAAGGAGTTTCGAAAGCCAAACCTACCGAGCAAACTGTGGCCAAAAGCTGTTTACTAACAATTTTGGTAGAACTTGTGCAACTTATCGATATTTATCACGCGCGCTCGCGCATGGCGATATCGGAGCACATGACAAGGCAATCGGAATCGAAACAGTCTCTCTTGTTGATTACATTTTCAGAGTCGGTTTCGACCGGCGCCCTTCTCAAATCGCTCGCTGTTCGAGAGAGGCGCCCGCAGGGAGAGAGATAGAGATAGAGAAAGAGAGAGAGAGAGAGAGTTTAGCTATGTTAATGGGTCTGCTCTACTCCAGTGCTTACCCAGAGCAGCGCGCGTCGCTTCGTTCCTGTCCCGGATGATGTAGCAGGCGGTGAAGAGGAAGAAAATCCCACCGAGCACCTCGACGAAGGTCGTGGAGAAGAGCGCGTACTGCAGGGACTCGAACGAGCTAACAGCCTCGCCCGCCGACTGAAAAGAGAATAACATTAATATTGAATAACATTGCATAACAATAACATAGCAATAACATTTACATAAGTATTGCTAAGAAGAATAACTATAACATTAGAATCTACCATCAAATTAGAATGAACATTAGAATGAACATATCATTAACATTAAAAGCACACTGTTAATTAACATTTTTTTTTGTTTTTTTTGGGTTGAGGTGGGATAAATGCCTTACGCATCATCACACTGCCGTCGCAAAATGTGGTATGTGGGGCTCGCACCCACTAAAAACCCCTCCCCTTATCAGGCATATCTCCACTTCGGAAAAGCTTCCGCATTACTTCAAAGTGGGGCCGCTTGCGCATTTGGCGCGCTCTTTTGCTCAGGCAGCTGGGGGGCGGAGGGACTGCGTGAGCCGCGCCGAACATAACATCGACGGGGCTCTATCTCAGTCGCGCTCCAGCAGTTCTGAGAGGTTGCACTGGAAGCGGCGGAACATTGGCATTAGCATTAACATTAACATTATCAGCAGACTGCTAATTAACAGTTTAAAAGAACTTCAAAATTAACAGGAAACTATTAATGCTACATAACACTAACACTGAGATTAACAGCAGACATTAGAATTAACATAATAACTAATATTTACATTGACATTAAAAGTTTGCTGTTGAAGAACATTGGCGTTAACACTGTCAGCACACTGTTAATGTTAATTAAACAACAATGCTAAATATGCATATGTAGAGCGCCTAACACTAACACTAACATTAACAGCAGACTGTTAAGGTTTAACAGTTGTCTTACCATCACAACAGGTGCAATCTCTGTAGAGTTCTCCAGCACTTGCGATAGGATCGTCAAGGGTGGACTCAAAAGTTTTGTTGACGAGGAGTTCATATGCTTGTCAATAGCATCGGATATCTGCGAATAGTAAAATAAATAAATTAATCACTTGTATACACTTAATTAGTTAATTGGCTACTTACAGCGCCCACTAGATACGGACTGCCAGCATCGCCCAGGGCGTGCGAGATGAGTATCTGGAAGGCCTCGGCCGTGGAGCGACGCGTGGGAACCACAACGTACTGGAAATTCCATTAAATTAATTAAATATTTCAATTCAAATTACAAGCAGTTCAAACTAAAGCAGTTTTACCAATTACAACAACAACATTAGTAACAATAATAACAAAGCAGTGCAAATAAAAGTGCGTGCAAGCGTGTGTCCTAAAAGCTCACCAAAGATGGCGCC
This sequence comes from Hypselothyrea guttata, assembly GCA_035045125.1. NCBI lineage: Eukaryota > Metazoa > Arthropoda > Insecta > Diptera > Drosophilidae > Hypselothyrea > Hypselothyrea guttata. The sequence continues at coordinate 1,473,660 of JAWNNJ010002189.1, read as the reverse complement.
AGGCAAGAACTTTAACAGCAGCGCCGTGCGTTGGGTTCGTGTGCAGGTTAAAAAGTTCGAAAGCCAACAAGTATGAGCTCGCATGCGAACTCGAACATGTTCCGCAGGCCAGGCGACTGTTAGCGCCATCTATGTGTCGTGTTTGCGTTGGGCATTCAAATTAACGGAAATATTTAACAATTTTTGTAAGCGCAGAGTTAAAAATTAAATAAAAAAAAATAATTCTAAATGAAAAAAATAATGAATTTGTACAGCTGATGGTGTGCGCAGCATTGGGATAACTTCTATAACAGCTCAACCGTCCGAAGCAACATCCGACTGTGGCAATTTGTTGTATTCTTTAGCTCTTTTGTTGGATAATTATTAATTTTGTTGACCAAATTAACTGTTTACTGTTATAATCGAATGCAGTAGTTGTGTCTGTGTGTGTGGGTGTGTGTGTGTAGGCGTGTGTGTGTGCGTGTGTAAAATGCCAACAAATACAAAAGCAAAAGACAGTTTTACAAATGGATATACAGGGTGCGCCTTTAACAAATACTAAATAAACAAAAATTAAATAAATTTTTTAAAATAATTAAAATATAAAAAACTAAAAAAATACAGATTTTTTAAAATGAGATATTCGTATTTATGATGTTTTCAAAGTGAATTAATAAATTAAAAATATTTGAAAATTTCATGTTTTTTTTTAATGATTACAAATCGACACAGAAGATGGCACACCCTGTACCTACGTCCGATATCTACGCTGTGCGCTATGTTAGATAATCGTTTTTTAAGCAGGAAACGAATAAAAGCTAAAGATTTCCCAACGACAGAACGGAACTGAGCGAAAGTGCTACCAAAATAGCTTCTGGCATACTTGGGTACGTCCATTTCACAGCTGATCCGCAGCTGAATGAGCAAACGTAATGAGAAACGTGAGCAGATAGTATAAATAGTGTGAAAAAAGCACCGAAAGTGCAGGAATTTGGGGTAGAAATACGAAAAGCAGAAGCTGCTGCTTGGAATGTCAGTCTGAGGGGGTGAAAAACGGTTGTCGGAGGGTGTTCTCGGGGGTTGTTTGCCCGCAAGTGTGACCATATACCCGTGGGGATTACAGATTTGATTAGAATTTATGCAATTTGTAATATTATGTGGAGAATTTCATTAAGGGGAGTGTTAGCTCTTAGGTCGGTATGTAAACATTGATGAACTTCCAATTTTAGTCGAATTTAGACTAAATTTAAGGATAATATCAATTAAAATACTTTAAAATGAGAAAATTATGAATTTGAATGTTGAATAACTTAGCCGTTTGTGAATCGATTGACTTGATTTAAAAGTTATTCAATGTTTTTACATGACGACTTAAGAGTTGTACCTTTTTCACCTCAACCAATTGAACATTTAGGAAAAACACCCAAAATTAAAACAGTTATTACAGCGAATACACGAGACGGACGTGCGAATGTGTGTGTGTGTGTGTGTTATAACAGTAAAAAATTAATACAGGAAATAAACATAAATGGTAAAATTTAGGTTATTTTGTTGTGTCTAGAGTGCATAATTTACAAAAGCAAAAAGGCTGGCGCTTCCGCTCTGATATCTCACTTGGCGATTTCAGAGGGCGTTCCAGAGATTTGACTTGTGATTTCTTACCAGCAATATATCCGCAACAATTGCCCAGTTCAGGTTTAAAGCTAACTGCCCGAAAAACACTAAAAGATATGTGGCAAGCGTGTAACGCGATACGATTAAACAGGCGGCGGTCAAAAGCGGAGCGCTGAGCAGCAAACCCACGGCACACAGGATGGGGTCGACGGAGGGGCAGCGTTTCTTGAGAGCTTGCGATAGAAATGATCCCAATGGCACGCCCAGCACACCAGCGAGCATTGTGATAAGCCCGAATTTGAACGACACGCTATAAGATCAATGTTAATAATAACAGCAGCAGAACATGTTAGTAATCTGTAACGCTTGAAATCAACAGGCAAACGATAACGCAAGCAGTTGGTGAGGTTTGTGGGAGAAATGCGAACTAAGACGGCGGTTAAAATAACAAAATGTACTCTGGCAGAGGCTTTAACTGTTAACTGATATCTGGTATCTGTAATCTCTCTGGGAACTGAGAGAGAGAGAGAGCTTGCTTTTAGCTAAAGCAGTTGTCGAGGTTGGAAGCGCCTTTAGGTATGTATTATTCTACCATATGATCTATCGGAACTAAGCTTCTAATAGAGCTGAGAGAAGATCTCTCAATATGACCTAACGGAAGTAAACTTTAAATAAAGCTGAGAGCGGATCTCTGAATATAACCTCTTGGAACTAAACTTCTAATAGAGCTTAGAGAAGAAGCTCGGAGAAGATTTCATATGAGCTATTGCAACTTGGTACAGTGTCTAATAGAGCTGATAGAAGATCTCTCAATATGACCTATCGGAACAAAGCTTCTTGTAGTGCTAAACAGCATAGAGAAGATCTCGTATGACCTATTGCAGCTTGGTACAGTTTCTGCTTCACCATTTTAGCTTGTCCTATTACAATTTTCATCTCTGCCAGAATACGAAGGCGCTTCGTGCCTAGCCGAAGCTTCTCTTGGTTAGCTCTGTTTGTTGTTGTTGTTGTTGTCGGTTGGTAACACTGCTGTAGGCCACTTGAGCGTCCTCTTACCAGCAGTATGTCGGCCACAATGGACCAGCTGAGATTGAGCGCCACCTGCGCCACAAACACAAAGGTAAAACAGAGCGTGGCGCTCGTGCGTGGCATGAGGAGTGCCCCAAAGACCATGGGAGCCGATAAAAACAGTCCGGCCGCACAGATATACGGATCGATGTTCTCCACGCGATGTCGCCAACGTTGAGCCAAAATAGAGCCCAAGGGCACGCCTATGAGGCCAGCGCCCATGGCGACCAGACCGAACTTATACGAGACACTATTGCCGTACAACAACGGGGAGAAAGAGAGTTCGGGAGAATTGTAGCCGAGATTCGCCTGTAAAGCAGTGTTGGCAAAACATCGACAGTAGACCAACCGATAATCATCGATAACAGTGGTCGCTACTTTTACTAAAAGACGGTCGAACAATCATTAGATCAACCATCGATGTCGATGTTTAGCCAACACTACTGAGAAGTTTGAGATTACGGGGGTACTACTTACTCATCTAGCTGGAGATCCTCATTGCCAGGCTGCATCTTGAGACCCAGGTGAATGTAGGTAGGACCCCACCAGGCCAGAGCACCCGCCACAAAGGCCACGCAGGTGAAGCCCGCTGTGGATAACATGAAGGAACGATTCTTCAAGAGGGCCTTGATGTCCATGAGGAAGCTGGTGTGTTGCATGTCGCCCTGACCCTCGCTGGCACCTCGCTTGGGATCCCGAATCAGGCAGATTAGCAGCACGGCAATGGCGCCACAAATGGGCGTGACTCGCAACGCCCACCGCCAGTTGTTAGCCGCAGCTGCCGTCTTGGAGCCCACAATATAGCTGCAAGGGAAAATAAGAATTGCATTTGAGATTTTATTATGATTGAATTCTTAGTTTCAATTGCTCAATTGACCCCACTTGTTCAGGGTTTAATTGAGTTAAAGAAATACGAATTGAATTCTGATTTAGATGCTGCTATAAATAAGTTGCAAACACACTTTTCAGCTCAATTTGTGTGCAATTAAACTTTAAACTGTCGTCGGAGGCAAAGAAACGCAATTCTTCTCACGCCAACTCGCAATCAGACGGAACTTTGATCTCCATCAGCAGACAATCTAGTCTCGGGCCTCTGTCTATACTACGAGAAACGACACGTGACAAGGCGGATTCAGTCAGCAGCTGATAAACCGCGTAACCTCGTCTCTTAATTGGCGATAACAGACGTTTGAACACCTTCGATTAAGCTGAGGCATTCATTTTTATGAATTATAATGAATAATCAATTTCAAAGACCTTCTATCGATGTTTCAAAAGATAAAAGAAGCTATAACTGAATAATATCCTTACCCAAGACCCGATCCTACTGGTATGGCAAAATAGAACATCGCCAGCATCTTGGATCGCAGACTGTGCACGAAGAGATCCGAGATGATGGTGGGTGCTATGGTACTGTAGGAGGCCTCTCCGATGCCCACCAGGGCACGGAAGGTGATGAATCCGGCATAAGTGGGCATAAAAGATCCGATTAGCGTAGTTGTGGACCAGAGCGCCACGCCCACAGCCATAAGCCAGCGACGGGAATATCGATCGCCCAGATATCCAAAGAGCGGGGCGAATACCATATAGGATATGACAAATACTGTCTGTAATAATCCTGCCTTGTCGTTGTTTATGTCAAAGTCTTTCTTCACCTCTGTGAGCACACCTGAGAAAGGAAAGGGGAAGAGCAGAAATTGAGAAATATAGTTAGTTTAGCTATTAATAGCGAAACGGGTGATCGTAAAAAATCTGTTATGAGTATGGTAATTGGTTAGGCACACATGCTTATAGAGAGCTTTACGCTTCAAGTAAATTGCAATTGAAGAGCGCAAATAGGGTAAGAGCTAGGGATGCAACAATATATTGAGCAAATCGATAGTATCGATAGTATCGATAGGTGCATTAATTTTTCTAATAAAGTTCGATATGATGTGAAGAGGTAATGTACAAATTTCGAGTTTAAATAGTTAAAAATCAGAAACAAATGTCTTCAATTGATAGATATTTTTTTAGTATCGTAGATTTTAGAATTGGTATTTTTTTAATGAGGTGATAAGTTCTGTTTTTCTTAATTAATTACAAATTTATTAAACAATAACCACTTTGATATATCCGATACCGATGTATAAAATAAAATCGATATCTTTTGCGATCTTATTCTATTCCATTCCCATTTCTAGTTGCAGTAAATATTTAACATCTGTCTGTTAGGCGACCTTTCAGCGCTGCACTTTAACATGAACAACTGCTGTTAACCTTTGCACTGATCGAATTGAAATGTAAACATAAATAAACAAAGTGTATTTGCGCTTATCAGCGTTTAGTTTCAATGTCAAGTTAAACATTGTTTAGCTGATAACACACTTCGAATTGAAAATAAACAATAAACAAATTAAAAATAAATAATACTAATTTTTAGCAATGATTCAGACTTCCGTTTCTTCTTCGTTTGCATAATTTAGCAGCTGATTAATAGCTGAATAAATATAAACATAACAACAACAAATACACGCGACCTGCTCAATAACGGTTTATCATCCAAGTCAATGTTATGCCAAGTTTATAGCAAGTATTTCCTATAATTTGCAGTTGTACGTGCAGTGCCAACAACAACAGCAGCGACAGCTGCATGCTCTAATGTTCCAAATATTTATAGACAAAAAAATAATGAAATAAAAATAATAATCATAAATATGAACAGTTAGGGAAGGCCGCTAGCGCCGGCAAATACAAAAAAAAAGAAAAAACAACAACAAAAGCAGCGGCCGCAATAACTCAACAAGTGACCCACACGAACAGACGAACGATCGAACTACAACAACAACAACAACATGCAGAGAAACACGAATGCCAACGGCAACAACAAAACGCAGAGCGCAAGCCGAATGCCAATCGAGCACGACGACGTGGCACGATGCCCAACGAAGTGAATCACGCTCGGCTGACGTTTGCATTCAGTTATCGTGGTCGTTGTTGTTGGGGCATTTTTATTTTCTCTCTTTGCACAGTTTCGCTTTTGAGAAATTTAATCGTACGATTTTTTCAGCCAATCAGCGCGTTTGTTTGGCCAGTGACGTAACTGTATGTGGGGACGCCAACTGCAAACATATCTAGAGAGCAGGAGAGCGGGAGAGCGAGCGGCACGCGATAAAAGCAATGTGGGGTGTGTAAACGCAGCGCGCCTGTAAGTGTGTGTGTGTGCATGTTCATGTGTGTGTGAACAATTCGCAAGGTTTGGCATATTTAACATAGCAATGTTTGTTTGCTGTTGTTGTTGTTGCTTTCTGCCGGTTAAGGCAACGTGAGAGCGTAAGCTTAGAACCAGTTGCTCTCTTATGTTGGCTCCCTCTCTTTCTGTGGCAGACGGAACTGCTAGACTAAGGCTAGTAACCTAACCTCACTCTGGCTTCCAGTCCAGTCAAACTCATTAATATGAATGAAAGAAAAAACGTTGGCAATTTGAAAGCGATTCTGGCTGGCCTTGAAATAAAGCGCGACGATTTGCAACGTCAGCCAACGAAAAAAAACAGAAAAAGCTTTGACTTTTGCAGCATGTTTAAAAATAAAAGGATACACTCAACAAAAACAAAAGAGATGTAAAGAATTCAACTTCCAAGACAGAAATTACTTTTTCATAAAATAAAATTTTTTAAAAATAAAAATCAAGCTTATATTAAGATAATTATTAATGAAAATTTATTTACGATTCTATTTAAACGATTGCTTAATTTTTCTCAGTGCACGATCAATGTGTTTTAGTTTCATTTGGGAAAGCTGCAGCTTAGCTTTCTTTGGCTACGTATGAAAATAGCAATTAACACGGCCCTAGACGCTGTTAAAGTTAACTTAACAGAGGCGGCTAACAGCGCGCTGTTAATGTTACCGTTTGTCACTTGTCGCTTTTGTCGTTTGTCTTTGTCGGTCATTGACATAGAAAAGCAGCAACAACAAGTGCCCGAAGAGAGGCAGAGCGGGAGAACGAAAGAGATGCCGAAAGTGTGGCGAAATGCAGTCAAAGCAAATGCCAAAAAAGAGAGAGAGGGAGAGAGAACTGTATTAGCAGTAAATATTTACAGAAATATGCATTTATTCGAAAGGCCTTAATCAATTAAGCAGGCGAAAGTCTGGCAACGCCAGAGAGAAAAAAAATATAAAAAGAAAACAATCGAAAATAAAAAAGAAATTGTTACGCAAAACTCAACAAAAGACGATAGATTTGGAAATTGCCAAAATACAAACGTAATATTTAAATAAAATATAGTTTGGTTAGTTTTTTAGCATTTACTTTAAACTGTTGACAATAATTATGTACACTGAGAAAAATGAAGAGTTATTTGTTCTACAAAATAAAGCTTTTAAATGAATATCGATGTGTTCTTAAAGAATTTAAAATTTAATTGAAATAAAAATTAATTAAATCCTCAAAATTAATAAATAAGTAACTAAATATGTATAAACATATTTAAATTGACTTTAAAAAGTGAAAATTTAAATACATTTCTTTTGTGTATCAAGAGTTCTATTACATTATTGTCAACGGAATTTGCAATTATTCTAGATATATTTCTTGCAGTGTGCATATTGCTTTACTTGTGAGCATTTGGCATTTGGAATGTGGCCAAAACATTACGTAGCACAACATGGCCTGTTTTTAAGTGCTATACAGATTCTATATGCTATAGAGAGCCGAGAGATCTAAGCGTATATAGATTTAAATTTATCACAGAGCACAAAGTTCGTTTCGACACCATATGCAATCATAATAAATGAGTTATTCGTCGTATGCGACTTCGAGTATATTCAAACATCAGGCGATACGAGACCCAAACGAGTCATGCGATCATTTACCAAAAACCCAAAGTCATTTTACTGTCGTTGGGGTCAAGCGGTGTGAAGTTGGCAATTGTAATTATAATGGTTATAATAATAATAATAATAATAGTATATTTAATGAAATGAGTCGTTTTTAGACGCTTTACTTTAAAAATGTAAAAAGGGTCTATTAAGTTAGTGCAACTGGGAAATGTGTGTAGCACCCAGAAGGAGTACCGTACAAGGTATATATATATTCTTGATCAGAACGACGAGCTAAGTCGATATCACCATGTCCTTCTGTCTGTCCGTCCGTATGAACACCTAGATCGCAGTTACTATAAGAGCTAGAGACATCATATTTGGAATTTAGGTTCTCCTACTTAGTAAGCACCTCAGATTTGTATTATATTTTGGATATCTGCCGCTTTTGCTTCCCCCTTGATTGTGTTTGTAAGTGCATATACACTAAGTAAGGGCTCTCCTACTGTCAGTTACGTCCGACTGTAGCCTTTCGTCTGACTGAACCCTCTAAAGCTTCACAACATTGCTCAATAAATGTGTATTATGTTAATGCAGCCCTCACGGTCTCTGGTCTCTACCTCTGTCTTTTCGGCCATGTGTTCAAATGCTGAAGGCTTTTGCGTCTTGAATTTTGCATTTTGCAAACAAAGCCAACAGCATAATTTGGCTAAAATGATATGCAAGCAATTTTGACCACGTGCCAGCACGTAAGCGCATTCTACGTGGTTTCTCTGAACTGCAACTTGCGATTGCTGCGCGTTCTTTTGGCTACTGATAAGCACCGTCAGCTGATAAGAATCGAATTTGCGCTAATTGATAAGAAGCGTTATCACTATCAATGGCAAGTGCAGGCAAACGAAAAGTGCTTCAATTGATAACAATTATAAACAAGGACAAGTTTTAGTAGCAACTGCTAACAGCAGTACGGTCCTAACAGAATTGGTTAACAGCAGCAACTTAATATCATCAGTGCTGTAACAGCAGCTGTTGAGCACCCCTGACAAGAGCGACTCGACTGTTAATGAAATGCCTCACTTTCCACACCCACATGTGGCAAGGCAGGCGGCTATAAATATGGAATCTGTGCGCGATTGTGAGGCGAAATAAAAAATAAAATAATGATGAATAAGCGCACAAATAATCGCCATGACGAATGTTAATGTAAACTTATCGCCCAATTTGTATATATACTATATGCATATATCTACCGTTTCCTGTCATGAGCTGATTATTCAATATCGTACGATTTGTCTTTCTTTCATTCGGTTTTCCAATTACAGCGGCTTAGCAGCTTAATAACAGACTTTGCGCATGTTATTAAAATGCAATTACTTTCGCTGTTACTTTTGCTGTTATCTAGCAAATGAGACCTTTTCAAACTGCTGATTGGGCTTAAAGTGCAAGTTCATGACGGAGGGAAAATCTATGCATAGAGATTGCCATATTCTGAATGTAATTTAGCTGATTTAATGATTAGAGACACGAGCTTGCGCTTATGACACGTGTGTGAGCTGAGATGTAAAGTAGAGCTGGTAAAGTATCCAAAGAATATCGGTATCATCGACCATCGATATTATCTTGCTCATAATTTTATATTACTTGTCTATATCAGTAAAGACAATATTGTCTCATGATCAAACCTTCATTTCTGAATAATCATAATGATCGCAAGATCGATATTATCGCTAAGGTCTAAGTATCTAATATCGATATTATCTCGATACACTCTGTAATCAAGCTGTTGCTGTAACCCGACTGTTATGTCTGTAAACCAGTTTAGCTTACGCCTAATTTGTGCAGTTGTTGCTGAAGTAATTGCGGAGAAAATGTGAAAAATGTCACGCCATACGCCTTATAAGGGAGTTTACAAGCGTTTTCAGCAGTAGCCGATAAGCTATACAATTGCTTCTTACCTAACCAAACAAAAATTCCCAGTCATTTCTTTTATAAACAAGCTTCAAATTCAAGAAAAGAATTAACAGGAGTCTCAGTTTTCGTCTGTAGGTGGCGCCACCAGTCAGGCGCTCGAATTTCGCATAAAAGTGTTAAGATTACAGCTGAAATTTGACTACTTGATTGTTGTTTGTTGATTGATGGACTGAGTGCATGATAAGAATAATGCGTGATATGACTTGGATCGTATGATTCAAAAAATACTCAAAAATTTCCAATGTAAACTATGTGATTAGTCAGCAGCTGCGGTAAATAACAACATAAACCTGTTACGCCAAGCCGTGACGTAAGGCTGTCGCAACGTAACGCAGTTGTCACGTTATCTGTATAAATAGATAATTCTCATCCAAGCACTTGACAAAATGATAACCAAGAGGGGAGGGGCCCGCAGCTGCTGATTAGAGTTAAATTACGGCATGCGGGTCACACTTTGGTTATTAGCGTTAATTACGTATGCTCTCCCCTCCCCAACTTTCTCCATTATTCTCTGCTATTTAACAATGTAAACAATTGATTACTATCGCTATTTGAATTTTGTATTTGGTCTGAATTTAGATTTCTGTGCATTGTAATTCTTACACATAAGCTGAGTTTCGATTCGATATATTTTTCGGCGATTTAATCGATTTTTTTTAGCAATCGATTGTGTTGTACATAATATCCAAAATGATCTTCATAAAACAGAATGGACTGTAATGCTTAAGTTTTAAGTTGTTTTTATATTGTTTAAACAAAATAAACTGTAATACTATTATACATTTTGTTTTTATTTCGGAAATACAGAATGAAGTGTAAGAGATTTCTTTTTTTTTAAATACTTAGCTTTTGACTATTGAAAACTAAATTAAATTTAACGATTTTTAGATCGATAAAATCGATTTTTTGACGTAAGTTCATTTCTTGAAAATTACAGATCGAATCCAGCGCAGCCAAACAAATAACATAAAGCTGTTATGTTAAACGCAGGCATCCTTGACGTAAGGCCGGCTTAACGTAACGTAACGCAGTTGGCTTTACGTTGTCGTTCAATTGACACAATAACAAAGCTTTGGAGCAGGGCAGGGGAAAGTGGAAGGAGGCATGCGGGCTCTCTCATTAACATCCGCTCTTTGAGCATTAGCTCTCTTCTGCTGCTCTCTTCGCTTCACTTACCCGCAATGGTGTAGCGATCCATGTAGTTGATGAGGTTGACGAAGCAGAGCACGCCAACGGTTATCCACTGGCCCAGGCGACTGGTCCGCTCGGGGGCAGAGGGGGCGTCGGTGCCGCCCCTCAGGCGCTCCATGGACTCGGAGTCGGAGGTGACGAGGTGCTGGGAGGAGTAGGTGGCGGGGATGCCGAGGGGCTCGAGGCCGGCGACGTCGTCGTTGCTGCTGCTGCGACTGCTGCCGGCGCCGCTGCTGCTGCTGCTGCTGTTGATCATCGCCGGATTGTCCATGGCGGCAGCGGCTGTTGGAAGCGGTTGGTAAGCCTGGTTTTTATGTTTCTGCGACATTCACGTGCCTTCCACACACACACACGCTCACTCACAAACACACACACACACACACGTCGAAAGTTTACGAAAACTGTTAATGTATTTTCTGCACTCTCTTGCGCTTTTTAGTTCGCTCTCTTTTGGTTATTCAAAACACGCTCTTCGGCTTTTACACACACACACAAACAAACGCACACAGACAGTCTGCCCGCGCGCAAAACACGCGAGAGATGCACGAAAGTGAATAGGAAGCGAGAATGTGAAAATATGTGTTGGTGGCAGATTTCTATTTGTTCACTTTTTATTCCGAAAACGAAAAATTCGCTTTGGCAGCGCTTCAAGTTTCTTTCAATCAGGAAATAATTATCTCCTGTCTATTGCTCGTGTTTATCTGCAATGCTCACTAATCGAATGCGGCGTCGCTTTTTTATATGCAGTTGCGGTGCTTCTGCCAATTCACTTTTCACTTGCACCCGCGACACGTCTGCACTCGTTCAGCTTACTAATTGGACTGAGCTGCCAACTTGCAAATACTCGCCAACTCGAACTTGTTCGACGTGCATTGCTCGATAGTTCGAACCGATTGCCGATAGCTGGCAAACAGCACAGAGCTGCAAGTAACTATATCGAAAATGAGCGGCATTTTTAAATAGCTCAAATTTGCATTTTTCTATGGTTCAATAAAATAGCCGCTAGCTGGCGCCACCATTGCAATTGAAAATATAACGAAAATGCGCGCCATATTTAAATAAAACTCTTGAGAGAATATAATACAATTTAGTTTTGTAATTTCATTTGTTTGACGTAATTTTATCACTTAACTCTTTCTGCTTATTAGATTGCTCAGTTTCAAGCCAGCTGATTCTCTCATACTTGGCTCGACTGCCGCTAGCTGGCGCCACAGCATGAACTCTCTTAGCGGGGTTTCAAACCAGCTGACTAGCAAGCGATCAAATTTGTAGTTTACTAATATTGCCGCTAGCTGGCGCCACAGCATATAGTACATTTGTTATCGATAGAATATCTTAGCGGCATTTTTGAATAAACAAGAGATTTTCTTTATTTAACATATTTGAAAAACTTAAATATAGCAGGTAATTTATTATTTATGATTTTCAGCCCACGTGCTTGCCGGCAAAGAGCACAGTCTCGTTGCTGGACTTAACCACGTAAGCGAAGGGGTGGCTTACGAAGAAGCGCTTGGCCCTGCCCCTCAGAGCCATAACGGGCATTATGCGTATAACTGTGAATAATCGATAAATTTGGCAGATTAATTATATACCTATGATTGTAATTTTATTAAATTGCACATGCTTAGTAAAAACTATTGAGTATAACAGAAAATTGTCAGCGTGCAAAGTCTTGTGTTAAGTTAAAACTTTGGTATTAAAATCGATTGTTTTTTATAGTTTTAGTAATTGGCCAGCAAAGAGCAAAGTGCCCTGCTTATTGGCGATATAGTAAAAGAATGGATGATCTGCATAAAACCGTATGGGCTCCGGCCGGAACGTGGGCATCGATGCCAGACACATGACCATGGCTGTGAAAATGAGAGACAAAAATGGGAAAAAAATATAAATGTGATTAGTAAAAACCCCGTCAGATGAAAGATGATATATATAGCATATATATAGATATATTTGATAGATCTGCCAAAGAGCTCGAGCTTCCTCTTGTGGCAAATGAAATATGCAAATGGACGATCCACACTAAAAGTTTTGGACTCATGCTTCAGGAATAAAAGAAAGTATTAAACATAGAGATATATACCATATAGGATGAATAACATTTATATGATTTAATGCAAATTTTTATTATAACATTTTCAATAAATAATCTCATTGAATCCAATTGAATTTTGTTGCTCAAAATGTCTGCACTTTGCCGGAGAAAAGTATCAAATTTTGCTCATTGAAAATGCTATAGATAAAGCCACGATCTGCGTAGAACTCAATGGGATCGGGTGCGATAATCGCCATTTCACAGCATATCATGGCGGCTGAGGAACATGAAAGATAGAACATAGAAAACATATGGTATAAATAGATGATATTATAGACGACAAGTTAATGAACTTAATATCTGGCATAGCTTTAAGGTTTTATTTAATCGACTTTATTGAGATCGAATATATACACAAAGTTCATTTTGTATTATCTTTTTTCAGAACTTGATCAACTTTCCGGCAAAGAGAACCACGCCCTCTTTGGTGCGAATATAATAGTTAAAGGGGCGTTGAGCGTAGAACTCAATGGGTTCGGGGGGGTTCCAATTCATAGACATGTGAAACATTGCCACCACAGCTATAGGAATGGGATATCAATATAAGTGATGATTAAAGTAATACGGGTTAGAGAGAATGAAATTAAGCAATGACAGATCGGTTCCAAATTCGATAAAAGATGAAGGTTAAGCATATTAAGTGATGACCAAATTAATTAATGTCATGGGTTAAATGTTTGATTAGGTTGACTTTATTATCTTGGATCTTCCAAGTACAAATTAGATGAATACAAAGTTCATTTCGTATTTCTTTTTTTCAGAACTTGATCAACCTTCCGGCAAAGAGAACTGCACCCTGTTTGGTGCGGATATAATAGTTAAAGGGGCGTTGAGCGTAGAACTCAATGGGTTGGGGCACAGCCATACGATTCATTAGCACAAACGCTATAGGAAGTAGAAATCAATATAAGTGATGATTAAAGTTATACGGGTTAGAAAGTTAAGAACATGAAATAAGCAAAGAAGATGATAGCATACAGATGTGTTCTGAAATCGATACATAAAAAGATTTGGAAGCATTTATCAAGAATTAAAATTCAGAACGAATGGGATTTAAGCAAAATTACGAGAGATATGCTAGAGACATTGTTGAAAAGTCTGCTAAAAGTAATAGATAGTCGATAGCCAAAGCACAGCCGATGGAAGGGGGTTTGAAACTCTGCTTTAAGGGTTAGAAACTTGGGTTTGGTTAGATGGGATTTAAGTAGGCTTTGCAAATAAAGTTAGATTTATGTGAATTGATGTTAGTTGGACCATGATGTAATAATAATTACATCATGAGTTGGACATTCAAATGCAAACAAATCCCAGAAAAGATTTTAGAGTTTCGAGAACGAGCTGCCTTTATTCATGCCTTAAATAATACCCAGTATTTGGACTAAACACGATTCAGAGCTCGTCGTGGTCGCCAGATGGCGCCAGCTGCCGAACGGAGCCATGGAACAACGCCAGATGGCGCTCGTGCATCAGCAGATAGACGAACGGATGATCGGCATGGAACTCGATGATGGGATCGAGCGAGACGACGCAGCGTTTCATGCGCACCACAGCAGCTGGCGAGAGGAGAAACCCAGGAGAGAGAGAGAGAGAGAGAGACGAGAACAGAGACAACACGAATGAGATGCGGAATGCCAGAGAGACAGCGATAAATGTGAAGCGCAAAGCGTAGAAGAATGAGAACTTACCCGTAGCAGCCGCTGCCTCCGTGCCCTCCTCGTTCACATCGATGAAGGCCTTGTGGAGAATTTTGGATACCTTCAGGTTCTCCGGGGACTTCAGCATGTTGCCGAACTCGGCGTCGTCTGTGAAGAGACGCGTCATGCCCAGCTGCAGGAAAGAAACGGAGAGATCTCATTAAAACATCGGCTCTTTCGTATTTGCAATTGCTCTTTCTTATGGAATGAGCAGCTCTTATATGTGAGTGCTCTTTCTCGTATGCAAAGCAAATTACAAGAACAATTGCGTGTATTTTTTCTCATTCCACACATTTGATGACTATGTCGAGAGCTTTAATACTGGAATCTATTCCCAAGAACACAATAAGGTCTTATTTGAAAGTGTCTTGATTGGTGATGTCTTTAAATCTAGGACTTTTGGAAATAGGTTGTCCGATTTTGAAGTTAGTAATCTTGCTTACCTGCTTGAAAGCCTCGGTGAGCTCAATCTCGAACTCGGACTTGAACTTGGGCAGCTTGACGCGCACCTCGCGCTTGCGCATCCTGCCGGTGATCTCGGAAAGGGGCGTGGCGCGCAGCTTCTCCTCCAGCTGGGCCAGACCCGTCTTGCTCTTGGGCAGCAGTATCAGCATGGACAGATCGCAGTCCTTGTAGGGCAGCTCCAGAGCATCCGCATTCAATTCGGGCAGATCGGCATAACGGAAGTGTTGCTTGATGTTCATCATGGGCACATCCACACCGTCCACATCGTTGAAGTCGAAGCGTTCGTTGCGCGTGTCCGTGGCTGGGAACTGATGCACCCACGTGCCCTTGAAGTGTATGGCGTTGACCAACACTAGACGAGATTGGGCATTGAGGGCGGAGGGGGGCACGAGGTCCTTGATCAGATGATTGGTGCGCTCCTCCACCCAGCTGTTGATCTTGCCCGCTGCCTGGGCGCTTTGGGAAAAGTCCACAAGCTCCGCGGAGGTCAAAAAGTTCTTGGTGAGCAGGGAGCTGAATTCGTCCTTCAGTTCGTAGCCCTGCATGACGTAGATCTTGTTGGCAATGCGCAGAATGCTGCTCTGCTCGTAAGCGGCCAGCACCTCGTGGAAACTCTCCGCCATTTTGTTGACGTCGGTGGAAACGAGGCCCAAACCGTTATCCAGTTCGGCGGCGGTTTGGCCAAGGGCGCCAAGACGCGCCATGGCCGCACAGCTCTGTATGGAGAAGGGCGAGAAGACGAGGTTCTGGCTGGGCTTCAGTGTGACCAGCTTGCCGTACATGTTGATGGAGAAAATGGCCAGACGGCGGGAAAACTCATTTGAATTGTCAGCCATGGCGTTGTCGGGGTTCTGCTGGGAGGGGAGGGGAAGTAGCAGCAGCAGCGACAGCAGCGAAAAAACTGAAAACAAAATGATGCATAGAGAGTCGAAATGATTTCATAGATTTATGTAATTCCCACTGGATGAGTCACCTCGACCAATATTGTAATCTGCTGCGCGTTGACAAGCCGTTTTTGCGGTTTATTCTGTTTTTTATTGGTGTTAAACTCGAAATAGTTAATTGCGATTGTCAACTCGGGTGACAGATGTTTGCTTTCTGCAATTTGTTTTCTCCTAAATTCTGCAATCGAGCGCGGATTCCAACTGTTGCGTTCGCTACGGCGTCCAAATGCCAACTGAACGCGCTCACAATTGTTTTTCCACAAGAAAGCACACAAACGCAAACAAACACAAATGCCAACACAAACACCAATGCAAATGCAAACGTTTGCGTGTGCATGTGTATTGATTTATCCACACGACTCACTCACAAATATCACTCTCTCTCTCTCTTTTTCTGTTTATCGCTGGCTTTGCGCGCTCTCTTGATACAAAGCAAGCAAACGATTGCATGCGCTCAACAGGTTAATATCATTGCTCTTAAGTTCAGTGTTCCTCTCACACTTTGCGCTCTCTGCGCTCTTGTCTTCTGTATTTGCTTTGCGCTCTTAGCTCACAATAACAAATACACTGCAAGCGAAAACAAAAACATAGAAAACAAAAACTCGCTTCTGGCCCAATTTTTAATTGTTTCTTTTCACTTGATAAATTTGTTTTTTTTTTTTTATATAAAATTCAAAGTTCAAGAAAAATTACATATTACGTTTAAGGAGTAAAAATCCCCCCGTGACATCAGCGTTTAAATGCGAACTTACTAATTTTAATGGCAACATTTCTATGGCCAAACGCAAACTTTCTCTTTGCTTTATTTTTGCTTTCAATGCGCGCGCTCTTTTATTACGCGCGCTCTCTTTACAGCAAACTTTCCGCACAAAAAATGAAAACATGGTTATCACAATTGTATTTCTTTTCTTATTTATATTATAATTGAATATTTTATATATTTCAATTTGTCAATTTTTATTAGTTTATTTATTAGTAATTTTATATTTTGTTTGAATTTCAGTTTAAATTTCACACGAACAGTCTCTGTTTGCTTTGCTTTTCATACGCGTACTCTTAGTAGTAGTTCACAATAGACAGACAGTGTTGACAGAAATAACTAGATTTGCCACACAAAATATTTAAACAAAAAGTTAATACAAATTCACAAAAAATATAACGAAAACCAGTTTATTACATTTTTATAATGTTTTTTTTTTGTATATATATATTTATGATGGGCATAAATTATATTCTGAAACCCGTTAGCTTGGCAACACTGACGCAAAATCACAATCAGCTCTCTTTAAAATCGCTGCTCTTGCGTGGCGAGTTCTCTTGACACTTGCTTTCTCACTCTGACATTGTACTTTCGGCACTGGCGCTTATCAGCTGATTTGGTTTTTGCTTACCGTTTAATAGGCGAAGTCGTTGCATTTTTACAACCAATTTGTTTTTATTTATCAGATACAGCAGACTATAAGGTATACACTTTAGGGCAGCGTTAAACAAACTGTCGCCACAGCAGACAGCCAGCCGTATATATAATTCATATTTAACGACTGTCGTTGGCTTCGCTTATCAGTCACACTTAATGACAATTCGACACAGTTGGAATCGGGATTGGAATTGAAATCTGCGCTTCATTCAGAGCTGCGAAACGGTAAACAACGGCAACTGATAAGCCTGAGGGGAACTACGAGTTCTTAGAAATTTCCGCTCATTTCCATTTTGGTTAGGTCAATTTTCAGCCTAAATTTCGACCTAAGACTTGAACTAGATTTTTTGTTTTTCTAGGATTTATGACGACTTCGAAAGGGTATAATAAATTTGTGCAATAGTCAGAAATTCAGAAGGTAAATAAATGGATACTATGCCCAACTTAGGGCTATTTAAAATGTTTGGTACCACGCCCTCTTTACCCCCTTTTCGATACAAAACGAATAAAGACGTAGTATTGAAGGTAAAAGATTATTATTTGGAACCTTTACTTCTTATGATACCATATCTATGAAATCGGTTTATACGCTAAGAAGAAGCGTCTATGAAATCGGTTAATACGCTCAAAAAAAGCGCCCGACTGTAGCCCTTCCGACTCGATTTTTTATATATTTTTAGAAATTTATGACTATGCATTACATTGTCAGTTTGAGCTTAATAGCTTTTATTTTTACTGTCGAACACTACGGGTATTATTTATAGTAGAAATTCCTGTAGACTACCCAGAGTTCTAGTCAAGCGGTCTGCTCCGTTTACGCTCTTTCTCAGTCTCTTTCTCTCTGTCTCTCTATTATCTTATCTGTTGTCAGTATTTGCCGTATATTCGACAGTTGAGTCACCCAGGCGTTAGTCGGAATTTTACATTCAGCTCGATCGGTATAATTGTTTTGGAGGTAATTAATACCTTTCTACTAAGTACGAAGTACTAAGTACTTTCACTTGTGAATTATTTTGCTTTTCTTACAATGAATTCGTGCAAATTTTGTAATTCCAGTATTTTTACTTATCAGGCATACTATATGACCTATTTAAAGAGACTTGTCGCTTATCTCAACTGTTTGCGGTTCTTTTCCGACCTGCTATATCATTTTATTAATTAAATTCCTACTTATGGCATACTTGAGATAATTTCCAAATAACTTTGCCGTATTACTGTTGCTCAAAAATATGATATTGAGTGTATTATGGGGCTTACTACTGTTTTTCCCCTCATAAAGCAATAAATTTCTTGTTTTGTGAAAGAAAACAATATAATTTTTATCGAAGATAATAAATTTGCCGAAGATTTTTCGATAAATTGCCAAATAATAATAATAATAGATCGTTTTTCTGTCGATATATTTGATAAAAAAATCATCCTCATATCGATAATATCGATAGATTCTCAATTGTGACTGACTTATTTTGAATTTTTCAGACTATGACCCAGATGCAGGAATATTATAATGCCTTTTCCAGGCATGTGTTCGAAGTGATAGCTAGAAATAGTTCTAAAACCTCCGAAGGAAATGTCATTGTCTCTCCCATATCTATACAATCCTCGTTGTTGTTGGCGTTGATGGGCGCAGGGGGAAACACGGCGGAACAGCTCAGGAAGGGATTAAAACTCGATAAAGCCGATGCGGCTGAATTGGCGAAGAGATTTTGCGATTTCTGGACAGCATATTTGAAAGACAGCGAGCATTTAACGCTAAGGTCTGTGAATCGCATCTTTGTGAATGATCACTTGAGTCTCCATGGGGATTTCCATAGACTCGCTGTGGATTTCTTTCGTTCCAAGCCAGAGATTTTGCAATTCTCTCAATCTCGAGAGGCCACGGCGCATATTAATCGATTAATCGAAGAGGATACAGAGCATAAGATACGGAACTTGCTGTCATCGGATTCGCTGGATGCCAGTGACAGTGCAGTGTTGGTAAACGCCTTGTATTTCAAGGGCAAATTCCAGAAACCCTTTACGCCCGAGTGTACAACTCGTGACGGTTTTTGTGTGTCGGAACACAAACGAGTCGAGGTTGATATGATGTACCAGGAGGATAAGTTTAAGTACGCGGAACTTCCGGAACTTAATGCCAGAGCAGTTCAATTGCCCTATAAGCACTCGGATTTATCGCTGCTTATCATATTACCAAAATCGATATCCGGAATTGTGGAACTGGAGCGCAACTTAGCGGAACTAGATTTACGGAGAGTCGAGGAGCAAATGACCTTGGAGGATGTGGAAATATCTCTGCCAAAATTTACGCTAGAGTTTGATCTGGATCTAAAGCAAACGCTGCAGGAGGTGAGCATTATTTATGGAGTATTTTAACTGAACTGAAGTTTAATTTAAGTATTTCATAGCTAGGCATAACGGAGCTCTTTGGAAATGCAGCTAATCTGAGCAAACTCTTCTCTACGGAAGCGAAACATAGGATTTCCGCTGTCCGACATCGGGGTTATATCAATGTGAATGAGGCGGGCTCCGAGGCAGCGGCTGTAACCTGTAAGTTTTGAAGGGCGTTTTCAAATCTCCACTAAAACTCTGGGAATTTCGATTAATGCTCGATTCATTTTCGTTTTACAGGCTTAAAAGTTGTGCCCATGATGCTGAACATGCAAAAGAAAATCTTCAGAGTGGATCATCCTTTTCTGTTCTTTATACGCAATAGTACAGCTGTATTCTTTGCCGGACGTTATGTAAGTCCAGTGAAACACCAGATAATTGAGAGTTAATAAAAGAATTTTCGAAAATAAATAAATATATTAGAATGGGACAATTTTAAATGTGAGAGTGAGTAAATTGTATTAAATGTTTTTCTTATTGGATTTTTTATATAATTTTTTGATAATATCGGAAATTAATGAAATTGAAAATAAGTTTCTAAATTTTGCTTCTTTAGAATCGAAAGCATTTTTTCTTTTTACAAATTTTGCCGCCCAAAAGTGTTTGAAATTTAGGTCAACGTCAAAATGAATATTCACCAATTGGAATATAAAACAGAGGAGAAATCTTTTGAGTAATATTTAGCTAAAAATAAAAGAACTCCTAATGTAGGTCGCATGTGATCTCTATAAAAAGCAAAGTGATTTATGGAGAAACTATATGCTGGAATTTAGCTTTTAAAAGCCTCTTAAAATACAGCTGAAAAGAGCAGTGGAAAAGGCAACGAAAGACTCTTAATTTAGCCGAACTTCTGGCATCTATGAGTTTCAGAATGATTCGGGGCAAGGTTGGAATGACAGACTGTTCCTAGGGCTCAGCTCCATTAAGCCTTTGAAGCCTTTGGCTGTGGCATGCCTCCAGCTTAATGCAACACTGCCCCAGAGGCAACACAAAGGCCAAGTCAACTCAGCACTGGCCACATTAAACTGCTGACAGGTAAGTGTCGGGGACAGGTGAGAGGGAAGGAGGAAAGGGGGAGGGTTACGGCCAGATCTGGAACTAAATGGAAAATCATCAAATGCAACCAGGCAAACTCTGATGTCTGACGGATTTGCAGCCTTGGGTGCGAAAGGCGAAAGAGTTGCACTCGTTGATTAAAAAGCTCAGCATGATAAGCAGAAAGCACAGTTTAATTAGCAAAAAGCTTTTATTAAAGATTTATTAAATGTTTGTTCTGACTGATGGAAAAACTTTTTTATATGAGCCTAAAAATGGTATAAAATGGAAAATGGTTTATTTTTTTTTATAAATTCTCATTTTGACATAATTTTCTACAGATTATATTAAAATCTTTAAGCTCCGATATAGTAATTTATAAATCAAATGGAAGTTAATTTAGATAGTTTGTGGGTCAGTCAGCTGTAAGCTTATAACTGTCAGTGACTCCGTTTCAACTCCACTTGTGTATCATTCAGTGTCAAGTGCAGCTCATAAATTGCTGCACAGGAGGCAACACAAGAACAAGATGAATTTTAGTTAGACAAGGTCAAGAGGGAGCGCGGGGGAGGAGGAATAGGAAGCACACTGAGCGAAAAAGTTGTGTGCTAAAACTACGTTTGAATGAAAACGATTTACAATCTTGAAAAATATTTCTAGAAATCGGAATGTAAAATTTAAACTTTAATATAAAATATTTGTAAGATAAAATAACAATCATAATTTTAGATGATTGGCAATAAATACAATGTAGAGAATTCTATTTTTTAAATTATTTTTTAAGTTCTTAATTTAGAAATGTGCAATCTTAACTAAACATTTTAGAAATGAGAATGCCAGTACATATTTTATAAGAATAAGAACTCTCAACAGTAGTATTTTCGAATACCCGCTGAACAATGTAAAATAAGAAGTTTTTGAAATGAAACCAAATTTCCAAATGATTTTTAAAATGGTATTGAAGAATTTTTTATAATTTACATTTTATATATATTAAACTCTTATATATGAAATTTTAGTTTTTAGTTCGCACAAACTTGAATCTATAAATATTTCCAACTTTTCTATCTTCCCACTTTTGTTGCACATTTGCTCTTGGCGTTCTTCAGTTTTAGGAGATGAATTCTGAATAATATTTCTCTCTGTGTAATGGGCCAACTGCCAATGTCCAGTCGCAGCGGCAGCGATAGTTTGGCAATGCCATATCATCAGTTGCAAGGGGGCAGTTGCCACAGCAACTCTCGCTTGCACACATGGGTACTCAAATGCACTCAAATACACTCACACACTCACACACTCCAACACTCACACACTCACACACTCATAGACTCGAACACTCACGGCGTCCTACACGTGCAGCGTTTTGGCCATAAATCAAAGTTACTGCAGCTATCAATCCACGACAAAAGCAACAACAGCAACAAGACCAACAAAAGCAACAACAGCAACAACAACAACAAAAGCAACAACAACATCAACAACATCAACATCAACACTGCCCCGATGCAATGACGAAATTTGAATGGCAATCTTAAGTGGACAAAGCACAAAATCCACAAAATCCACACAGAGGCTCAGGGCTAAAAATATCCGAAACGCTTCTCGCAATTTGCTGCCATCATCTTTGGACCGTTTCCTTCTCCTGCCACGCCCCTTGCGAGTTGGGTTTACGACCAGGCCAAGGGCTGCAGCCAGACTTTATGGGTTTGACAAAGTCCACTTACTTTTAGCTGCAAAAATTCGATAACGCTCAGTTAATATAGCTAGTTTCATAAATCTGTTTAATCTGCTTTCACATTTCCATATTTTAATTCCCATTTAAGCATATTAAAGCTTATTCAATAAATTAAATTTGCTACATGCTGAAGTTGCTAATAAAATCTTAAAAAACAAAATTAACAATTAATATTTTTAAGCGCTCATTTTATTTAATATTTTACAAAAGTTTAAATGATTTATTTACCATAAATATTAAATCTTAAGTATCGAAAATAAATAATAAATATTTTTAGCGCTCAAAATTTGAATTTTATGGTTAATTTATTTAATTTATTTTATTGTAGCGGGTTTTGTATTATTTCGATATACTAAAGCAACAAGAATTAATTAGTTCCGATAGATTTGAACCTTTACCTTTGCAATAAAATTATAAATTTAACATTTGGCTTGGTTTTATTTATATAAAAAAAATATGCTATACATCACTTGAAAAATTAAAAAAATTAAAAATATATATTTATTATAAAATAAATATTGAACATTAGATTTATTACGATTACTGAAAGCTGCATAAAAGATATATTTAGTAGACTTTTTTCTTTGCGTTTGCGATTAATTTAAATTTAATGCAGTAAATTTAACAGACAAAATTTTGTTTTTAGTTGTATTTATATTGCTGCATAAATTTGACAGCTCTACAGCTGGAAAATCGAAGTGAAAATAATTAAAAAATTGACAAATTGAAAATGTGAAAAATGCATAAGCTGCAAATTGCTAAATTTAAAGCAGTTTCCCTGCTGTTAAATAAAGGATAACACAGAATTCGCCTAGTTTAATTTATGACACTGCAAACTTAATTGAACTTCAATGTTGTCCAAAACGCACAATTGCAACAGATACAACAATGGCAACAAGAACAACAATTAAAGCGCGAATTTAAACACGTGTACAACAATTTTAAACAATTTGCAACATTTGGAAAGATTTGTAAAGATTTTAATTAAATCTGTCGTCCGCTGGGCGCTTTTGTTTTTGTATTTAATTTGACATTTTGGCAGCGATTTGGTTACGCTGTTTGTCGTGCTTCAAGGTCGCACCAAACTTGCCGCAAACGACACTAATTGGTGGCACCTGCGTTGCCATGCCCCTAACTGGGAACAGTTACGCATGGCGTCGTAATAGTATTGAGTTCTCTGTCGAACTTTTGCAGTTGCTGTCTCCCTCTTCTCACTGTCTCCCTCTCTTTCTCTCCCTCTCTTGTGCTGCGCGTTGTCCCGAGCAACGTTTCACGTTTCCCGTCAGCAAATTGAAATTGAAATGCTGCCACAAACCGCAGCGGCAAAACGGAAACGGAAGCAACTGCAAGGCTTTCACTTTCACACACACACACACACATAGAGAGAGAAAGCAAATAAGAAATTGTGCTCAAGGTAGTTGCTGTCGCATGCCAATTGCAGACACAGACAGATCTGCAGATATGCGCTTCACTGGCCACTTGCAACAGGCATTGATACTGTTCCCTCCCCCATCCCTGCTGGGAACAGTCGCAAGGCAAATTTTGCTCAGATTTGTGGCTGTCAGCTTTGCTTGTAGTTCTCGATGCATAAATATTGACTTGTTTTGCATACAATACAGACGCTGTTATAAAATTAATTCCAGGAATATGTGAGTAAAAGTTTGTTCCCAAGGTCATGCAGCTAGTTTAGCTTAGGTTTTTCACTACAGCTTGGAAACATTTTGAAAGCCACAATTGTACGAATTTTGGTTGTTAGTTTAAGATATTGTTTTCTGTGCATAGATATTGACTTATTTTATTTCGAATAATTGCTGTTATTAAATTAAAACTGTTCCCATTTTAAAACTGTTGCAGCTGAACAAGCTCTTAAAAGCAGTTTGTATAAGTTTAGCATAGGTTTATATAATACTTTTGCTAGTTTAAGATCTGCAAAAGTGGCAATTATATATCTATCCTATAATAACTGTGCTGTAACAGGCATTGATGCTGTTCCGATTTGCTGGGAACAGTTCAGAAGCAAATTATGCGCATAGTTTATCGGTTTTTTGGCTGTCATTTGTGCTCTACGTGTTTTTTCCACAAATATAGCTCTATTTTATTATCGGTTCGGCATATATTATTTATTTAATTGCTGTGAAAATCGCTGTAAAATTACTGTAAAATTCTAGCTCAATTTGAAGACTGTTCCCAGTGCAAGCAGCTGCTTTGCAAAGCAGTTTAAACAAGTTCTGCTTGGCTTATTTGGCTGCTAGGAGATCTGACAATAACTGAGCTTCAAAGCGACTGCAACAACTGGCATTTTGGCCTTAAAGTTGCAACTGACAACTTTGGTAATTAAGGAATTATGTCAAGCGCACATTTGCGTTAACCTGACTAACTGTGCTCCGTATGTGTGTGTGTGTGACTGCACGTGTGTGTGTGTGTCTAGCTAACTTGCCACTTATGGGAGTCCCCTTTCTCACACTCTCTTTCTCCTCTCTCTCTCTATTTCTCTGTATTTCTCTGCGCACATTTGCATGCATTTTGCAATTGGCAGTTAATTTAAAAAGTTTGCTTCCTTGCTGTCGCTTATTGTGGAACTCTCACACTCTCACGCCTGAGCTCTGACCCTGAAACCTGCCACAAATACATACGCAGTTACACATTGTCAACAAGCTCATTTGTATGACCTTTTTGTGGGGAATTCCGGGAGTTTTGTGCGCCTTTTTGGGGTTAAACGTCAGCTGCACACACAGTTCGAAGAGCATCAAAAAAAGGCAAATTGAAATAAGTATTGAGCAAAAGTTTGTATGTCCCCCCTAACACACACACACCTACACATTGTATAACTACCACACAAAAAATGATAATAAAATACGTGTTCAGTTACGGGTTTCTGCCTCCCTCCCCGCCCCTTCATCCCCCCCTTCATCGCTCGCAAAAGAATCATTAAAAACCAAACAAAAAACTGCAAAACAAAACAAAGTAAATAAGAAAATGGATAATTGAATAAGCTCAACGGACGAGATACCCTTTAAAATAATATTTATTGTGGAATATTTGTAAGAATATTTCTGAATGTTTGAATGCAGAATAAAAGAGCAAAAAGCTGAAATAATACTACAAATACTACTAAAATTATTACAAAAGAAAAAATTATATGTTAAAAATTAATTTATTTGAAAATTCAGATTAAAAATAAAATAAAATTCCTGCCAAAAAATTGTCCAGATTTTTTAACATTTGAAAACTTTAAAGTTCCACAAGCTATAAATAATATTTATATTTATATATTATTATAATTATCTTTGAGTTGAATTTTAACTATTAACTATTTCTATTATTTATAGAATTTTAATTTATATTTTGCATGATTTTTTGAATATTTATTTAAATGTTTTTATGATGCTCTACAAAAAGTGGGAACAGATGAAAAGTTCTGGGGAATGCGAAGCAAACAAGTTAACACACTTCACATGAACAGCTGACAGTACCCGAATCGTAGGACCCATAGACACACACACACACACACACACACACACACACTCGCATAGCGGAATATCCCTAGCCCTTGAACTTACGACTACCCCTAACCGTTGGCCTATGCGATGCGTATCTGGTCGAGTCAGGTTAATGAAAAACTTGGACATGTCGAAAGTTGTGCGTGAGATGGCAACGAGTGAATAGCAGAGGGGAGGAGAGAGGGAAGAGTAGAGGAGGGAGAGAGGGGAGATCGAATGGCAGGCAAAGGTACAGCAGGATGCTGTCGGATGCTGAATGCAAAGTGCGAAATGCTGTCAAACACTTTAAAACCGAATGCTCACATCATAGCAGATCGAGTGTAGGAACGAGTGTAACGAGTGTATTCATGAGTGTGGCCACAAAAAAAGTAAATAATATTGCACAGTGCTTGGCAAACAGATTTTGTTGTTGTTGTTGTTTTTGTTTGCGTTTCTGTTACGGTTTACCTGTATTCTCAATCTGTCACTTGCTTTGTCTGCCTTTTCCGCTTTCGTCCCATCCCCCTCCCCCCTCCCCCCTTGCCACTTGTTGGTTAATTAACATTTGTCTGTCAATATTGACAGCAGACACAAAATTAAAATGAAATACAGTCTGACAACGAGTGCAGCTTGACAGGATTCTGACGTGGAGCAGAAGACAGAGATGAAGAGAGAACTTCCATGAGACCCAACGGAAGCTAGAGAACGCCATTTTGTTGTTGAGTGGCCATTTTGAAGGGGCTGCTTGCATTGTTGGCACTCGTAATTGTAAGCCTATCAAGTCAACATTGGCATTCGATTGCGGTCCGTCTCTCTGTCTCTCCGTCTCTTTATCTCTCCATCTTTCTCTCTGTCTCTCTGTCTCTGTGACTTTCGTGTGCCTCACATGCCAGCATAACTCTGCTTATGGGCATTAGGAAAGGGAGCGTGGGGGCAGCGTTGCCATGCCACAATTACATGGGGCACATTTGCCGGAGGACTCTTCAAGTCTATCAATGCCAGGCATTAATTACATACAAGACATGTTGGTCTGCCAGCAAAGGTTGAAGCTCTTAGACCAAAGTAAACACGATTCTTTAAATTTATGTTCAATTTTTCAAGATCATTATTTAGTTAATCGATTTAATTCAAATCAAACCAAAGTTTAAAGCGCTGAGACTAGAGTAAACACAATTCTTTAAATTTATCTTCAATTTTTTAAGATCTTTATTTAATTCATTTAATTTAATCAAGTCAAAGCTAAGTTTAAAGCTCTTACACTAACGTAAGTACGATTCAATAAATTTATGTTAAATCTGAAATCAATATCTTTTAAATTTAAAGCTTCTTTTACAGTTGTCATTCAATTAATTAATTAATTAAATTTATTTAAGTCAAAACTATGTATACTATATTAATTTTATTTTATTATCATCTTAATTTTATGGCGTCGATTGTTCAATTAAAATCTATCGACCTACCTCCACGCCTAACTCTACTATTCGATACATTATTATGGAGCATCGCAATAGATAATCAAAATATATACCAATAATTTTAATACACAAACCAAACAACTATCCATACATAAATTTATCTTAAATTTAATGATATTTAAAAAACTACCGTTTTCCCTGCAGTTTTCTCTGATTGAGCCAAAGCTGATTCAATGCGTCCATTGCCAGAGAAAATCAGCTTTAATTGGAACTGCACTGCGCTTGCTTTGCTATGATAATAGCCTGCCAATTTCCCGAAAAATCGGACAGAGTTTTGCCCGTAGTAATAGAACAATACGCAGTCAAAATTGAAGTGTCAATTCGGTTGGCAACGCGCTAGCAACCTGCTTGCAACCTGCTTGCAACTCGCACATGTTCGTTGGCAACGTTTTCCAGTCGAACGCAGCTTGGTGTGAAACTTGACTACACTCAATCTATGGCTGTGGAATGACAAAACTTGCTAAGCGATGGAGGTAATGAGCCTGGTTTGGTATTTTAAATTCCCAGAAAATTGAAATTTAATTAAAATTTAATAATTAACAAAACTGTAACAATTTGAAGCATGAAATTTACTTAGCATCGCGGTTGCAATGCGCTTAAAATTCGCACATGTTTGAACGCAGCATGGTGCGAAACTTGACTAAAGCAAAGCTTACTCAACGCTATGACTGAGCGGTGGTTAAACTTGCTAAGCATTGGGGGAAATCTGTCAGGTTTAGTAGGACAATAGCTTGCTAATTTTCTAGAATAATTAAAGACAGAATTTTGCTCACAATAAACAAAACAATAACAAATTGCAGTATGCAAATTGCTTGGCAAATCGGTTGGAAGAAAACTCGCAGATGTTCGATTGCAGCTTGGTGCGGAACTTGGCTAGCTCAAAGCTATGCTGTATGAGTTGGTGGCAAACTTGGCTAAACGGTAGGGGAAACGCGCGTCCTTTCGCCTTTTGCGGCTGCGTTTTGGCCAACTGGAAGCATTGTTGACGTTGCAAGCCAAACTGGCAACATGTTGTGTTTTGAATGCCTCAGTTCGATGGCACTTGGCGGCTTTATAAAAGCGATGCGTGCTGGCAAACACAAAACAGTTTGCGACTTGTCAGCAACGCGCGCGTTTTGCGGACGAAATTGTGCGAGTTTTCAGTGAGTTGGCAACGCGGCAAGTAACGGCTCAGCAGTTTGAATGTGCGAGCAAAAACAAAAGCAAACCAAGCAAAGCACAATAAATCAGGTGCTGTTAATCAATCTCACGTGCCAAGGAGCAGTTTAAGCGTCAGTTACAGTTACATTTACGGTTACAATTGTTATATTATGGCGCCAGGGTTTGATTAAGCATACGCCAGGTAAGCCCACGGCTCGCATGAGAGCATAACTAAATCCCTTTGACCCACTAAGTGACGACAATAATTTCTAGCAGCTTGTGAGAGTGTAGGAGACACTTGCTCTATATACATGTGTGTGAGTATGTGTGTGTGTGTGAATATTTGTAGGTGTACGTGGGGTCATTTGTAGCTGCTGCGCTGACCGCATCTTACAGCTTGAGCTGTGACCTGTCTTGCATTTTACGAGCGCATTAAGAGCATAAACAATAAAGGCCGAAAAACAATAACAACAGCGCGAGTTTAGCACGCACTTTAAGTCAGAATAAACGTATGCCCTATAACTTGGATGCACTCGAAAAAATATCAACGGAATTCATAAATTTCAAGAAATTTTCGATTTTATTAATAATATTTGTATTGAAATTTTAAGTGTTTTCTCTGTTTCAATTAAAGCAATTAAATTCATTGCAGCTTATTTATAGCTTTTATGCACTTAAAAAAATATCAACTCAATTGATAAATTTACAGAAATTTACATTTTCATTTATTGAAACTATTTATATTCAATTTTTCGGTTCTTTCTCGGTTTTAATCTAAAAAAATGTAATTTAAAATTTATTAATTTATTATTTTAATTAAAATTTTTATTTTTTTTCTGTTTTAATTGGTTTTAGTTACGCAACAACTTAAATACA
The DNA here is from genome assembly GCA_035045125.1 of Hypselothyrea guttata. Taxonomy (NCBI): domain Eukaryota; kingdom Metazoa; phylum Arthropoda; class Insecta; order Diptera; family Drosophilidae; genus Hypselothyrea; species Hypselothyrea guttata. The sequence continues at coordinate 1,444,300 of JAWNNJ010002189.1, read as the reverse complement.
CGGAACAAAATAACAAGCTAATTGAACAATTTTAAATTGGAATTTATTTTAATTTGTCTTTAGTTCTAAATTTAAATTTTTGCTTCAAATTTCAACTATTTGCAGACATTTTCTCTCTCTATAAAAGAGCTATTGACTTAATCTTTTATAGTTCATTGATTCGCGCAGTGTATTTTTATCTGTCTGCGATCAAAGCTTTACGGCCATATTACGCGCGCGTTTCTAATGAAAATTTATTGTAAACGCATTAAATTTGTCGTTTGGGCGCAAGTTTCAGTTGGCATTGCCGTTGCCTTTGTTGCCACTTCAAAATGGTAAGCTTAAGTTGCCTCATGTGGCAGGTGTTGCCTCCAGGGGCACACAGGGCGGGCGCAGGGTCTCCGCCGGGTCACAATGCCAACGCCGTGCTGTGCATTTTTATGATGATCCAAAAATAAAGGCAGCTTCTTCCTTCAGGGCAGCCTTACGAAACAGCTACAATATCTGTATCCATAGCTAAATAGGCGTGTCTTTAATATTTCCATGCATGCTATCTCTTTCTAAATGCTAAATTTGTCAAATATGAATAATAAAGAAGCAGCACAGCAAATACGCAGTTGCTGTAGCATTTATGTCCCTTTTTTGCTGAAGTCTATAATCGGCTTTGATTTCCCACTCGAGCTGTTTCTCCCCTTTACAGTTGAGGGTATTTCCTTTTTTCGCCCTAATTTCCTAATTCCCATTGATGTATGTATCTCAATCTATTTTCATTTTTCATATTTATGCCAAAGCATTCGACTCGGCATATTATAAAATGCAGCTAAAGGGATTAAACTGCTTCAGCAGCTGCCTTCGTTTTCGTTTTCATAGAAATATTTAGACTTTCAGCATTTTCAAGTTTATTTTATTTTCTTTTTTATAAAATATTTGCCTGATTTATATTCTTTTTTAAATAGTTTATATTTATTAGTTACTTAATTAGTTGGCAGCATTTAAAGTGCAGGCCCTAAAAAGTATGCTGTGAATTTTTCACACTTAATATTCCATTTTAAGCTGTTTTAAAGTTATTTTACAGCCAACAGACGACTTGTTGGCTATAAAATTTATTTATTTATAATGGCCTGAATGGCATACTCAAGTGGAATAATAAATGGCATGTGTAAAGCAATTGCCAACTTGTTTATACGCGTATTTGTTGACTAATTTGGCCTAATAAGCACTAACATCATTTTATGCTCACGCCGTAAACACGCTGAATAATGAATTGAAGTGCGCCGTACCTCAATGCAAATTGACTTCAAGTTGACGCAAATCTATTCGCAATTTAAGCTGAAAAAACCAAAGTGTAGGCAGAGCTTTCAACCTATTGACTGAGCGCCATTGAAAATGCCTCAAAAGGCAGGAAGATAAACGCAGGGAAGGAGAGAAAGCACAAAGAAAAAAGCGAATCACAACGGCTTAGCCAAAACACTCACCTGTCGAGCTGCACTCACACTCAAACACTCGCATACACTCATAAATACTCAGTCATGTGTTTATGGCTAGATTAAACATTCACTGCTGCCAGCTGCAAATGGGGAATAACAAGCATAATACACACACTCACACACACATACAGATGCACACTCATACACACAGAAACCTACACATATATGCTAAGTACAAAGCCAAGCATCTGGCACGCCTGATATTTATGCCCAGCGCTCGTTAAAAAAGGCCAAAAAGGGGTATAACTAGTTTGCAGAAAACTAAGCTATATTTTTTATATTATTATATAAATTGGGGTATTTTTCTGTATTGTTGCTAATCCGTAGAATAAATGGTTCTTCAATAGATATTATTTTCAATTTAAATTTTAATATTCTTGGATTATTTTTATCTGTAATTTAAATTGAACTATATGCTCAATTTAAAATTGTAGTTTAATTTTAAATATTCTCAGTTATTATATTGAATAACTAAACTAAAATAAATTGTCTTTTAAATTAATATAAATATAGAAACTTCCTTTAAATTAATAAATAAAGAAAATTATTTTTATTTGCAAAATCCAATAAGAATTAAATCAAATCTAATCCAAATTCTTTGCCATATTAAAGCATATTCTCAATCTTCTTTTCATTCCGTTATTTGTCGATAGCTTTCGACTGGCAGCTCTGCGGTTGGTTTTTGCCAGTGTTCTGTCTGTTCCGCTGTACAAGTCTTTCTATTCTCATTTTTGCAGTATCTCTAAGTACGCGTCTCTTGCGGGGAAGGGGAACTTGAACAGCTGCTCGCTTTTTGGCGCCTGGCAGCTGGAACAGCGGGCGATGCGCTGCCTTGCGATACATTAGAGTTTCGCTGCGATAATGAAGTCTAGACCGGATGCCTCAAATGCGGCACTTAGTTAGCTTTATATCCGGCTCAGCGGCAGTCCCATAAGGTTCAAACATAAATTCGTTTTGTCAGCTTCTTCTTCCGACAAACAGTTTCGCCAGCGAAGAAAAACTAGAAATATGGAAGTTTGATTATGATAAATCAAACTAAGCCGAATTTCAGATAAATCTTACTGCTTCAATTTGGCAAAGAAATGTCGAAGTAGTTGCAATGATGAATGCGACATTTGATGCCTTGAATAAAAAAGAAATAGAAAATAAATAATAAATGATGCATAAGCAGCTAACTAATAGTTCATACCATACTTCTCAGGGCTCGCCTATTAATGCTGGAAATAATAAATAAAATATATATTAAATAAAGAATTTTAATGAAAAAATATGAAAAATAATAATTGTTAAATTCTATATAGTGAACTATAAATAAAAAATAGAAATAATAAAATTAATTAAAATAAATAAATATATGAATAAAAATCATTTGAAAATCGATATAGTCTATCTTGATGCTGCTCAATTGAAAAATTTGGTATACAGCTTAAAAATTTGCTTAATTTGAGTAAAATTTGTGGCGATTTTGTAAACTGGAATCGCCAGTGCTTACACATTAAATTTGTCATTGGTAGTTATTAAAGATTGGGCTCATATCAGGGCCGTGGCTTTGCGGTTCAGTAGTTGGCCGCAACGTTATCATTTGTCATGGCACCACAAACTGAACTGGGTGTGGTCTCAGCCTATGTTCAGCTCCCACTCTCCCTACTCTCCCTACTCTCCCTATTCTCCATACTCTCCTTCTCTATCTCCTGCATCTCGCTCGGTGTTTGTTTGTGGTTTACGGCTTGTCTGTCCTTACGGCCATTAATTATATTTGTCGTATCTGCTTGTAATTGATAAAGCAAATGTTGAGGCCGTGTGTTTCTGATGTTTCGTCCATTGGCACCTAGCTCCCAGCTCCTAGAGCGGCTGCCCTTTAATTAATTGCGGGCGAGTGAGTGTTTTAGCTGCTAATGAATCAAATGAACCGAATACACTCGCAGCGAATGCTTTAATTTTCTGCTTCTTTTCTTTCTGCGGAGTCACAAACAAGCTTAACGCGCTATTTGCATATCACGTATACGCATATTACGCATACGCCGCGTGGCACTGAGAAAATCAACAGCTGCCGTTGGCCTGCAATGCTTATGCAAAAGTGCAAATGGAAAATGGAAAATGGCGAAAGAAACACAATCAAAAGTGCGGCAAAAATCAGCTCACACTTGAGCCAACTTTTATTTTCTTTTATTTTTTTTTATTTTTTTATTGTATTTTATGAAAATTAAAAGCACGACGCGCTCAAGCGTTGAATGGGCCTCACTTGAATGCCACCAGCTCTCCCAAGGGTCTCTCTGAGCGTGTGTGTGTGTGTGTGTGTGTGTGTACGCCCTAATGCGCCCATTTCCACTTAGTTTAATAGTTTCTGTGCTTCTTTTTGCTTTGCTAGGCACTTGTAGGCAGCTCCCAGCTCACAGCTCACAGCTGATGGCTTCATTGAAATCTCGCACAAAACGGAATGAAACGGCTGCCTCTCTCTCTCACTCTCTCTCTCTCTCTCTGTCTCTCTCTTTCTGTGCATTCTTCTCGCTAGTCTATGCTCTTTACACTTTTCTCTTGTTGCCGCTTTGGGTTCGCTTTTGTGGTCGCTTTTTGGGCGCTCTAACCAGGCATTGATTAAAGTGCCACAAACAACATTTGATTGCTTGATGACCCACTGTGCATGTGAATGTGTGTGTATGTGTGTGTGTGTGTGTGAGTGGTGTGAGTGCATGTGACGTTCTTATGGTCAGCCAGATTTGTTAGATATATGTGTGTGTTTGCTTTTTTCAGCCGCATTTTATTGAAATTTTCTGCTGTACTTATGAGATTTGTCAACAAGTTTTCCCACTCTGTCTGCATGTGTGTGTGCGTCTGTATGTCTCTATGTGTGTCTCTGTGTGTGTGTGTCTTGTTTGATGACACTTAATGACTACAAAATTGTACATTTTGCGAGAGCAAACGCTCGTTGGCATTCCTGGAATGTGGGAACAAGGCCGTAAGCCAAAAGCCCCAAAGCAAACAGAAATTGTATTTTATTAAAAGCAATTTCCAACTTGGCGAAAACTCTCTCTCTCCCTCTCTCTCTCTCTCTCTCACTCTCTTTCTCTCTTTCTCTCTCTCTCTGCCAAGGAATAAGAAATGCGAGCAGAAAGGGCAAAGAATTCTGGGCTTAAGACACGTTTTCAATTCGGCTCAAGAGGCCAGTGCTAGAGACACTTTGCGAAAGAGAGAGCCATGAATTATGCATGCTTGAAAATAATGTGAAATTCATGAACATAAATTGTTGACAACAATTTGTATAATTGCAAAAATAATGCCGGAAACTAAAGCATGAATCATTAAATGATTAAATGAATATGTTTATGTGTGAATGACTGCGTGAATGACTGCGTGAACGAGTGTGTGTGAATAATGCTGTGTCAATGAAATGTGAAATATGAGCTCGTGGTTTGATGTAAGCTTCGCCATGTTTTGCCTTGTGCGCATTATGCTTTATGTTTTTTATGAATTGTTTTTTTATGAACAACAAAAAATGAGTAATAATTAAATAAACTGAAAAATAAATTAATAAATATTTTCGTTTCTTACGTGCATTTCAAATGTAACTGAAAAATAAATAAGCAAATAATTATATTTTATAATTTACAGGTAATAAATAAATTTATGTTTTATAGTTTTATTTTTTTGTTTGTTTGTGGCCTTTGAGAAAAAAATACTTTTTTCTTGCAATTTTCAGCAGTGTTTTCATTTTGTGAAAACTCAGAATGATACTAAATAAATAAATACAGATTTAATAATTTTTTGTGGCATAATATTGAAATGATAAATAATGAATTAATTAATTAAAACTGTATTGCATATTTAAATTATGGTATATATTTTATTTAATTTATTATTTTATATAACGACGCTAGCATTTTATTTTAGAGTCATAAATCACTTAGGCGGAACAATCACATTTTAATCATCTGCACGATCAAAATAAGATAACCTTGATTTATTTTTGTTAAATCACATATTGAACATAACGGGGAATTGTTTTGCATTCTCATTACTCATTACTCATGTTGTGTTGGCGCTCTCTCTCTCCTTGTTCGCTCTCCTGTTCAGCTAATTAAGAATGCTGCTCTGCTGCTGCTGCTCTGCTGATCTGCTCTGCTGCTTCTGCTCTCCTGCTGCTCTGCTGCTGCTACTCTGCTGCTGCTGCTCTGCTGCTGCTGCTCTGCTGCTTCTGCTGTGCTGCTGCTGGTGCTCTGCTGCTGCTCAGCTGCTCTGCTCCTCTGCTGCTGCTGCTCTGCTGCTTCCGCTCTCCTGCTTCTGCTGCTCTGCAGCTGCTGCTCTGCTGCGCTGCTGCTGCTGCTGATCTGCTCTGCTGCTCTGCTGTTTCTGCTGCTCTGCAGCTGCCGCTCCGCTACTCTGCTGCTGCTGCTCTGCTGCTGCTGCTGCTGCTTCTGCTGCTGCTCTGCTGCTGCTGCTCTGCGCTGCGCTCTGCCGCTATCACAGAGGAAGAGCGTAAGGCCGAAGCCTCTCTCTTTGAATTGCTGGGAGTTGCATTCTCCGTTAGTTCGTTCGCCGCGTTCACTGCGAGCAGTTGTGAGATGAGTAGGCGCATGCGTCGCTCTCTCTCACTCACACTAACACTAACACAATACACACAAGTTATTCGAGCGATCTACAGTTAACTGCAAGCAATTCTCTTCTTATTGCTTAGATCAAACTAAGAATAAAATAAATAATGAAATAATAATAAATAATAAAATAAAATACCATCTGCTGATAAGTGCAAAAAGCAATTATTTAACTGATCAATAATTTAATGAATCTAATTTAATTAATCTGAAACATTATTTTATTACCTAGAAATCGAAATTGAAACGTGAATAAATCCAAATTAATTATTGAAAAAAAAAAAATTAATAAATTTGTGAAATAGCCAAACCGTTGAAAATCAAGTGCAAGCAATTATATGTTATTTATGGGTGAGTAATGACGAAGCCGATCAGTCGAACGCCACCGACTGCGTAATACTCTGCATCTCATATTTAAAATGTAATTATCACAGTAGTTTTATCAGCTTAAGCATAATGCTCTTTAACTGTTGACACATTGGAAACAGCAATTTAATTAAAATGTAATTAAATAGAGAATTGAGAATTGAAATTACTGCTATTATTCCCTTCTAATTAATGTAAACACGTTGGGCATTTACTGTTCATTAACAATGCATTGTCAGCACACGAATTGTTTCATAATTTGATAACACACGCCTCGCTGCACAGGGCGTGGTCGGAAAATTTGCACTCCATCAAGTGGAAAATCAAAACTAAAGCGACAAACACACACACAGTCAATGAAACTGAATCGGAAGAGAGGGAGAGAGAGGGAGAGTGAGAGAAAGAGCAGGAAAAAGAAAATTTACACTGGGAAAATGTATTTTTTTTGCCGCTCGCTTTTGTGCAGTCGTAGTTGCAGTCCTTCTGTCGCCTTCTATTGACAATGTTAATAAGGAAACATTGGCCAGCTGAACTGCCGGCTCATGCTTGACTGCCTCTGACGTTGACATGCCAAGCTGGCCAACTAACTTGGCCTTAACAGGCCACAAAACACAGCGCAAACTTTTACTGTTCTCGACTTCTGCCCCCGTCCCTCTGTCCACCGTCCCCGCCCTCAGTCTTTGTTCGCCAAGTGCGCCTTCAAGACAAAATGTGCAGCGGTTGGTGTCGGTAATGCGGCTAAAAAGACAGTTGCAACGTTTTTTAGCTGTCCCCGAGAGTTATATAGAAGGTATACAATCTGTTCAAATGAAAACAGAGTGGGAATTAGAATTAGATGCATAACTATAGATGTTTTATTTTATAACAACTTTGCTATATAAAAAACTATATATAAAGCATATTTTTGCAGCTGTTTTTAAGACCTTGGAGCTTGAAAATCTAAATACTATTTTCCAATAAAGCTTAAAATTTGAGAGCAATTGCATAATAAATACAAAAGTTATGGCACAATTCATTTAAGAGCTTCAACTAGTTAATAAAACTAAGTAAACTATGTTCAAAATGTAAAATTTTGAATGAAGAGTTAATTAATTCTGTATAAATAAAAATTAAAAATAGACCTTGGAGCTTTAAAAACCAAGTTTTATTTCTAAATAAAGCTCAAAACTTAAGCTCAGTAGATAAATATATAGACAAGTTATGCCAATTTATGTTTAAAGGCTTATAGCAAGCATATAGAAAATATTTTATACCTTAACCAATTTTAGAAATATCAAAAACAGCACTTTGAACACACGCTCTCGACTAGAGCATGCTTCCAACTAATGCAGTGAGTGAGGTCTGCAAAAAGCAACAAATAGAAGTGAGTGCCATATGCTAGGCATATCTGAAGCATTCAACCAACCAGCAGCCTGTCAGAGGGACAGAGAGACAGGGAGAGAAGGAGAGAGAGGGAGAAACACATAGAGACGGGGCGATTTGCCAGCATTTGGCATTAGTTGTTGCTCTTCTTGTTGTTTGGCTATTGGCAATCTCGGCTGAGCTTCCGCTGCCAAACACAGACACAAACGCTCCACGTGCTGCGATTTTTCATATACATTTTTTGCTCCTCTCTTTTAACTTTTCACGTTAGAAAAAAAAAGGAAAACTGAAATTGGCGGGGCAATCAATAAGTTCGTATATCCGTCCATGCAAAGTGCTTGAATGAATTTTCGAAAACTTTTCTCTTTTCCGTTGTGATTTTTTTGTTTGTTTTTGATTCTCTTTTTGCAGTTTTGTGCTCTTTTTTTTTTTGCCAATTCCCTCTGCGTTAATAAATATCCAAATTGAGGTCATTTTATGTGAGGCGCCCAAAAGCAGGCAACGAAATTTTTAATGCTGCCGCCATATCAAAAAGAGGTTTGGCGGGTGTCGAGGCATAATTAAAGCAAGTCATTAATGGCCAAAGGCTTGCGCTCGCTGTCTGCTCCTCAGCTCTTCCCTCCTCTCTCTTACCCCTGTATCCCCTTGCTAACGAGCCGAGTTTAAGCACAAGTGGCATAACCTTAGCTTGGGAAGAGAGCTGAACAAATCGTTTTAGGCATTTCGCTTTTATTTATGAGCCAATTCACAAAATTCGCACAATAAAATCAAAACTCCAGCCCATAAAATCATAAGAACTTGCATAAATTTTCAAGTATTAGCTGAATCTATGGCTGAATTCAAGCCGTAAGCCGCTGACTAGCTGAGTATCAATCATAGCTGAGCCGAGCAGCTGGTGACTAACTGAAAGACGCCAGACGCATAAATTAAATGTCTGCACATCAATAATAATAAACATTTTGGTATTTAAAATATTCAAATACAGCTTTTAAAAGTTCCAGAAAAATATAAATCAATTTTAAAAGCAGAAAAAAAGGCAAACAAATTGAATCTTTATGCAATAAAACTTATTAATTGATATCTGCAATCGGCTATCGCCAATTATCAAATCAATCAGCTTTTGTCAACAGCTGTGTTGAGTTGATTACAGCTTCTGTTAATGACAATAATTAATTATAATTCATTTATGAATTCATTATAATTCATTCTTTACTATATTCATTATTATTTTCTATTTTAGAAACCAATTTCAAAATAATTTTCGTAACGACAGTAAAAATAGCAAACGATTTTGAAAAGCACAGAGCATTCAGCAATTGTCAATCAACAAGTTAATCAGCTTTTGTCAGCAACAGTTTTTGAATGATTTCCACAGGTCTTGAGCTCTATTTAATTTGATTTTCTCAGCTGTAATTCGCTGTTATCGCTGCCCACGTTTAGCTGATACTTATAAAATGATTGATGTTATTTTTGAATATCATATCTCTCAACTTGGGCAAATATGCTGCTAAAAAACTTGCGACAAGCTGCCACAAAGATAACAATTCAACCGCAAAAAAGCAAAGCGAAAAAAAACAGCACAGCATAGGATTTGATGATAACGATTACTATAATATTATCATAATCGTGATTGTGATGACAATCATCAACGGCTCATCAGGCTGGCCCTCATTCCAGCCTGTTTTTCATTAGCTCCCTCTCTTTCTAGACTTACTTTCTGTCTCTTTCGCTGACGCCCACAGACGTACAAATCTCTTTTAAATCGTCTCCGCATTGTGTTGTCTTGTGTTTTGTTTTGTTGCCTTGTGTAAAGCGCCCAATGACCTCGGGCTATGAAGGCGGTAACCTGTGCGGGGTAGGTGGATGGGGAGGGGATGGGGAGGGGCTGGATGGTTTGGTTTTTATGCCTATACTTATACATTTTTTATTTGTTGGCATTTCGCAATTTATTTTATATTTGTTTTACTTGAAACGCGCCGCGACGCTGCGACTTTTGTCCTGAATATGATGTTCTAGCCCATAACAACTGTCTGTCTGTCTGTCCCTCTGTCTGTCCCCTTGTCTGTCTGTTTGTCCTTTTCTCTGTTTGTCTGCCCGTCGCTCTGTCATGGCCGCCGGCAACTGCGATGGCGGCTCATGTTGCTCTTTTCCGGTTCTGCACTTTGAGAAATTTCTTGTTGAATCGTAGGCGTATTTTAATTATGGATCATAAAGTTAATTCAATTAGAATTTATAAACGGCAGAATATGCAGCAAAAGCTCTGTTGGCATGGCAAATATTCCAAAGAAATTACTTTTTTATTTATAAATAAACGCAGAGCTTAAAACTTGAAATTAAATTCTATTGAAATTATTAAGCAACAATTTATTAAAGACATTTTTATATAATTTAAATATTTAATAGAAATCTGTTGTTTTATTAATAAATACTAATAAAATGTTGACAGAAAATATTAAATAGCTATTTATAAAAGACATTTTTAAAGACTTGGCAGTCACTCGTACTATTTATATAAAATGTGTTATTTAATTATAAAGTTAATTCAATTGGAATTAATAAATATTGAGTGCGTTGACATGGCAAATATTTTATAGAGTTTTCTTTTCACTTGTAGGTTTTAAATTCTAATCAAAATATCAAAATAATAAATAAATTTATAAATAAAATGTCATAGAGCACGGATACTCAGTTTAATTATTATAAATTATTAAATGAAAAATGCTTTTTATTTATAAATAAACGCAGAACTTAAATTGTAATGAAATGTTGGCTGAAATTATTAAAGAACAATTTGGCAGAGAAATTTTTATAGATTCGTCTGCTGCTCGTATCATTTATATTATTTTTTATGGAGCTGTCTATAAAATGTCAGCTTTGGCTAAACCTGCTCCCTGCTGCCTCACCCCTCTGCCCAGCTGTAATAAATATAATAATCGTATATTACATAAAAAGCGCTTGTTGTGGCACTTGAACTGAATTTCAAAGAAATCGTGTTCCGAAAAGTGTATATTTCAAAAAGTTCGTCAATTTCAGCACAATTCTCCCCCTCTCTCCCCACTCTCCCCTCTCTCCTTCTGTGCTGCTCTTGTTTCTCTTTTGGCAGCGCTTCACCTCTCTGATTTTGAGCTGTCAGTTGGCCCTTTGTAATGCTGGGAATGTTGTTTGTGATTTTCTTAGCCGAGTTTTCCTTTCTTTTGCTTCATTTTTTGGTTGAATTTTTTGTTGTTGGATTTTTCGCTGGGTTCTTGCTGCAGTACCGTTAAATTCAGTCACGCGTAACGCGCGCTGTGTGTTGCGTGCTTTATGAATTTTCTGCTTGTGCTTCTCTATTACTCTCTAGTACTTCGTCTGCCTCTTCATCTACATCTTCATCTCCAGCTCCATCTCCATCTTCATCTTGAGCTACAGCTGAAATTTTTATTTGCGACTTTTGCGCTATTTTGTTTCGTCCTCTGCCCGCAGCAAATAGCAAAATAAAGTAAAGAGAGAGACGAAAAGAAATAAAAGCAGCAGCAGCGTACGAAGGAGTCAAAGAGCTTCGGGCAATCTCTTTGGACTCCATTCTGCCTGTGACTCGCAGCTGGCGTCTTCGGCATTCGTGTTTATTAAGTCTAATTCAATTTTGTGTGAATTTTATTTGTTGCATACATTACTGCGCACCATTTGCCCCACTTTCTCCCCGATGACGCTGAAAAATATCTAGAGCTCAGTTTACTTTTTGTCTGCATGCCTCGAGGTGCGTCGTAGTTGCTGTTGCTCTTGCTGTTGTTGTTGTCAACGCACAGTTGTAATTACACACTTAGCAATTTAGAGAAGTTTTTAATTAAAACTTTGATAAATAAGCTCAATTCATCCGTCAGCAACGAGTGCTTGCCATTTAACTAGACAACTAGAGAATCTCGCCTCGTGTCGTGTCTTAGCATTTCCTTTGACAACACACACAGGGGTTTTTCAATTAAATTGAAATCAAGCAGAGGTAAATTGAAAGTAGAAAATGGCAAGCGGCTGGCGGCAAATGGGAAATGGGAAATTAAACCAACGTCTTCGAAGTCTGCTAACTGGCAAACGTGCTGGGTTACGAAACCATCAAATGAAAATAATAATAATGAAAACTCTGCGAAAAATTCCAATGAATTTTCTGCTTGATCAAAAATGCGCAAATCAAAATACAAATTATAAAAATATTTGTATATGATTATATTCCGATCGAAAATCATATGCATACGTTATGCTAATAGCAGCAGACATTTGCTGTGCTTTAATGCCTTGATATTGTGGCAAAAACGGAATTCCAATAAAGCTGCAAATTTAAATATTTAACAGTCATTTGCATGGCTTTAAATTTTACGCATACGCCATGTCTGACAAATAAATTGTTGGGCTTCTCTTGTATTAATTATGTCTGCATATCAATTAGCTTGTCAATAATTGCTTTGCTTATGCAGTATGGCTGAGTGATATGTAACGCGAACTGTGATTTGCATGCGCTCAGTGATGATGTATTACGCATACGCCATGTCTCAAAAGTAAATTGTTGGGTTTTGTTCTAATTTCATATCAATTAGCTTGTTAATAATTGCATTGCTTATGCAGTATGGCTAAGTGATAAGTAACGTAGACTGAGATTTGCATGCGCTCAGTGATGTACACTCTGCCATTAGCACAAAAGCTGATTGTCATGTCAGCCGCTACGTTAATCGATTATCAATTGCGAAATTATTAAATAATAGCTTAAAATCAATCGAAAAAGTAATGCAAAAATGCTAAAAATTCATTTATAAACATTAAATTAATATATATTATTGTAAATAATTAAATAGTTATAAATATCAGATTAATGAGCATAAATAAAATGCTGTAAACCTTTCGGAACCAAGTTCTAGCTAGTTTAAACAGCGCATTCAACTATTTATAACATTTGTAAAACTGCACACTTGGGTTTTCCTTTGGCATTGTTACAAAAAGTAATATTTCAACGCAGTTTCCATTACATTTGCTGCACATTTGCAGATATTCAGCAAACGTATCAATTTATTTGCTGTAGATGTGTGCGTTTTCACAAATGCCAGCGCATCGATAAGCTGTCAGTGTCATAATTCTTATTTCTGACAATTATTGTCATTTATTTAAGGCAGCACAATTGAATTTCTAGTGTTTCTTTGGCCTGCACTGAATGGCCAAAATGATCACTTTTGATGGCAATTGTCAGAGAGCGAGATAGGCAGAGAAAGAGGAAGAGGGACAGCGCAATGCTGAGGCGCTAAGCAAACACACATGAGTTGCCAAAATTGCAAGGCACACATACAAAGAAACACACACACATACACAATAGACACACTCGCACACTCTCACACTTACACTCTCATCTCTCACGCTCTCATCTTGCAATCTTACAGTCAACATGCTCTCAAATGGGTCAGAGTTGTTGGCTGAAGTGCAATCCTTGCCACATACATAGACGTTTCTAGATGAGATTAACCCACATAATGCTAGACACACACACACATTCACACACACACTCACACACACAATTGCGCGATTTTCGACTTGTGCTTCAACGTCGTCTTATGCCCTCAAAAGACGTTTGCTCATGTTGCAGTTGCAGCAATGACATTGCCACTGCCATAGTGCTGATAACACTATGCAACAAATTAAAATTTTTCTTTGCACATAACTGGTAACAGAAATATTTTTATAAAAATTTAAAATTAAATAATTTCGCATAACAAAAATTGAAATAAATTATGAAAATATTGATTTATATTTGGGTGATATATTTTTGTGCTTTAGTATGAATTTATAACTATAAAAAAAAATCTCAAAAAATTGTTGTACCTTTGAGCGAATAAACAAATAATTTGTGCTTTAATCAGTTTTAATTTAAGCGTTAAATGCTTAAAAATGATGAAAAGAGAACAAACTTGCAACATTTTCTAGCCACCGCTTTAAATACTGAACAAATTCAACAAAATTGTATATGAACTGAATTAGAAAGACTTCTTAAATGGGTTTGTTTGTGATTCAACCACAAATCCTTACAAAAAATTGTTGCATGCTACACAGTGTAAGCGTTAACAACATCATTACTACGATTATCATGATGATTGTGGCGAAGTTTTTGTGTCAAAAGACAAACACAAAAGCGAGCAGTCTGGCAGCTGGGAACTGAGAATTGTGCGCTCTTTGTGTCTGGGCATACGTGCAAGTGTCTCTACGTGCCACCACACGCTGCATGTGGCATGCGGCATGTGGCAAGGGGCAAGAGACATGGGGTAGGAGGCAGGAGGCATGCGGCATGTTTGTGTTTAATTTGTGGCACAGCTGTTGACAATCGATGTGACGTGGCCACATCAAAAGATGTTATTGTTGTGACTTATAAAGATGTGCCCCAACCTGTGGCAAGTGTCAATGTCAGAAGCAGCAGCTCGAATTGAGCTGCAGCTGCAGTGGCAACTTCATTTTGCGCCTGATTAAGTTTGGATCGGCCTGCCTCAGCCAAAGAGCAGCAGAAATTTCAGCAATTACAATGTGGCAAGGCCTTTGCTGCACTCTAACGAAGCTGTGGCAAGTAGAGCGGGATTAATCAGTGCAGGTTTAGGGCATTATTTGTTGCAGTTTCGTTATAACAATTGTGACAAATTTGCACAAAACAAAACGACAAATCAGCCGCCCCCCAAAGGGGCGGCAATGATGCCAAAAGCTGTTCATTAAGCTGCCAAGTGCAACAAGAGCCGCAGCAGCAGAAGCAGCTTAATGAGCACCTGCAACTGTTGCAAGTGTTGAGTTAGGATCTCTCATCTCTCCCTCTCTCTCTCTTCTCTCTCCTGTCTCTCATCTCTCGCTCCGTTGGGCCAACATCAACTTGGCCTTTTGTTGGTGTGCACAGCTAAATTTAGTTGCCTCAACAAAGTTTTTAATAACACTTAAGCAGCAGAAGATAAAAGCGAAATGCCGAGAAACACGAGCACCAAAATCGCCTGCAAAATCGGCAGCAAAAACAGCAGCAACAATCCCAGCAGGCAAGTATAACTGCTCTCTCTCTCTCCCCCTCTCGCTCTCTCTCTTTCTGCGTTCGCTTTCTCACTCTATAAAGCATCGGCAATTTGCCCTGATTAGTATAAATAAGTAACATTTAGTGACCCATTTTCTGCACACCATTGAACCAGAAAAAGGCTTTAAAGACAGAGGCGCAGCTACACTGCAACAAATTGTTTAGATTTTTGTATATACCCCTGAAATGAGTAACAACAGGGTTAACTTCGAATAGCTTCGTATGTAAACCAGAAAGTCAGTCAGAAAGCATATATATTCACGATTTTTTTATAAAAAAGTTTTAAAGGTCCATTAAACCACAGAAATTTTGAAAGAATCCCCTCATAATACCCATATTGGCCATAAAATCTACAATTTTCTTCCAAATTCAGCAATGTTTGGTTTTTTCTTCATAATTTTGCAATATTCGTTTACGCATTAAATCTAAAAATTGAAATTTTTTTTTTTTTTTTATTCGAAAATTTTATATTTTTAAGGGTCTTAAAATTTTTTCAAAAATTTCAAAATTTTCTTTTTTTGATTTTATGCTTAAAATTTAATTTTAAACTCAAATAATTGAGAAAAAGTAAACCGCTTGAAAATCGGTTGAGTTTTGGTAAAGTTATGCGCATTCAAAGTTCCACAGAATTGGCAATCATATGGTGCTTTCTCTCAGTGTATGTGTGTTGCTCATAAAGCGCCGGCCATCAGGCTGTTGGCTAAACTCATCAACAGTTTTAACGGTAAATGCTGCTGGCCTTGTTTTTAGTTGTCGTCTGACGCCAGTTTGTAATCATTAAACCCAACGTCTGCAACTACAACAACTACACACATCCAAGAGGGAGACAGAGAGAGAGAGAGGGAGATAGAGAGGGAGAGAGAGAGAGAGTTGAATGCCTGCTTTGGCATCATAAAATAATTTGTTTATTGCTGCGGTCGTTACGCCCATTAACAGTTCAAATTAATTGCAATAAATTTGGCAATGGCCGAAAAAAGGCTTTGCATGGCTTTACATCGAACTTCCTCTTCCCCCTCTCTCCCCTGTTGACCTTTAGTTTTGTGTTTCAGATGGTTGTGGCATGCAACATAAAATGAATTTTATGATTTAAGCGCCGCAAAAGCCACAATGCTGTGGCACACAATATACTACACACACTTTGGTTCACTGAGCGTTGCTGCCACCTATAAACATGCGCATTTAAATGAAATGCCAGCAGACCCAAAAGTCAACATAAATCTGCACAATTATACCCTGCAAAAACTAACATGATATATAATTCTCTTAGACATGGACATAAACTTGAATGATTCTATTACGCAGTGCCATAAAGTCTCAGCATCAGCTCTGAATTTCTGACAGAAAGTTTTGCAAAGTTGCTATTCAGCATTTTTATTTTAATTATGCAAAGGATGTCAAAATATAAGCAATCCAAAATTTTAGGTAGGTCAAATAACTTTCAGAGAAATTCTTTTTACTGCTCTGTAAATTAATAAAAGAAAATAATTTTTGAAAAATGATATGAATATTTTGAACACATATTTTCTATGGAATTTATAATTTTAAATTAATATTGTAAAATAAGACATGTTTGTATTTCTATTTCCAATAAAGTTTAATTTTCATACGATATTTTCACTTTTAAAATATTATTTTTTTGTAAATATCAAATACATTTTTCGGCTAGAATATAATTTGTTTGATACAATAAAATCACAAATAAGAATATATAAATAATATTCTTAAAGTATTATACGCTGCTGCTAGAAATGGATTTTTCTTGTTTATATTTTCTTTAAAATTAAAAAATCAAAATAAATATTGAAATTATTGTTTGAAAGATAATTCGATTTAATTTAATTTAATTTATCAAATAATCTAATATGTTTTTCACAAGAATTTATTGTTTTACCAGCCATTTTCGCATATTATTTGCATATTATTTTCTTACATTTTCCCCAGTTTACAGGGTATTTCCGTAGTCAATGCTAAAATGCTGTTGGTTGCCTCTTATGCAGAGCGCTGCTTGCTGGCTTATGGCTTTGGTTTGCTTACTTATGGGGCTTTGGACTTAATTAATAGCCAATATATTAAGCAGCCGCAACACAACACTACACAACACAACAAATGAAAACAATTGCAATTACTTGGAGCACATTTTAAGCCATAAATAAAGTGACATTTGCGTTAAATTTCGACCTCAAGCGCGGACTGAAGGTTTGAGCTCTTGGCTGAATGAGTTGGCAACAATGTGAGGCCAAAATGCGATCAAGCGGAAAAAGTGTTACCAATACACATGCAAAAGGCTAACACACACACACACACATGCCAAGTCTTTCTCATCAAATGTGGCAAACTTTTTGCACGCATTTTGTGGCTAGCAGCAATCGCCGACTGCCTTTGACTCTTCTCGTCTCTTCTCCTCTCTTCTCTCTTTTCTACCCCATTCCCTCTCATCTGTCAGGCTGCTGTCAGACTGCCAGCTTGGTTTATCCAGCGCTATGCGAGGCATTTTAATAAACTACATTCCGAAGCAGAGCACAAAGCGAGAAAGAGAAAGAGAACGAGAAAGAGATGGAGAAAAGTGAGAAGCGCAGAGAAAGCCACGAAGCAGCTGGCAATAGGTTACAATAGAAATTTGAACGGGCTAATGAATATTTATAAATTTCCCTGACTGCGTGCAGATATGGATATGAGTCTGCAACCGAATGCACTGAGCGAAAAATCGAAGAAATTTCAAAGTAGAATCAAACTGCATGCAAGCATAAAAGTCTTTATTTATGTTTATTTTCAAAAGCAGTTTGTTTTTATTTTTTTTAACTATTTAGTTATTTATTTTTTTATTTTTTTATATATTACAACTAGAAAGAGTTATAATTTACAGAACTAGTTACGTTAATATAAAATTTAAATAAATCTTAAATTGGTCGGTTTGTTAAATAAATTTAATATTATTTTATATATTTATATATTTAATTCAAACAAATTTTTTGATCGTTTTATATTATATGAGATTAAATTAAAATTCAATTTTTATGATTATATTATATATATTTTAAGATTAAAACAAGGTACAATTTACATGTATGTATATGATTATTTTAAACATATTTCTCCTTACAACAATCCCAAGTTTTCCTCCCTAACTAATTTCGATTTATTTTACGATTCTATGCCGAGTTTTTCTTTGATATATAAAACAAATCGAGTTTAATTTAAGAGTTTTCTTTTGTAGAATGTCTTTTCTTCTTTATTTTTTTTGAGTGTATGAATTTGAGTGTGAATGTGAATGTGAGTATGGGTGTGAATGTGAATATGAATGTGAGCTGCGTTATTTGTTTGAGCAGTTGCTGTCAGCTGGCCTGGCCGGTCAACCCAAAGCACAACTTTACTCCTCTCTGCATGAATGTGTCACACGCTCTAACTGTTCCCACTTCTGTTCCCACTCCAAGCGTTCGCCATCCATCGTTAATCCCCATGCGTGTGTTTCTATCTATGTGTGCGTGTGTGTTTTTTATGGTGTCGTCTGACATTACGAGTCTTGTTGCATGCATACAAAAGCTGACAGCCTTGAGACTGCTGCAGCTTCATATCTTGTTAGACAAGCAATTTTCTCCCCTCCCCTGCCCACCCACGCCCCTCTGCTCTGATCCCTCTCAGGGTGACAAATGTGCTTTTGATGACATTTCAAACGGCTTTTGCTCTGCGCGCTTTAAGTAATGCTTTAGTTGCCATCCAAATCCCCAAAAGCAGGAAACTCTAGCCCTATTTTTGATATTCCTGATATTTGCTTGCTCGACACGCACCTCAGAAAAGCAAACAAAGGAGACGTAAAAGAATTACACGCATCACCAAAGTTGCTTAGAGCAGAACAGAACAGAGAATTACAATAAAAGCAAAAAATATATAAATAAGTAAATAAATGAAAATGTAAAGGCGGCGGAAATGTCAACAGCAGTCATATTTTTGATTTTTATTTGTGAAAATCTGTTGCGTGCATAAAATATGCACAGCGCAGGCAAGAAAGAATGAAAACAGCAAAGCAAAAGGCACAAAAAAAAACACAACAAAACACAGAAAACAAAAAAAATTAATTCAAGTTGTAAAGTTCAGCCCGAGTTGTTTTAAAATGAAAAGCGACAACAACAAGCACAAAGCAAGAGTTCACTTCAACTGTTCCCAGTGCTGTTCCCACCTCTCCCAGTTGTTGTTGCTGCGGCCGCACAGCTGCTATCTCTGTTAAGCCTGTGTGTGTGTGTGTGTGTGTGTACGTAGGTCTACTAGATTTAATTAAAATTTCTTTTTGCTGCCAACTTTTCTACTTTTGCCAGCAAATTGAATTAATTTCATGTTTTCCATTCGCCATTCGCCATTTTCCGTTTTCATTTTAAAGCCGAAATTCGATACGCAACAAGCATAATATTAATAATAATAATAATAATAAAAATATGGGTATAATCATGCTGCTTATTATGATAATAGCTGCAGGATAACCTGCATAATTACATGCCTTAGCTAGTTGGCTTTAAGTCCCAACAGCTGCTCGCATCTGTTCCCACATGAGGGCTAAATGCAAATGCAAATTGCAGTTTGACCTAACAAAGTTTTCAACCGCACTCAAGATAAATAAAATAAAGCAGAGAGCACTGCACAAATTAGCATGCAATTTGTGAGCTGCTGCCCAACGCAAACATACCCTGTAACTGCTGCTTTCAAACTGTTCCCACCCAGCTGCTGTCGAGCGCTCTTTACAGCGCATGCAAACCAAACAAGCGTTTGTATTTACTCTCCTGCAGGGAATATCGTATCATAAACACAATGTTCAATCTTCCACAAGCTAACAAAAATTTGCATATGGCAGGTGGAGCGTTCAGCTGCCAATAAATGCAATAAATTCTTATTCAGCGACAAAACCAAACACGGTTCGCATGCACAGAGCGAAAAACGTTAGATTAAATTAAGAATTTCAATATTAACTGAAAGTTTAAGTTATCTTAATGCATAAAAACTAGAATGTAAAATACAAAGTTATCAAATAATTTCAATTGAATAGACAAAATAAATAAATAAAATATACACTGAAGAATATAATATATGCATTTATAATTTTGTTGATTTTTTGGCTTCTCGTAGATAAAATAAAATAATCTGGAATTATTTTAATTATTCCCAACTTTATTATTTTCATTCCTAGTGAATATCAACGGTATTCTAAATTGTTTCTCTCAGTGTACTGCGTATAGTTTGAGTTACAGAGGTCTGATAGTGCGTGTGCGTTCTTTGCTTAAACTATTTACAATTTGCCACAATTGCCTGCGTTGCTTGCTCTGCCCTTGCACTCTGTTCCCACTCTGTTCTCACACTGTTCCCAGTCTTGTCTGTTGACAATGGCTGCCATTGTGTGCACCTGTGTCAACTTTTGTCTAGTGCCACTCAAAGAGCCGATCAATTTTTACACAATTTAAATAGATTTTAGTGATTGCTGGTGTTGTTGCAAGTAATTAACACTTTGCTGCTTGCTGCAACAAATTGCATTTGGCTGCAAACGCAATTATATCATGTTGCCACTGCAATTAGACGGCCTGAGCTAAATTCATAGGTGCACAGCTGATGCTGCTCATGCCACATGCCACGTGCTACGTGCTTCGTGCTTCGTGCTGCCTGCTGCAAATTGAATTGCCTCTGCTGCACTTAGATGTGAATTATATTGCAACACTGAGAACAGTGAGAACAGATCGAGTTGGAGATGCAGATAGCGACAGATGGGGAGAGGTGGAGTGGGATGGGAAGGGGGAGGGGGAAGGGGCTCTATATGGCTTGGCTCTGTTGATGCACAAAGCTTTTGGCTGTCTGAGGGTTTATTTGCAAACTGTTATTGCCGCTCTCTTGGCATTCTGCCCTTTCTCGCTTCACTTTGGCTATAAAGTCGCAAAGTTCTGCTCTGATGTGTGTGTGTGTGAGTCAGTGTGTGTGTGTGCGTGCATTGGAGCGTAAGCTCATCCATTGATGTTAGTTTATTATACCCCAGCATCATTGGATGTCGATGAGCTCCGGCTTACTCTACCGTTGGGCATGCTTAGCTTCAAAAGTTGCATAAACAAGCACAAGAAAAACAAATAAATAAGCAAAACATAAGCAAAACACAAATATTTCTAATTTTATGCAACAAATTAAATTTGCTGTTTGTGCAGCTTAAAAGTTTAAAACACTAATTTATATTAAAATTCAGAAGTGCAGTTCAAAATTAAAATGCAATTGTAATTTTAATTAATATAGCATACATTTCAGGGTCGGAGAGCAATGAAATTCGAGCCGCGTGGCATAAATTGAAATTTTAATTGAAATAAAATTCAATAAAATACTAAAGCTTGCATTACACATTTAGTAAATTAGCTGCAGCATTTAATAACAGCATTGGGGCCTTTGCGCAGCTTAAAAATTGCCAATTCTAATTGATATTTAAATGCAAAAGTGCAACTCGAATTGCAATTGCAGTTTTAATAATTATTTCAGTATCAAAGAGTGTGGAATAGAGAGCATTTTTAATTAAAATACAATCAAATCGTAAAATGTATTTAATAAATTTAGTGAATATTTAGTGGCAATTTGAGAGCCTTTGCTAGGGTATTTATTGGTCCATCTTGGTTGCAAGCTGCAGCTTATGCACACAGACTTATGCCTTTATCAGATTTGCGTCTGTTGCAGTTGCTTGCCTCGCCTGTTGCAAGCACATTGAGGCGAACACGTGCACAGATTATGATTACACTCAGTGCAAACTCACAAACACACAAATCCACTCTCTTGCCCTCCTCGGTAGGTTGCAATTTATGGCAATTTATGGCAATTTGTGTGCAATATTTGTATATATTTGTATATGCATGCTCGAAATCTGCCCTCGCCGAACTATGCCGCAAAAATGCTCATATCGAGATTAGCGATAGCGATGCTGGATGGATTTTGTTGGCCTTGTTGTTGTTTATGCTGTTAGCGATTTGCGTTCATGCAGCGAATTTCAACAATTATCGTTGAATAATAAACAGAGAGCGCCACAAAACAAACACAGCGCAAAATTACGTGCTCTTGAAAACACAAATCAGTTATTGCTGCCACAGCACAGTGGTCGATTATGCCAAATTTTGCTACATAATTGATAGCCTTTAAAATAAATACGTAGCATATTTAGAAAATGTTTTTAAAAATATTAAAAAAAAATCATTTTACTTTAAAAATTTAAACATATGGGCATTTCCACAGTGTCGTTCCAGCCATTCGTACGCGTTTAAAGTAAAATAACTGTAAAAAGGAAGCGATTTTTTTTTTTTCTGAAATGCTTAACATATAGCATTTAATTAACTCTTTCATTGGTGGAAAGATTGATTTTGGGTAACTTTTCATTTTTAAGAAAATTGAAAAATTCAAGTCATTTCATGCGTGACTAAAATGGTAGTGGCATTTGAGGTCAACCAATTCAATCGCCAATTTCAGCGAATCCAGTGGCAATATTTTAATGCAACAAATTTTAAACTCTTGTGCAATGATGCCTCTTCAAAATGATTATGTTTTTTTTTCAAAGATGACTTGCATTTTTTTTTAATTCAATTTAAAAAAATTTCAAGCGTGACATTTGGAACGTGACCATTTTTATGTATGTTTTTGTTATTGTTGTTGTTGGAAAGTATTTAAGGAACAAATGGTTATAATGTTTTTAAATTGACAAAAATAATTGGAATTATTTATTTTTACATAACAGGAGTGATTTTGAAAACAAATGACTGAGCATGATGCTTCTGTTTGAGAAGCTGTTTTCAAAAAAAAAATGCCCTAAAAAACGTCAAAATGACAAAAAATGCGTTTTCGCGACTTTGCATTCGAATTTTTTGAAAACTATAATAGATTATAATAGATATTTTCAAATCTGTTAAATTTTAATATTTCTTAATGTTAAAAATGTTAAAAATATCATTTTTAAGAAATTTTTAATTTTTTGGCCCCGGTGGACCTTTCTGTGGAAATGCCCATATTTAAAATGCTTAAAATTTGAATTCTCAATTTTATATATTTTCCCACTGTACGCTAAGTTTTAAAGCACTCTCTGGCTTTGTTTACACTTTGTTTTTGCAGGGCAGCGGAAACGGAAGTCGCAAGTTGCAAGCGGATGTTTAAGCTGTTGTTAATAAGCCACCGCCAGACGAAGTTAAAGCAAACAGGATATGGCCAAGCACTGCAGCCTTCAAGCGCATCTATAATGCCAAAATTCAAGTTGAAGCAACATCAGCATAATGCCAACTGAATTTATGGCCAACAAAAACAAAAACAAAAGGAAATTGAAATTGAAATTGAAAAAGAAATTGAACTGAATTGCGTTGAAAACAAAAGTGAGCGCATAAATTGCCATTTATTCAACGACAAACGATTTATACTACAACTTCCGCTACATCTATAATATAATAACAAAATGGCGGACCTGGAACGCATACGCCTCGTGCTGCTAGGGGGCGCGGGGGTGGGCAAGAGCTCCATTCTCAAGCGCTTCCTCTTCAAGAGCTACACGGACAAATATCGCGCCACAGTCGAGGATCTCTACAATCGGGAATACGACCTGGGCGGCGTTACGCTAAAGGTAAGTGGTATCTAAAGTGTAGTGGGGGATTACAGGGTATTCATCTTTTGTGTGGCATTGTGCATTAAGTGCAACCAAGCTGCAGCAACAGCATTAGAAAGAACGCACATAGGAGAAATGCATTGTCAGCAGTTGCAATGTCTGTTTACAGTTTGTTTGCTGTTGATGCACAGCTGACAAACAGGGCATATTAGTTTGTGCATTCCACTTAAAATAAAAATAATATTCAAGAAGGAAATATTATTTCTTATTTATTAACAAATTAAATGGAATATAGAATTTTATTTTTATATTTTGCTTTATATATATATAATATTATTATTTAAACCGAACTGCTTCTACTTGCTTGACAGCTTGACAAATATTTTACTGCATACCCCAAGGCTGATAATTTGCACTAATTAAGTTCCCAATTTATTTCGCATTTCTTTTTTATATAGTAAATTCCTGTGTAGAGTGTACAGAATTGCGCAGCAATAAAAATTGATATTTATATTTGTGCGCAAAGCAGCAGCTTATGCAGCATATTGAGTCCTCAACTGTTCCCACTTTGCTTGCCCCCCGTGCTGTTGTGGCATGCTAAGTGCACTCTGGCCTCCGTTGCAGTCAGCACAATGCAGCTATATTTACAGTGTGTGTGTGTGTGTGTGTGTGGGTGTTGCCAAGCAATCTGAAGTGGGTCAGTAATTAATTCAAAGCTGCGGTTAATGTGCGCAGGGGGCAAGTGGTAAGAGGCAAGATATAAGAGATAAGAGATTTTCGTTTGGCAAAAGATGGCAGCGGTTATTAGCCAACAGCTGATATCAGGCTCATAAGGCCGACACGTGTACACGTGGCATAAGTTATGAGTTAATAGAGAGCAAAATGAGTGAGGAGAGAGGAGAAAAGGAAAGGTGTGTAGAGAGGAATGTGTAGAGTTGTTGCCTGTGGGCAATCATGAGTTGATTAAACATTTAAGTGCGGGCGAAACGCAAATTGAGCATTTAGCAGGTGGCTAAATTAAAGGCTAAAATAGCTAACATGGCTAATAGTTTATTAAGCAGCAGAGAAGAGGCAAGAAGAGGCAGAGGAGAGGCAAGAAGAGCAGGAAGACAGACAGGGGAATAGACTGACAAGACGCGCTCATTTATCAAATTTACACGACACAACTTCAAAATTTCCACACACTCTGCCACATAGAGAGAGGGAGAGAGAGAGAGAGAGAGAGAAAGCAAGAGAGAGATAGAGAGAGAGAGAAAGACTACATGTTATGCTTATTATGTGCCTTGCGGTGGCAACCCTGGCCGAACCGTTACACGAGCTGATTATGCGCCATTTGCAAAGTTGCCCTCAGACTCTACACACACAACGGCAAAAGTTGTAACAAAAACTTGATTAATAGGTATGCAGCCCCCTCTCTATGTTGCCCCCCTCTACTCTAGTACACCCCCCTAGACCCTCCTTTGGTTGCCAGGGCCAAATGAATGTTGCCTAAACTGCGTTGAGCTGCTGGCGACATTGACACCCTGGATGTTGGCGTCGTCATCGAAGGTGTCATCAACAAGCTCATCATCAATGTCCTGATCATCGTCATCAGGCTGAAATTTGTGCTTTAATTAATTTAATTTGAACGCTTCATACCCTGACCATGCCCCCTCTGAACTGCCTCCAGGCGGGGTGAGGAGGAAGGAAGAAGACTCGAAGCTCCAACTAATACTTTCTGTTGTTAGTTGGAAAGTTCACAACCAAAATGCCAAACATTTGATTGAATTTTTCAACAGCCGCAAGGCATTTCCCCCCTTCCCCCCCTCCACACACCTTCCCTGCTCGTTTCAACTTCAATATTCAGTTCTTTCGAAAACAATTTTATGTAGGGTAAAAAGCAGACTGCAGATTCCCAAACTCCAACAGTTCAGTTTATTGCAAGAAGAACACTTTAAATGGCAAGTTTATTAAAAATATTTATGTTTTTAATTGCGAAAAATAGAATAAATTGAGAGATATATTAGAAATATATTAGAATTTTGAATACTGCTCAGTATTATTACTTATTTTATTTCCTATTTAAATTTAGAAAGATAGAGACGGAAGGCTTTAAAATTTTATTTAATTTCCGTTCGCAACTAGCTTATGAGATGCATATCGAAAGTAATTGGCACAATAATTAAAAACGAAATTATCGATTATCGAATTCGGACTGCAATTTAACAGCAAGAAAATTGAAGAGAAGGAAGCAAGAGAGGGAGAAGAAAATTTAAATTAGATTTATGCTGTTTTCTTGCAGATTTCTCGGCAATTCGAGAAGCACATTTCTCTCTCTCTCTCACATCCCTCTCTCTCCTCTCTCTTTTCCCTGGCTGCTGCACCCGCTGTGCTTTTGGTCATATAATAGCGGCAACAACGACAGCAAAATGACGAAACGTTTAACATTTTGTGGCCGCAAACAGCATGAACGCGTTCTTAATGGCAATTTTGTGTCAACACAGCGGGCAGAAGTAAAAGAAAACAATGCAAAGTTGGAGTGGGAACAGTGAGTGGGAACAGGGAGTGGGAACAGCCTTGTTTGAGCAATTTATGCGCGTAATATTCGACATTTTTGCGCATTTTTAATAAAGTTAGTTGAACGCTGCGTCCAGTGCAACAATGCGCTACAAATTGCTGAACAATGGCGGTTCGCATAGAGCGAAAGTTCTGTTCCCTGCGACCCCCCAAACTGTTCCCAGCTACAGCTTCAGCTTTTTGGTATGCTGTTGACATTCTGTTCCCAGCTACCTCCCTGCGTTCCTCCATTATGCCTGATTGTCTGGGGAACAATGCGTAACGCGAGAGAAAATACGGTGTATTTATGTATAACAGCTGCTGACACTTGGGATTAGTTGCGCATCAAGTGAGCATTGAACGCTGTCTCTCTTTCTCTCTCTCTCTACCTCTGTCTCTATCTCTATCTGTTCCTGCACTGTTCCCTGCTTCCACTGGCTGTCTGGGGTCGCTGGCAGCAGCGTTCAATTTACAAATTTAAAATTTAAAATTAAATGAGAGTTTTCCACAGCTTTGTCTCAGCTTTCCACGCCTGTCACCAAAGCGGATCAGCAACAATAACAAAAACAACAACAGCAACAAAAACAATAGCGATAAATGAAGTCAATCGCTGATTGCAGCTCGTTTTTGTTATTAATATGCAAATTGCGTTCGATAATAATAATAATAATTTGATGCGACAATTTATGCTTATTTGTTCCAATAAGTAAATAAACTGCACATGTTATTTGTGGCTTGGGAAATTGTTTTTAAAGACGAATCAGAAACATATTTAGTTTGTACACAAACCAGCCAGTTGAGATCAACTTAGCCCAGACACGCATCAATGGCTGTCTCTTTTCTTTAAAAAATAAATAAATAGATTTATTTATTTAAAGCCAACTAAATGCAGCTCTTAAAGTAATTATATTGTATATAAATGTAAATGAATAAATATATTTTTAAATATTTTTTAAAACTTTTCTGCCCGAAATCAAATTGTTTTGTATTTATTTTATTTATTTGCTTCAACAGATTTCGTCGGAAAATTCGATTTGCCTTCGGTTATGAGCTGTGCATAAACCATTTAGTCGCAGTTACATTTTATGCGATTTTATTGCAAATTCGGTCAATGTGCGCAAAGAGCATGAAAAATCAATTTACCAAATGAAAATGTGGCTCAAATCATACGGCTAACAAGCTAAAGATTTTTGCCAATTTGAATTTAAATTGAATTTCCAAAGCCTTTCGCATATGCTCTAATATAAATGTATACAAAAATACGAGTTTTGGCAGCTTTTGGGCATTAAAATCAACTGGTTTATGGGGACTAATGCAATATGGGAATATCCATTAGGGCCACATGGCGTATGCTTGATAGAGCTCATGCTGAAATTACGTATACGCCGCATAAGCCCCACACATAATTAAATATGTATTTAATTAAATTTCTGTGCGCTGTGCCATGCCTCATAATGTCAGTTTTACTTGGAACACTTTTTTGTTGTTGCTCCCGTTGCAGGTGGACATACTGGACACTTCGGGGGACATGCAGTTCCCAGCGATGCGTAGACTCTCGATTGCCACCGCCCACGCCTTCATGCTGGTCTATGCGACGACATCGGCGCCCAGCTTCCAGTGCGTCAAGCAATGCTTCGAGGAGATACGCGAGCAGCGCGCCGACTTTCAGGTAGGGATTTGTTTGCATTTTGCATGCAATTAGCAGCGCCTGAATAACACACATAAACATCGCTCATACGCCATGTAAACCAATTTCAATGGCATCCCAAAGCAATTAACAGCGTAGCAAAAGAACTTTTGCTGAACTTGGCACACGTTGTTTTCTCTCGCCTTTTTGCTTTCTTCTTTAACACACAATTCTATTGTTTGGCCTTCTTTTATTTTCAGTTTTATTTTCGTGTTTATTTTAGTGTTTTTTTTTTGTGCGCTGTGCCAGAGTCGCTTTTGTGGCCCGAGTGTCAATTATGAGCAGGTTTTTTAGCCTTTGTCTGCGGCTTGGCTTACGCTCGACAACAGCTTATCGCTTAGCCCTCCAGCGTATTTTGTTCTACACTGAGCGAAAACAGCGTTCTAACATTATATACTTATATATTTATTTATTTATTTAAGTGTCGACTAAGCCCAAGAAAAATTAAATTACAAATTAAAATTAAAAATAATAAAATTAAAATATAAATAAATAAAATTTAATTGAAAAATATTTCTAAGGTCACTGATGAGAATGTTGGCAGCATTCGAAATAGTACTATCTGACCACAGCCAAATTTGTTCATTAAAAATCTCCCATTGCTAGACGTCGAGCCCGAATTCTTACCTTCCGTTATGAAATCATACGTCGCTTTACAATTGTAAATTTAAATAAATATAATTGGTATAATTATAACGAAATACTTTGTGTTTTATCTAGATTTTTTCTCGCAGTGTACTAATGCTTTATCCGCTGCATTCTTTCAGGATATTCCCATTGTTATCGCGGGCAACAAAGCGGACTTGGCCAGCTCCCACAGAGAGGTGCGACAGGAGGAGGTCACAGATTGGGTATTTTGCGAATTGCCACGGCTCAGGTGAGTTCTCCCCCCTCCCCCTCTCTCTCACTCTCTTTCGCTTGCAACAGCTTGCGTGGCACAACAACAGCAATTAGTGGCTGCAACTTTTGCCAGAGTGCAGCAAAAATGCAGCGGCGATATATAAATGTGACAGCGGCAGCTGCCAGCGAAAACGCAATTAAATGCAACAAATGATTTTAAGCCGCAGCACGCGTGACTTTTGGCAATGAGCAGCCAGAGGCGCCACGCCCCCTGCCCCACATTGGCCTACACTGAGAAACATTTGCTGGCGTAAGCGCCTGTTAAATATGCCTTTTTTCATGCCACAACTGCAAATGGCGTAACAATTCGCGTGAAATTGCAATTGGACACAGTTAGTTGACTCTCTGTCAGTCTCTCTCCCTCTCTCTTTCTCTCTCTCTCTCTCTCTCTCTCTCTCTTTCTCTTTTTTATTTTGTTGCTTTGTCTAGCTGTTTATGGCATGCTATTGAGCATGTTCTCCAGGCAGACAGACGCTTCATAGTGCCATAGAATACAACCTAATTGGTGTCTCTGACCAATTTGAATTGATATTATTCACTCTCTGCAAGTTTAACTGCCTCTCACTTGCTCACTTTCTCTTTCTCCCTCTCTCTCTCCATCTCTCTGTCTCTCTCTATGCTCGTTCAATGCACTCGCTTAGGCACGTGGCATTGCAAAGCGCTTGAACACGCGTTCTGCATATTAAACAGCTTAAGACAGCATTGGGGGCAACAGGCAATGCTCTCAAACGGAAATTGCGATGGAGACAGAGAAAAGGATAGAGATAGAGACAGAGATAGAGATAGAGATAGAGATAGAGACTGAAACTGAAACCAAAACTGAGCTGCATGTGTTCAAGTGCTGAGCATGCTTCTAAATTTGCTACACATGGGAATAGCGCCGATTTTAGGTGTGTTCACAAAGCTATCATTGCTTTTTTTCAGTATTAAAATCATTTGCTTTGATTTTTTATAGTTTCGTTAAATATTTCTATAAAATATATGCCATTACTTATATATAAGCCTAAACATTACGGTGAAAAATAAGAAAATTGAAGTATTATACTGTTTTTTTTCTCTTTGTATTTTTCGCCCATACTTATGAGAATACTTCCATTTTTAATTTATTATTAGTCTAATGCCTTTAATTAGATTAATTTGTCTTCTACATCTGCCAAAACTCTTGCAATTACTAGTATTATTTGTAAATGTAATTTTATTTCTAATATTCATATTCATATATTCATTATTATTCATATTTGTACAAGACAAAAGCAGAAGTGTTAAAATGCAATTTAACATTGCCCCAAAAAGTATGCTACCAAATTTTATTACCGCTAAGCGCCATTTTATTTCAGGTTTTTGCATTTCGTATGACAAAGAAACGGCTTTAAATAATTTCTATTCATAAATATATTTTAAATTTATTATTAATATTTTTATTTTAAGCAATACAAAATAAGATGATATAAATGTGCTCTATAATTTCTTATTAATTGCAAATGGTTAAAGTTTTAAGTTCCTAACAAACATTAATAAAGTGAGCGTGTCAAACTTAATTCAATATATTATACAATCAGCCATGAACATATCACAAAAACAGCAAACAATCAAAGCATGACTCAGCTAATTTCGCTTGTACTCAACTTCCCAACACGCTCATTAGATTTCAATTTAGGCTTGGCTGCATTTAGTTAATCGCGTTAGGCGCAAATTTTCATTCCACAGCAAATTGAAAAGTTTGCGCATTAGCTGCAAATGCAAACGAAAATATTTATTTGTGCATTTAAAGCTGATTGAGTGGAGATAATTTATCAATCCGGAGAACTTGCCACTTAGCGTTTTACATTTCACGTTTTACATTTTGTTTATGGGGCGTTAACAAGGCGTAAATGTTGCGTATTAAATGGGCGTGACTATTGGCACTCAAGCAGCTTTGGCTGGATTTAAAGTTGACTTCCGTTTCCGTTTCTGCCATTTCCTGCTGCTGATTTACCTTTTACGTGTGGGGGAAAATATACATAATTGCGTCCTTAATAAACTGCACGCCCATAAAAATCACTTACAGCTGCAAAGAAGAAGAAGAAGGGGGCGTGGCAGTTGCCCCTGTTGCTGCCTCTGTTGCTGTTTAAGCAAGCGTGCGTAAACTTATTTAAAAATAAATATAAAGACAGAGATATATGCAAAGTTGCGGTCCCTACAAATCTCGCCTGGATTAAACATTTACGCAGATTGATGCTGTGGGCGTGTGTGGAACGCACCTTGAACTTTTCACCTGATAAGCAGCAACAACACCTGCTTTCCCTCCCCTCTCCCCTCTCCACTCTTCCCTCTACAGCCTGCTCTGCTCATCATGAGTTTTCCACTTCATGTGCCAACTCTGCGAATTTTCCAGCTCGCCTCGTTAAAGCCTCTTTGCGGCATGGGGCAAGGGAAAGGCATAGGGAAAGCCTTGCTGCATGTTTTCTGTGGCACTTAACATGTTGCAACATGGGGCAGCAACAGCAGGAGCCACAGCAACAGCCGCAGCAACAGCCACAGCATTGCAATTTGTTACCTGTCTGTCTGTCTGCGGTTAAACGCCTCCCCCACTGCATTTATCTCGGCTCAACTCCTCTCCCCCTGCCTCCCTTTTCTTATTTTATTTATTTTGCATAACGCAAACAAATAGCAACTAAAGTGCAGCCTTCGTTTGTTTGGCCCCAAGCAGATTCAACGCGATGATTGCAAATGCATTAACTATTCAGAAGGCGCATAAACATTGCATGCAAACTAAATAAACAAAGTGTTGTGCATGCAGTAATCGCCATTAATATTTTCATATAAAATTCACAAAAAACAAATAGAAGAATACTCCGAAAAACACCCACAAAATTCCAAATAATATTATTTTATATACCCCATACATTTTCGTCTTAAAAAAGTTAAAGCGAAAAATAAAATAAAACAGAGAAATTATTTAATTTTATTATTATTATTTATTTGTTTTTTTATTATTATTTTTTTTAATATAAATATCTACGTATACGTCAAAAAAATACAAATATATTTTATCTATTTTATTTAATACTCGTGTATTCGCATTTCTAAAAAAAAAATCTTTCTTTTGTTTACAATTTAAAGCATGAATCTAATTAATTTTGATTAAAAACTTGGAACAATGGATTAGCTGTTCTTACAAAATATTTGGTTGCTAAAAATTCTTGCATAAATACATTTAAGATTAATTTATAAAGTATATATATGAAAAAAATGTTTAAATATATTTTTCGCTCTTTATTTATTATTTCTGAAAACAATTCTTCAACTTGTGCATAGCTTGCGTCATGTTTTAATGGCAATTATTGAAATGCTTTTGTTCTCAATGAAATAAATGAATTCAATGCATTTTTATGTTTATGCATAAGAAAAATATAGAAATGTATTTTAGGCATTTATTTTATAGAAATTTACAATATCCATTATTCTACTTACACAGAAATCCACAGTTATAAATTTAGACAAGTTTTTGAGGCAATTATGAAATGCTTTTGATTACAATTAGAAATATGAGTCTAATAAATTTGGATTGTTTGGAATTTACCAACTTTTATTATCATTTTATTAAATACTTGAAACTCTGCTTAAATTGCTCTTGCAGCAGCAGCAGCAGCAGCATTGTTGCCATGGCTATGCCTCCGTCTGCCATTTGACTCTCAGTTAGCAAAGCAACAACTATTTTGCCAACCACTCAACCACTCAACCACCCAACCACCCAGCCCACAAAACCACCGTCACAGACAAACGCCCACTTGGAGCTGCGTGGCGTTTGGCTGAAATTCATGATACGACTCATTTAGCCATTTATAGCTAACGTTTAGCTCTTGCCAGTCTTTCTTTCTCTCTCTCTCCCTCTCTCTCTCTCTCTCTCTCTCTCTCTGTCTCTTTCTGTCTGCTGCCACGCCCAGCTGCCCACTTTTTGCGTGCCGCTGTCATTTGTAGCCTCAGTTGCACACACAGTGAAAAAATTGCCAGCATTGTTGATGTGCTTGTTGCAAATTGTAACAGATTTTGTTGCATTTGTTATACCCTGGGGAATTTGCAGCAAGCGGGTAGTTGAATTGCAATTCAACTAGGCGAATTCCAAAGGGAATATGCATGTGTAAAGCGTTCAACTGAGCATAGCGTGTGTGCTGTAAGATCTGGCATAAGTTGTTGCCTTGCTCAGGTCTTAAATACCCTATAATCGAAAAAACTTTCTGACTTATATACTCTTAATAAACAATATCCTAATCAAAATCATAGTAAAATATAAATTTATTTTCCGTTTACAAGAAATAAGCGAATATTTGTCAACTTAAGGTTGAATGAAAATTCTCAGCCTTAGCGTATGCAACAAAAAAGTTCAAAATTGCTTCAGCAATTTCATTTCTTTTGTCAACTGTACTTAATTGACATTAAGTAAATAAGTAAATAAAAATAAAGGGTAACTTTAAGTCCATCATACCAACTATTTTGTGGTAGCTGAAAGTATTTCTTCCATTTCACTCGCTCTGCACTTGGGGCAACAGTTTTTTGCTGCCAGCACTTTGCCCAACATTCTGATTTTCCACGTTTTTTCCACGCTTGGCGCCAAATTTGCCGTGTCATGTAAATGTGCGCCATTAAAGCAGAGACACATTACGTATACGTAATGTAATGTATGCGTTACGTATACGTAATGTACGCCACGAAACAAAAAACGAAACGAAAAAACGAAACTTTCCAACACTATTTTGCATAGTTTGCCACTAAACGCTGCTACTTGACTTTTGCATACTTTCTTTGCTTTCTTTTTTCGGCAGGGCCAAAGTGCTCGAGTGCTCGGCCAAGGAGGATACCAGCGTGACCGAGCTGTTCAAGACCCTGCTGTCCCTCTCGCGCTTCCTGCCCGCCAGCAGCAGCGGCGGAGTGGCAGGGGGCGCCGGGGGCGAGGCAGCGCCCAGCGGCTTCAAGCGACGCTCCTCCGCCTATGTCAGCGCTTCGTCCAGTCGCAGTAAGTACTACCTGAAAGTCAGCTGAAAACAAACGATTTAAATCAGAGCGGAAAAATGACAGACTACAGCATACGCTGTAAGCAGTTCAAGACGATATAATATAGTATAATATATTGAAATATATATTTGTAAAATCAAAAAAAAATATATAGTTATAAAATAAAATTGAAATATAATATTATAGAATAAAATAATAATAATAATATACAAATATACTCAAAAACGAGGAATACTTTTATAATATATAATTTGATAATATATAATATATCGAGAATTGCAATAAAAATTTTTTACATTGGTATTAGTTATATAAGATTAAACTAGGACACTGATAGACACCCTATAAAGGGTATGCATTTTAGACAAAATTTTACACATTTGCATTAGTTATATGAGTGGCAGGTGGAAACATATTCTACCCCACTTGATTATATAGTATATATAGTAGTATTTAAAATACGTATTGCTTTATTTTTATTATTTATATATTTAGAGTAAGCTAGGAGACTGTTAGATACCCTATAAAAGGCACAAAGCTCGGCTGATTTAATGCCTCCTTACTTTAGCTTGAAAATTAAGCATACCTTGTGTTCGTAGCATTTTAGGGAGCATTAAAATGGCAACAGTCGCAACTGGCAACTGACACAAACTGGCAACTGGAAACTACTGCCAACATTGTCAGTCCGGTAACTGACAACGGAAATAATTTCGAGCAAGCCATAAGGGGGGCAGAGAGAAGGGGTTGAGCTTGAAAATGTCTTTATGCTTGCCGGAGTCACATTTTCAAATATCAATTTGGCTCTTTGATTGCCAAACAGCAGAAGTACGCTTCAGAAAGCATCGCATCGCATCGCATAATGCATCAACAAGAAAGTAGCTTAAAGATACAAATTCGATGAGATTAAAGCGGCTATCGAGTGGAGGCTCACAATTAATGAATAAATGCTGAATAAATTCCGAATAATATCTGAATAAATGAACGCAGAATTAAGAACTCGACGGCAATCAAAGTGTTATTAATGCGAAATTAAAAACGAAATGCATAAAACGAGTGCAATAATTAAGTTTATTGCGCGAGGTAAAATAAACCGATTAAACTGAATGCCAGCGTGTGCACTGAGCGAAAAAATGGCAGTCTAAAATTAATTTTAAGAATTTGTAAATACTTTTTTATTTGATATTTTATTTAATTTTTATGTTTTTATCAACTTGAATCTACAAATTAATAAACCTTTTATAAGTTTAGTTGTCTCAACTTCATAATTTTCCTTTTTAGTGATATATCGAAATTCATGGAATTTTCAGTTTTTTCTCGGTGTATGTCCGCCTGCTTGGCTGTTTAATAATTTGCCATAATTCCAGGCATATTGCAAATAAATCAGACTGCATATTAAGCCCACCTGTTCACATTAACACATTAAGTTCTGTGTCTTTCAAGTTCAGGCCCAAATCTGCTCGCAATTAGTGTAAATTGAATTAAACTCTCTCCCTCTCTCTCTGTTTCTCTTTATCTCTCTTTCTCCCTATCTTCATCTCCATTTCTTTGTGTGTGTGTTTGGGTTAGAATGTGTACATAACATTGACAAATTGTCGGCAATTTTCGTAATTGAGTGTAATTAACATTTTCAGCCAGTTGTCGGCGTCGTCATTCGTTATTCGTATTCGTTATTCGTATTCGTATTCGTTATTCGTTATCGTCTTCTGCATTTGACCCAAATTAATTGTTCAAATTTTTGGCAGGCAAAACATGAAAGCGAACGGAAACAGCGCCAAAGAATGCGAAAACAGACAAAAAAAAAAAAAACACAAGAAATGCTTATGGCAGACAAAAACCCTTTTCATTATATACATATACATATATATTTGTATTAATATAATTTTCGTAATGTGCATGGAATAGGGGGAATAGGCCTCAAGAAAATTGAAAACAAATTATTTGCAGCGCAAAGCAGGCGGAGCATAATAAAAGGCAATTTTATTGAATTCAATTTGAGGCTGCCCTTGACTGAACAATTTTCGCATCTAAAAGATACAAAGTCTACTTCAAACGTTGTTTAATTGAAGCGATTTTAGCAGAGGTTCAACCAATTTGTAAAATTTGCAATAATTTATATTATCTTGATAACGTTCAACAAAAATGGCGTAAAAAGAATTTTTGTTCAGTTTTTTGGCTCTAAAATTCGCATTTTGTGCCAGAACTTGATTTATTTATGTTTACTATGCATATTTTCACCACCGTAATTCATTTTAGAATTAATGCTAAATATTTAAAAATAAATTTATTTTTCCAAAATTTGCCATTTTTTTAAGGGTATCCCCTTGAAAAAAACGCAAAATTTCGAACTTGATTTTTCTTAAAATTTTGAAAGGTTATATTGCTTTCGCAGTCAAACGCTTGATAAAAAACCATACCGCTTAAAAATCGCTTGAGTTTTTACAAAGTTATGCACATTCAAAGTTTAACAAAAGATCTATTTTATTTTTGTTTTTGTGTCCGTATTTTTTTTGTTTCTTCTACGTTTGATAGGTCAGAATTTTTAATTAAGGAGATTGGAAAACTGAAATTATATTATTATAAATTTATTTACGTTTTTCTTTTAGAAAATATAATTTTAAAATAATTTTATTTGAACTCAATATTTAAACTAAATTGTAAGCCGTTAATTCAATAAATTTTGCCGCATTTCCATATAAATATGAAATATGCTTTCAACAACCTCGAACCGATAAAAATTTGTTGCAGTGTAGCTGCATGTCTTGGCCAAGCTAAGACATTAACAAGATTTGCGCACATAACACGCGAACTGAGCAAAGCAGCCGAAGCACGTGCATTAATTATGTAAATAAACTTGACCTTCTAATTAGCCGTAAAAGCATTTCATTTCCCATCGTTCAGGTATATTATCTCATTAAAAAGTTGCGCTTTTCGGGGGGAAGTTTTGACATGAAGTTGAAGTTGATGTTGAAACGGGAGAAGACGCAAAGTTTTCAATTTTTGCGGGCGTGCTGTAAATATAAATAAACAGTTAATTAATGCTACCAGAAAGTGGAACACGCCCATAATTTAAGCGCTCGGGTTTACAGCCAAAGTTGTTGGCAAATTTATGGAGCTTACGAGCCCAGACAGCGGGCACAGGCGTTGGTCAATAATTTAATTGTTTGCTGTTGGCAGTTGATAAAAATTTTAGCCAAGTTTAGTGTGAAAACCGCCCCTCTATCTGAACCAGAAAGTCTGGCAAAAGTTGAGTTCAAATTAAATGCAATTTAAGGCTTTAATGTGCGAACCGCAAACAATTGTGTTTGTGCGCCCAAAACGCTGCTACACAATTTCTATGGCATGCTGTGCACACACACACATACACTGACAGCCATGTGTGTGTGTGTGTGCGTGTATTAATGTGTGTAATAAAGCGACAGGCGGCAAATTTGTAAATTATTTTTGGCCAAATAGAGACGAGCATTGTCCGCACATAGACGACGGCAACAACTGCGACTGACAGCCGAATATGTGTGTTTGTGTGTGTGTGTGTGTGTGTGTGTGTGTTGGGTATGAATGTATGTGTGTGATTTTGTTGTGTGAATGCTGAAGGTCGAATGTCAAATTGAAGCAAATACTTGTGACAGCTCAATTGACAAAGAAACGTCAGCATCGATAGCCTCAAGTATGTGCCTATCTCCCTCTCTCCTCTCTAGCTCTCTCGCTCTCTCATCCCCTCATTCTCTCTCTGTCTCCAAATATTAAGTCTGAGCAGTTAATCACGCGAATTGAGGCCATACGACAAGTAATTGCCTTAAAAAGTGCTCACAATCGCGTCGCGTCGCCTTCGCTGCCAACAACACAACGCCTCAGCCCCCCCTTTAAAGGTGTGTTAGTCAGCCCATGCGTGTGTGTGAGTGTGCGTGTGTATGTGTGTGGGCCTGAACTTCTACACGTGCTGACAACTCAATGGCATGCACTCAGAAAAAAAGGACAAGTTCTTTGACAAAATGAAACTCTTAAAATAATTATTTAAGCTCTATTTAAATTTTATATTTTATACCCTCAAAAAATTGATAAAAATGTAGATATAATTTTATTTTATTTAAAAATCGAGGAAGACCAACCGCCAAGCGAATTAAAGTTAATTTAAAATTAAGCATAAAATTAAATTGTTGAATTCAATTAAATTTATTATTTAGCATGATGAAAGATAATTAAAGAATGATATTAATATTAATATTAATCATTCTTAAAATCACACATTTATTACTAAGGAAAAATTAAGAAAGCAAGAAAATAATAATTTGAAGTAAATACCGCTTTTAAAATGTAAAATTTAGTTTCTAAAATCATGAATTTTCTGGAATTTTCTAGTTTACTGAACTTTTAACACAGATTTATACATGACTCAAAAGGATTTTAAAATTACAAATTTTGAATTTGAGAATGTTTTTAAATTTAGAATTTACAATACACCCAACCAAGAATTTTCTGGTTTACAGAACTTTTCACATACTAAATTCATGATTTTAAACTCTTGATTTTTCGCTCAGTGTTGGCATGTGTGTGCGTATGTGCAATTGTATATGTGTGATGGCCCATTAAAAATGGCGAGGCGCGTAAACTGAGACACAAAGCAAAGGAGCGCTAGTAAAGAGAGAGATAGAGGAAGAGAGGGAGAGAGAGAGTAGGCTATACACACCGCGACTAGGCAAGCAATGCTTCTCCTTCTTACTCCTCTTCCCCCTTTTGAACCCCCTCCCACTTTGTGCTCCCGCTCAGTTGGCAGACGGCAAACTTAATGTGGTTTCTGCTGCTGCGTTGTGGGGTTTTGTTTTTTTTTTTCGTGTTTTGGAGACCGCAAGCAGTTTTATTTGTAGTCATCCATGTGAAACCTTAACTCAATTGAAACTTTTGCATTACACGAAAGGCCGCATTTGCTGTGCCTCGCTTTGTGCCTCTCTATCTCTCTCTCTTTCTCTCTCTCTCTCGCTCTCTCTTTCTATTTAGAATTCTATGCTGTGGAGCGGTGAAATCTTATTTAACAGAAATCTTTACAGCTGCCGTTGTCATTGCTTTACTGCTCAGAAATACCTTTTGTTTAAGTAGCGGAAAAAAACACCAAAAAAAAACATCAAATAAATTAATGTTTGTTAAAATATGTGCAATTATTCAGAGGAGCAAAGCAGTTAAGCGAGAGTGATGCCAAGACTGTGGCGGTGGGACGATAAAGCGATTAGCTGCTTACGCTCTGCTCTGTAATCGATATCAGCAGCTGGGCTTTGTCACGATAAAACGATTAGCTGATTACGTTGCATGCTGTAATCGATATTAGCAGCTAGGATATGCCCAGTTGCGGTATCATGTTAATCGATAACAAACTTAAAGCGCGCTTTAAGCGATAAAAATTAAATTTTAAAGCGCTAAAAATAGCATAAATAAATTGACTGTGCTCTATAATCGATATCAGCAGCTAGTCTCTGTCAAGTGACGGTATCAATAACAAACTTTGCGATAAGCGGTATTTAAATTCATAGCGCTATAAAGAGCATAAATAAATTGACAGTGCCTAATAGTTTATGCTATTCTCTATAATCGATATTCTCTGCTAGACTCTGTCACGATAAATCGATTTGCTGCTTACGCTGTAATCGATATCAGAAGCTGGGCCTTGCCAAGTGGCGGTATCACGACAATCGATAGCAAACTTAAGGCGCACTGATCAAATTCAAAGCGCTAAAAATAGTAGAAATATATTGACTGTGCCCAATACACCCATACACCCATTCGCATTTGCCTACAGGGTATTGAGAAAATAAAAATGTAATTTAAATTTCTGTTTCTGCGTCTGCTTGATTCTCGCTTCAAATTCTGCCACATATGCACAATTTTTTACGTCAAGCGGGGCAACCGCATTCATACAGTCGCATGGCATCGTTATGAATATGAGTGTGAGTATGGGTATGGGTATTGGTGTGGGTATGCATGACTAGTATGGGTACTCACATATTCCATCTATGTATATGAAAGTGTGTTTGCCTTTGTGCCCGAATGGGTTTACTGCGTTGTGTACTCTATGGCATATTTTGTAGCGCCCGGGACGTGTAATAAGCCAAAAAAGCAATACACACAAAACATTTGCACGGCTTTTCGCGCAGTGTATGGCGCAGCGTGTGACCAAACACGATTTTTCCATGATTCTAGCAGTTTTGCGAGGCATTTCTCTGCGCGTTTTTGTGTCAGCCACAGCAATTTCATCGCGTCTCGAACCGGGACAACAAATGGCGGCCCGACGCCATTTTGTTTGCACTTGACACACACACATACACTCACATCATTATGCATTTATTATGGGGCTAGCTAAAAATGCCACAAAAAGCATATGTAAAAGGCAAGAAATCCGGTTTAGTCCATTGAGATTGCTGAAAATCAAAAATAGCATCGAAAAAGCGTTAAGAAATTCATTAGGAACTTTACTTTTATCATTAACTCGAAGGCGGCAAACTTTGCTCGTCTAATTTATGAACTCGTTAATGCTAATGAAATGCTTCAATGTTGCCCCAGGAGAGAGCAGGGAGAGCAGGAGAATCCATCTAAATGTAACTCCTATCTGGAGTTTGACGCTTGGACTTTCCCTGCAATTGTTTCACGTTTATTTGTGGCACTTTTCTGCCTTAACGCTCAGCTGACGGCTGCCAGAGTTGCCAGGGTTGCCAGGGTTGCCTCTGCTGTTAAATGTTTATTATTTATTCATCATTCTGCTAGATTACACACCTTTCACTTTTCGGTTCTGTTCGGCTTGCCTTTCAGTTGGATATCAAATCAGCTAATCAATATGCGCAGTTTAATCGAATCATTTGCCCGGTTTTTCTGTTCTTCCCCGCAAATTCCGATTACAGAAATTACAAACAACAACAAAGGCACAAATAGCCACTCAACGCTCGTTTCATAGAGATTAAATTCCTGTTTTTGGTATAGTAAAAACAGCAATATCAGCTGAATAAAATATTGCAAATACTTAAACAATTTTGGTTTATTTTAAAAGATTAAATTTTGTGGGAAAACTATTTTAATAAATTTATTTGAATTATTTATTTGTTGGGTTTTATTTACACGTATTTCCCTGTACCCATTAAAAAATGGGAAATACAGGGTTATTTTATTTTAATTTATTCCACTTTCTAAGAAACTTTTTATTGAAATTTGGCAAGAAAATATTATAAAACATTTGTTTAACATTTTTTAAATGTTTTTTGATTAAGATTGTTAGGTTTTATATATTTCTATATTATATAATCTGATTTGTAGCATAATTGTAACAAGTGCTTCTAACTTTCTAAGAAGCTTTTCCTGGAAACTATTTGTCTATTTTTCTATACATTAAATGTAATTAAATTAATAATTAAATGTTTGTTAGCCTGAAACTAAGCAAAGCGACAGCAGGCAAAAGATAGAAAGGGAAGCGAGAGAGAGAGAGAGAGAGACAGAGAGAGAGAGAGAGAGAGAGAGAGAGAGACAGAGAGAGAGAGAGAGAGATAAACCCACTGCAGTTGCTTGAATTTGCATAGAGTCGTATCTCTCACTTGTTTCCAGATTAATTAACTGACGAAAATTTCAGTGGAAATCTTGCTCTAACGGTATACGGTATACGGTATACATGCTCATGTTTTGTTCACGGTACACGGACTCTGATTAAGATGGCCGACAGTTGCCGTTGTGCGTAGTTATAACTGTGTAAAATTCCCGTTGCCTTTTGTAGCAATGGCTGCCATGGGCAACGGCAACGGTAATGGCGGAGGCACCATGTCGATTGAGCGGGATGGGATGGAGGGAGGGAGGGGAGAGGGAGAGAGGGGAAGAGCTAGCTTTTGCATGTTGCTGCATTCGCTGTAAATTGGGTTTTCATACAGATTTCTGCATTCACGTGTTCGTTATCAAAATTCCCAATAAATACAAGCGCTTTGTCCGGGCAAAAACGGACAAGTTTTGAAAGGAAATACAAATTAATTGGCTCAAAGCGCAACATAAATATTTTGATCAGTTGATATCGATAAATGCTTGGTGGTGTCATCGATGTGGCAGATTTGACAACTTGGTGGCAAATGAAATTATTATTTATATTTATAGAAATTCAAATATTCCTTTTATTTTTACAATTGATAGTATATAAAAATTTTCTATATTTTATAATATTTTATTTATTTTTTGTAATATGGGCATTTCCACAGTCGCGCACGCTACATTCGTACGCGTTTAAAGTAAAATAACTGTAAAAAGGAAGCGATTTTTTTTTTTTTTAAAGGCTTAACATATATCATTTAATTAGCTCTTTCATTGGTGGAAAGATTGATTTTGGGTAACTTTTCATTTTTAAGAAAATTGAAAAATTCAAGTCATTTGTCATCGGACGAAAATGGTAGTGGCATTTGAGGTCAACCAATTCAATCGCCAATATTAGCGAATCCAGTGGCAATATTTTAATGCAACAAATTTTAAACTCTTGTGCATTGATGCCTCTTCAAAATGGTTATAATTTTTTTCAAAGATGACTTGCATTTTTTTTTTTAATTCAATTTAAAAAAATTGTAACGTGACTTTTGGCACGTGACCATTTTTATGTATGTTTTTGTTATTGTTGTTGTTGGAAAGTATTTAAGGAACAAATGGTTAAAATGTTTTTAAATTGACAAAAATAATTGGAATTATTTATTTTTACATAACAGGAGTGATTTTGAACACAAATGACTGAGCATGATGCTTCTGTTTGAGAAGCTGTTTTCAAAAAAAAAATGCCCTAAAAAACGTCAAAATGACAAAAAATGCGTTTTCGCGACTTTGCATTCGAATTTTGTGAAAACTATAATAGATTATAATAGATATTTTCAAATCTGTTAAATTTTAATATTTCTTAATGTTAAAAATGTTAAAAATATCATTTTTAAGAAATTTTAATTTTTTGGCCCCGGTGGACCTTTCTGTGGAAATGCCCATATGTATATATATTTTTTAAGTTTAATCTTTATTTGGTACAGTTACAAAGTAAGCATAAGGTGAAGTGAAAAGAGTTGCCAGAGTAACATAATATGTGATATTATTAATATTTAAATGGTGATAAGTTTATTCATTATATATTATATTATATTTTTTTATTCTTATAATATTAATGAGGATTTTTTAATTTTTACAGATAAGAACCGCATGAACAGTCCTTCGGTGGGCGGCGATAAAAAGTCAACTCTGATGGACGCTGTCGATGTGGCCAGCACCAGTGCCGAGGCAAAGCTGAAACCACGTTCCAGGTGAGCCTAAAATACACCCCATAAATATATAGATATATAGATACCAACCTAAATAAATAAAAATAAATATATGCATATGCCTATCTACATCTATATTCAAACCCGTTCATATGCTCCACAGATCGCTCATACGCCGCGCTTCACGCAAGACCAAACAGCAAATCAACAACGCATCCGATGACTGTAATCTGCAGTGAATTTACGGCCCATGGAGTTATTAATCCGATATATAGATGTTAATAAATGTCCGTTAATTGCCAACTGAAACGAGCTAATTAATATGCATTAACTACACACAAGTTGGCAACTTGAGTTTGTTCACACATCACACAACAAACGAGTCGAAGGACACACAAAATACCACATTTCGAATACTTAGAGACGTAGCTTCAATTTCCGATTATACTCAATGTGAAGTTCGATAATAACTCGATAAGTTATAGTTATCAAGTCAAGGGTTTTAAACGTAATTCAAGTTGTATTAGAACTGATTTTAGGTAAGTTTATAGCTTTTATTTGCACGGTTTATGGGGACCAGCGCTCAGTTTTTTATGAGTTTTGAAAATATTACGATATTTTAGCAACCGATGTAGAGCGTAGTGATGGCAAAATGTCGATAATAGTCGATTAATCAGTTAATATTTATATATTCGGCATGGTTTGGTACAAAAAAATTAGCAAAACATAAACAAAAAATAAATTATTCAACATTTTCTAGTTTTAATTTTTTATTTAGAACAAAAAAGAAAGGTTAATTAATAATTATTAATGTAATTATTAATTATTAATATATTTATTTCTATTATTAGATTTTTCTCCTTCATTAAATTTTAGACAGTCGTAATTGTTTGCGTCGATTAATCGATTGTATGACTAGGTGATTGACGGTCGTTTTGTTTGCCAACTATCGATAATTATAATATTGCTATCGATTGCTTTGCCAGCACTAATAGAGCGTATACAATATTCGGTTTGACGCTTTGAGAGTTTGTGCTTTTTACGCCATTTTGATTTCATCATAAATTTTTACGTTTCTATAAATCGCATGAAAAAATACTTTAGAGCGTGTGGGAGCCAGGTTTATTTATTTATTTTAATAATTATTATATAGGACATATAATTTAAATTAGTCACATTGGGGTACATAATATTAAATTTAAATTAAAATTAAATTTAAGCTAGTGAATAAGTAAATATAATTTAATTTAAGACTTGTGTTGATTATGTTTTTAAGTTTGTCGTAAATTAAATAATACGAGCAAGTTGCGATAGCTTTAAATTGGAATACAAAGAAATACTTTATGGATACGCGTACACGTTGTATTTGAAATGTATTCGATAACTAAACAAATTAAGAATTTAATGTTGAATTTAAATCTGTGTATTGTTTGCCTCCCCCTTGCCCCCCTCTGTCCGACACAAAAGCACAACAATTAATTACGAGAGCAGATTAGATTTTTGCATATTGCGTACATTTTTTGTGATGTTTTCGAATCGGAGTTAAGCGAAAATAATATTATTAATTCGACTAAAAGAAATACCCAAGAGCCATTCAAGGATAATACAGGGTGCATGCTATTTGCCAAACACTTGAAAATATGAAATTGAAATTGAAATTCAAATTGAAATTCAAATTGAGAT
The DNA here is from genome assembly GCA_035045125.1 of Hypselothyrea guttata. Classification (NCBI taxonomy): domain Eukaryota; kingdom Metazoa; phylum Arthropoda; class Insecta; order Diptera; family Drosophilidae; genus Hypselothyrea; species Hypselothyrea guttata. The sequence continues at coordinate 1,399,849 of JAWNNJ010002189.1, read as the reverse complement.
TTTAATTGATATTCATAATTGCGTCGCTCGAAAATGTTTTTAAAATTCCAATTAGCCGATTAATTTGTAATTTGTAATCTGTAATCTGTAAATTTTAGCGGTAAACGTAGCAAGTTTGTAAATGAATCAATGAAAATCAAGGCAGATGCAAAGTGAATTGTGATGAAACCTAAGAAAACATAAGAATATACATATATATTACATTAATATAATATTGTATAGCCTAAGCAGTTGTGGTTATGGTGTTTTTGTTACACAAAATACATTTGGATCGTTGTTATACTACGTCCAAGGAACTTAGCCCTAAGTAATATCTCTTTTATAAGTCGTATTGTTACTAAATGTAGTTAAAGCCACATAACAAATCTAAATCGAATATCAAAGCCAACTTACTAGAAGCATATATATCTATGTATATCAGCGACAAATGGGAACAGCATTTGACAGTTATACCAATTGCCCTATCAATATGAATATACTCTAACCTCTGCTCACTAAATGTTCAAAAACTTATCTATAGACTTTGTTCACAAAACAAAGACAAAACCAAGAGCATAAAAAAGTCAAATTTTGAACAGTTTATACTATATATTTGTGTACGTAATTCGATTGTTCGTGAATGCAAAACTTAGCAACGAGTTGCAGTTACTCAAAACCAAAACCAAAATCCAAAAATATCAATGAGCGAAATGTACTTATTTTTCAAAAACCAAAAACTGAAACCGAAATAAAAACTTACTAAGTGTGTCCATTGAATTAACAGTAAAAATAAACACAAATCAATAAGGGTGGAGGACTACAGTCGGACGTAACCGACAGTTGGGCAAATAGGAGAGCGGCCAAGCGCTGCATACTTTGTGGGGTCTGCCACGCCTTCTTCTGCCTGTTACATACATTCTCAAGGGATATATAAAAAAATATTTATTATTCAAACACATTTCTAATATAATATTATATTTTATATATCATGCATCATTTTTGTAGTATTTTGCTTTGCCTTTGCTGGCCTGCAATCTCCCCACCACTCTCCAACTGCATATAACTGTAATTCCGATCTGTACTGTGTGAAACACACACACACACACACACAATAAGTTAGAGCTTACGCTCTTGCTCTCTTGCTTATGCAAGCCTTGCGAAGAGAGCGCCGCAGCTAGCAGCGCTGCAGCGGTTGATGCGCCGTTTGTTCGCTCTCAGCACAGTGCAAGCGCTTGAGCTTTGAGGGTGAGTTTCTGTGGGGCTCTCTCGTTGGCAAAGCCTGTGCGAGAGAAAGGCTGCTGCGTGGAGCTGTGGAGCTGATCTGATCAGTATTGTGCGTGTCGCCGGGTGGTGTGGACGTCTAGTGCGGAAGTGTAGTGCTTGTGGTTTAAGTTCAAGTTCAAGTTCAGTTCTCTCAGTGTTTGCGAATATACAGTGAAGAGAGCTGCGGAGAGAGCCGCTATGCCTTGGGTAAGTGCATATTTTATATATATTATATATTGTGCGAAGCAATTAAAAAATAATTGTTCTCAATTTAAAATATCATATACTTGTTTCCAATTCCAACAATACTAGTTTTACAAAATTTTATGCTTTTCAATATTAAATTAAGTTCATTGGGGTCTGCAACGTCCCCTTCCACCTGTAAAATACATTCTAAATGAGTATAGAGTATAAAAAAATATTAATTAATTAAACACATTTATTATATTATAATATTATTTATATACTTATTATGCGTAACTTTTCTTGAATTTTGCTTTGCCTATGCTGGCTCTCTAACTGCATATAACTGTAATTCCGATCTAAGACACACACACACACACCCACAAAATAAGTTACAGCTTGCGCTCTTGGTCTCTTGCGCTCTTGCTCTGTTGCTTATGCAAGCTATGCGAAGAGAGCGCCGCAGCTAGCAGCGAGCTGCTGCAGCGCTGCAGCGGTTGATGCGCCGTTCGCTCGCTCTCACCACAGTGCAAGCACTTGAGCTTTGGGGGTGAGTTTCTGTGGGGCTCTCTCCTTGGCTAAGCCTGAGCGAAAGAGACAGTGAAAGCGCGGACGGCAAGCGCTATAAAGGCTGCTGAGTGGAGCTGAGCTGATCAGTATTGCGCCTGTCGCCGGGTGGTGCGGACGTCTAGTGCGGAAGTGTAGTGCTTGTGGTTTAAGTTCAAGTTCGAGTTCAAGTTCAAGTTAATTTCTCACAGTGTTCAGGAATATACTGCGAAGAGAGCAGTGTAGAGAGCAGTGTAGAGAGCAGTGTAGAGAGCAGTGTAGAGAGCAGTGTAGAGAGCAGTGTAGAGAGCAGTGTAGAGAGCAGCGAAGAGATCAGCCCAGAGATCAGCCCAGAGAGCCGCAATGCCCTGAGTAAGTGCATATTTTATATTATATTATATATATATATTATATATTATATATTATATATTATATATTATATATTATATATTATATATTATATATTATATATTATATATTATATATTATATATTATATATTATATATTATATATTATATATTATATATTATATATTATATATTATATATTATATATTATATATTATATATTATATATTATATATTATATATTATATATTATATATTATATATTATATATTATATATTATATATTATATATTATATATTATAGTATATTGGGCGGAGCAATACAAAAAAGTTGTTCTTAATTTAAAATTTGTTTTACTTGTTCCCAATTCCAAAATTTAAAAAATTTTTATTATTTACTTAAGTTGTTTGTTTCTATTTCTAAAATAAGTTTGCAAATTATTAAATTGAGTTACTTCCAAATTAATTTTAAAAGGCAATTTTTGCTCTGTGTACCACCCTTTCCCTTACCCTTTCGACTCTCTCTCTCTCTCTCTCTCTCGCTCTGTCTTCCTTTGTCTGTCTGTCCCTGTCTCTGTCTAGGGTAGCAACCGCAGTATCCATTAAAAGTAACTAATGGAATTTTATTCAAATTATAAATTGCATTTGCTGCAAATTCCGCTAACGCACGCAATACTCGAAGCAAATAGCAAATGGTAAATGGGAAATGGAAAACGGGGAGATGGGAAAATGGGAAAAATGGGAAATACTAGTAAATGTAAAATGTAAAGCGCCACTGCATTTAAATCAATTGAACTCTGAATGCCAAATGCTTGGCCAAAACCGATTTATTTACAGGACAGCGGACAACGGACAACGGACGTACGGAAATTAGCATATGCTACGTTTATTTCTAGGACCCCCCCCCCCCCCACCCATATAGATGCATACATACATACTGTATGTTTGTGTGCAGTATTATGAACAAATGGAAATAGATATGCATTTAATAGGAATTACGCTGGGTGGCAATGCGTGAATATTGCGACACAATAAACAGCTTTGCCTCTGCCCTAATTAGTTGTTATTATGCACAGCATTCCAAATGCAATTTCGATGGCATTGATTTTGCATTAAAGTGACTTAAACGATTTAATGCACCTCATTTATTTAGCAGGCGCAACTGTTTAACTTCAATTTGAGCCTGAAATGAATTTAATGCTGCTGTGAGTTTAATGGTAATGTATAACCATTTGCTAAGCTGCTTTCAAATTTTTTTCTTTTTTTTTTAATTGGAATTTGCATAATTATTGACATGCATTGTAAACTGTATTCATAATTTTTTTGGTTTGCATTTTTGAACTTGGCGCGCAAGCAACTTTGAACTTTTTCGAATAAAAGCGCCATCTGGCGCTTCGTGCAACTGCTGACAGTCACGTTTGTAACAGAGTGCGTCAAGCAATTAACAAAGCAGCTGTATATACTCCAACAGAATAATATTGTATATTATATTTAACACAAAAAATAATATAAATATAAAAGATAATGCTGATATATGCACATATAACAATTAGTTAATTAATGCTTGTTGAATTATAAAGCTGCTGTTTGCTGACAATTTTCAGTTTGAATTCAGCGCGCAATTCGAAAAGCGCCATCTGGCAGCTTTTTATAGTTCGCTTCGAACATGTATGAGTTCGCATGCCGGCATGAGTGTGCAAACAGCTGTTGTTGCCGGCACTTTGGTATTATTTAGTATATTTTGATGCGTGCGCGACAAGTTGCAAAAATGGCTCTTAAATTTATTGGTAAACTTTAATTAATTAATATAAAGCTATGTGGAAATTACAGTGTGTTTGTATGTTCAACAGATATTGGCGCAAACTTAACGGATCCCATGTTCCGTGGCAGCTATGGCGGCTCTGTAAAACATCCGGAAGATCTGCACGTGGTGTTGGAACGCGCCTGGAATCATGGAATGCAGAAGATAATGATAACATCTGGATGTGTCAAGGACGTGGACGAGGCGCTGCAGCTGGTGGGGAAGGATGGTAAGCGTAGTTTAATTGAAAAATAAATTTTAACAACATTTTATTAAATGAAGCAATTCTATGCCAAACTCTCGCTGTTCAAACTCGCGCTGGCCGAGCTCTCGTTGAGCGAACTCTCCCTATCCAAACCCGCCAAGCTTTCGCTCATCGAATTCTCGCTAACCGAACTCTCATTGAGCGAACTCTCGCTGATTGAACTCGCGCTTGCCAAACTCTCGTTGGCTGAACTCTCGCTATCCAAACTCGCGCTTACCAAATTATCGCTTACCGAGCTTTCGCTCATCGAATTCTTGCTGGCTAAACTCTCGCTGACCGAGCTCTCGTTGGCCTAACTTTTGCAAGCCGAACTCTCGCTTGCTGAACTCTCGCTATCCAAACTCGCGAATTATCGCTTATCGGGTTTTTCGCTGGCCGAACTCGCGCTTCCGAACTCTCGCTGGTCGAACTCATGGTGGCCAAACACTCGCTGGCCTTTCGCTCATCGGATTCTTGATGTTCAGTCTCTCGCTGGCCGAGCTTTCGTTGGCCTAACTCTCGCTGTTCTAGCTCTCGCCGGCTGAACTCTCGCTATCTGCTGGCCGAACTTTCGCCAGCCCCACTCTCGGTGGCTAAACTCGCGCTTGCCGAACTCTCGCTGGTCCAACTCTCGCTGGCCGAACTCTCGCTCGATGAAAACTTTCGCTGGCCGAATTACCTATTTAACACAATCGTAATATATTTATTTTATATTCGCTTCTTTCAGAGCGCCTCTATACCACAGTGGGCGTGCATCCGACGCGCTGCGGGGAGTTCCTGGATGATCCGGAGCAGTACTACCAGCAACTGCGCAGCAGAATCAAGGCGAATCCCGAGAGGGTCGTGGCGGTTGGGGAATGTGGCCTGGACTACGACCGTCTGCACTTCTGCGAGAAGGCGACGCAGCAGAAATACTTTGAGCAGCAGCTGCAGCTGGCGGAGGAGTTCCGACTGCCCCTCTTCCTGCACATGCGGAATGCGCACGAGGATTTCATGGAGATATTATCCCGCAATCGGGAGAAGCTGCAGGCGTGTGGAGGGGGCGTGGTGCACAGCTTTACGGGCAGCCTGGAGGAGGCGGAGAGCATCCTGGCATTCGACAGCAGCCTCTATATTGGCCTCAACGGCTGCTCCCTCAAGACGGAGCAGAATGTGGGCGTGGTTCGTCAGCTGCCCAACGAGCGAATCATGCTGGAAACCGACGCCCCCTGGTGCGGCATACGCCCCTCCCACGCCGCCCACCAGCACGTGAGCAGCAAGTTCCCCACCGTCAAGAAGAAGGAGAAGTGGACCAAGGAATCCCTCATAGATTCTCGCAATGAGCCCTGCCAGATTGTGTAAGTTGCAATGGAATTTATAGAGCTCTTATGTCGGTAAATAACTTCCAAAACTTACAACCTATTTTTCAAAATTACAAATTTTTATTTAATTCAATTTGATGCAGTAAAAGTTTCTCAGACTAACTTTAAAGACAATATCCCTTAAAATTCCATATTTTGGGCCAGCGAGAGTTAGATCAGCGAGAGTTAGGCCAGCGAGAGTTTAGTCAACGAGAGCTAGGCAACGAGTGTTGGGCCATCGAGAGTTGGACCAGCAAGAGTTAAGCAACCAGAGAGCGTGAGTTAGGTAACAAGAGTTCGGTCAGCAAGAGTTCGGAAAACAAGAGTTCGGCCAGCGAGAGCTTGCCAAGTGCGAGTTTGGTCAGCGAGAGTTCGTCTAACGAGAGTTGAGTCAGCTTGAGTTAGGCAATGAGAGTTCGACCAGCGACATCTTCGGCAAAAGAGAGTAGGGCCATCGAGAGTTCGTCCAACGAGAGTTGGGCCATCATGCGTTTAACACTTAAAGTTGTCTGACCAAATATTACTGCAAAATCTCCTATTTTTGGAAATCGGTTGCTTATTTTAAAAGTTTTGCAATGTTTTTAAGCCGATATAAAAGCTAACGCATCCTATATGCCAGCACTAATTGTTATATCTTCTGTTTCCAGTCAAGTTTTGGAGGCCATAGCCGGCATTAAGCAGCAGCCCAAGGAGCAGCTGGCGGAGATCTACTATCAAAACACCCTGGATTTGTTTTTCGGCCCCAGGAAATGAGAAATAATTGATTCGGAAGTACATTTAATGCTGTTACATTTATTGTAAGTAATTTTATTGTTTCTCTTGGTTTCTAAAATGCAAATGAATTCCAAAATCGTTCGGGGATTATTATTATTTATCTTTTAGCAACACAGAAACACATTAAGATTAACATTGAGGGTTGTAAATAATTGTGGTTGTTCAGATATTACTGGTTTAATTAACTCGTCTGAGGTTTATATAGAGTCGATTACTAAAATATATATGTATTTATATATATAGGTAGTTGTTCTGTATATATATGTTTGTTTTTATCTGTAGCTTAGTTATTGCCATTTTTGATTAGGTTAGATCAATGTGAAGCCTTAAAAAGCCGCCTATATATACAAAATATTTTGTAAATATTTAAAAAGTCTGTTAACTAGCCATAGAAATGTTTAGAAATATCTACGTTAAATGCCAACAACAAGTTAAATGCTTGTCATTCAGTTAATATAAATATGTTTCCAGTAAATAAGTTAAAATCAAGTTGAGTTTGCGCTCTATAAAATATCAAATATTGGGCTCTTAAAACTCGGGATATAGTATATGAGAACTGATATGAAACTGAAATGATATTTCTGTTCTTTTTTGTATATAATTTGCATTTTAAATGACAAAGAATATCAGTCGAATATTGAATATATAATATATATATATTTGTTACTTTTGATATGACTATAATTGTATTAGTTACTATATAGTTAATAGCAGACTACAGTGGGATTTAGCTAGTTATGCGTTCTCAGATCTTCGAAATTTCTTCAAATTGACTGCAGTTGAAATCAAACGAAACGAAATTAAAACAAAATATAATTGCATTTCATTATTTATTGGGCGTCAATATTAGTGTATGTGTTTAAATAATAGATATATAGATATATACATAAACAAATACAAAGCATTATAAATAATATAATAGAGTTTAAATCAAAATTCGAGTTGTAATTCTCACTTCAGAAACTGCACTTAACTTAGGCTTAAACATAAAAATGCCAATTCATTATTATTTGATTTCTTTTAGCGTTGTAATAGTTGGTTAGTTCTTCAGTTTTAGCTTTATATATATGGTAGTTATGGACTATCGACCACGCCTACAACTAGTTCAACTTAGTTTCAAACTATAAACTCTGACGTTCAGCTGCAATCGAGCAGCCGAAACGCCGCCTCATCATAGTTTCGATTTCATTTTGGGATTAAACGCAAATAAATAATATACGGATTATGTGATAATAGATAATGGGTATTACGATTAGTGGTAGTACTGCTCAACTTAGATCTAATGTATCTTGGGTGCGCTGCGATCGTTGATCTTCTGATTGCGCTTCAAGTTCGCGCCGCGTTTGATTTGATCCATCAGCGACTCATGACAAATGCGCGGATCCGGCTGAAAAGAGATTAATCGAATTTAGATCGTTGAATTAATCGATAACAATAGTTAAAAGCTGTTTGAAATTGGCATTTCAATCGACAAGATTGAAATATAAATTGTCGGGCAATATCGATTTTATTATAACTAATAATAATATCACTATCTATCGATACTTTAGATATAAATCGATATTTAAACATTCCTAGAAAAAGTATTGTCAAGCAATAACTATTTTATTTAATATATAGCTCAGAAATATCGCATAAATCGTTATATTGAACGCTATAGAGCTTAATGTTTTATATCCTATTGAAGTTTATTAGAAATAATATGCAAATATCGATTTTTTTTATATAAATCGATAATTTTACTTTCCTAGAATAAATAGATTAATATAGAGCAATCAAATATTAGTTAATTTATAGGCTAAGCGACAGTATTTCACAGCTTGATTAGAGAAATTATGCAAATATTGATGTTATCGATATAAATCGATATTTTTAAAGCCCTAGCAATTAATGATAAATTAGTTTACAGGCTTAGCAGTATTTCACAGCGTAGAATTAATGCGAGTTTCCCTTTGTAGAGGGGATTAGCAAACGACAAACGTAAAACGCAAACGAAACTCGGAAATACCTGAACCAACAGTTGCTCAAAGGAGCTGATCGGTTTGTGCATAGCTGAGACTATGACTGTGATGATGGTTGCTTGTGGTTGTTGGTGCTCTACGATACTGTGCACTGGGACGTGCGAGATTTTGTGGGTTTTGATACATCTAAATGGGGGTACGGGTATCAAAAATAGTGCAAATACATGGTAGGGTGTTCGGTGGGAATGGTAGTTGGCAGTGCGGTGACTGTACTTACCAGGGCTTTGCTATTGATTAGATTTCGCACGGCAAATGCACGTCCAGACATGCCCTGTTTGGCCAGCTTAGCGTTGAGATTCTCCAGAAATTCCGCCTTGGTCTTGGCCCGAATGCTTCCAGTCTTATCGATATTTGTATTCGTGATCGTGTTCGTGTTCGTATTCGTGTTCATATTGCTATTGTTGGTGCTGGTGGCATAGTCTAGGTAATCGGTAATCGATATACGGTATGCGATATACGATATACGATATGCGATAAACGATACACATTTAACGATAGCAAGAAAAAAAGAAGCAGAGTAAATATTCATGTTATGATCTATAGACACTGAGAGCTTGCTGAGAGAGTGCTAATAAAATGATGAGAGAATGCGGTTGTTAGTGGTAGCGTTGGCAAAACATCGATAGTCAGCAATATCGATAAATTTCTCGACCCATCGATAATAATCGATTAATTGTTTATTATATAAAATGCATTTTTGGCTTTTTGTAAGACTAAACAATCGATTTTGGATTTATTTATCGTTGTTATCGATGTTGCTATCGATTATTTTGCCAACTGCCTTATTTAGAAACCAAATAGAATAAATTTGAGAGAAAATAGATAGTAGATAAACGAAAGCTGAAATATTAGCGTATGCAATGAGCAATGTTCAATGTTCGAGAAGGAAATGAGCTGAGATTTTATCGATGTTTCGTTTATTCGATGACAATTCAATAACAAATCAAAAACACAACAAAAGCTACATGCAATTTGGCAAAAGTTTAAACAAAAAAACTGCAAAAAATAATAAATATTATAACAAATTAAATGCAAATGAAAATTTGGCAAAAGGAATAAATTGAAAAATCAAAACTTCAAATCGCAACGAATTCAAATCAAACGCGCGCTCTCACTTGAATGATGTGGCGAGTGGGCGTGGGCGTGGTGGTTGTGGGCGTAGTAAACATTGTTGCTGTTGCTGTTGCCGCCGTTGCTGTGGCAATTGTTGCCGCCAACGCCAGCAACATCGCGATAATATTGCTGCTGCTGCTGTTGATGATGATGTTGCTGCTGCTGCTGCTGTGCATATTGCTGCTGCTGATGTTGCTGATGTGCACGCGCAGTGGTGCCATAGATGCTAGCAACTGCTGCAGAGGTTGCTGCTGTGCTGCCTGTGGGCGTGGCAGCTGGCGAGTGATACTTGACAGCTGTGGTCTGTATAAACGGATTGGTGGACACAAAAATCTTTTGCTGCACGCTCGAATGACGCGAGGGTATCGGAGGTTGTCGCTGCTGCTGCTGCAGATGTTGCTGCTGCTGCTGATGTTGCTGCTGCTGCAGATGTTGCTGCTGTGCATGTCCATTGCCGGCGGGCTGTTGGTATTGCAGACGCTGCTTGGGCAAGGTGGCGCTGTGAGAGGCAGCAGCAGCATAGGCGCTGATCAGCTGATTGCTCAGGCTGCTGTTGCTGCTGTGATTGTTGCTGTTGCTGCTGTGACTGCTGCTGCTGTGCGGCAGTTGCTGGCGTTTCTTGGGCATGGTAGCCGAGTAAATGGGCGGCGGCGGCGGATCTTCAAGCGGCGGTGGGCAGGTATAATGTTGCTGCTGCTGTTGTTGCAACTGCAACTGTTGCTGCTGCTGTCGCATGTTGGCGTTGGGTGTCGCAGCTGCTGCATGTTTGAGAAATGAATTGCTATAATTGCCAAAGTCTTTGCTAGTTGCAGCTGTTGGCGCTTGCGGCGGCTGATAATGCATTGTTGCTGCTGCTGCTGTAGGTGTTGCTGCTGTGTGTGTTGCTGCTGTTATTGGTGTTGTTGTTGTTGTTGATGATGAGTTGGAAAATGAACTGACTTTAGAGAGCAACGATGATGTGGATGAAGATAGCGGAAAGTGTGGCAAAGCATTGAATGAGGTTGAATGAGAAGTTGTAGAAGAGGAAGAAGTGGAAGCAGCAACAGTTGCTGCTGCAGCTGCTGCTGCTGCTGCTGTTGCTGATGATGTTGCTGATGATGTGCCGAAACTAGCGTAAATTCTATGTGACTTGGTTTCTGATTTACCGTCAAAGTTTTGCTGCTGTTGCTGTGCCAACGACAATCCATTGCCGCTGCGCATGTAAATCGCATCGTTGCCATAAATGCCCTCAGCAACATGTTGCTGCTGCTGCTGCTGCTGCTGTTGCTGCTGCTGCTGCTGCTGCTGCTGCTGTTGCTTGCTGTTGAGTCGCGCATTGAGCTGTGCTATCAGATTCGGATTCGTCTTCGGCACTGTGGGCGGCAGGGCGTGGTGGGCGTGGCCATTGGGACTGGGGCTGCTGCTGCGGAAGCTCGACATGTTGCCCATGAGCTTCGGCTGGGCGTAAATCCCCCCGGTGCTGGGCGATGAGGTGCGGTACGACTATCGATAACATCGATAGCATATCGATAAGTGTGAAGTGCCAGTGCGTGTGTGAAGAGAGCGAGAACAAGAGAGAAAAGCAGTGAATTATCGGGCGTACAAAAAAGCTATGCGATAGTATTAGTACGTAGTATCGTATGGTTTAGTGATATGCGATATATTAGATATTAAGCTTACAAACTAACAGCTAAAGAAATTGGGTAAAATATTTTCATATTATATATCGATAGTTTTTCTTCGAGTGTGTGTAATTAATAAGTTGGGAAGGTCAATTGTACTTTGTTGCAATTAATAATAGTTTCTATAACGCTAAAATGGATAAAATGTGGCAATGTTATTTATAATATGTATTTTATATTATCGATAGTTATGTGTTCGATAATTTAAAGCTATGTTAGTCTAGTTATGCTTGTTAAACTAAGCTAAATGGCGTTTATGTTTTAATCGAAGCTAAGCAAATGAATTGTTAGAAGTTGCTGCTGTTGCCGTGGCAACAGTTGCTGTTAGCGATGTTGCTGCTGCTGTTGTTAGTGACGCACACATGAGCAACGATTGTTGCTGTGGCACTTACGGCATCCAGCTGAGGAGGCCCATGATAAGGAGGCGGCGTTGGGGGCAACGATTGCTGCTGCTGCTGCTGCTGATGATGATGATGTTGTTGTTGATGATAGTGTTGCTGTTGCTGTTGTTGCAGCTGCAATAGGCGCAACTGCTGCTGTTGCTGTGGGGAATTGTGATTGCTGGCGTAAGCATGCAGCTCCATATAGGTGTTATAGTAGGCTTCATAGTCTGTTTCATTGTCATAGGGGGACAAGTTGCTGTGGTGCAAGGGCTGCTGTTGCTGCTGCTGTTGCAAGCGTGTGTGTGTGTGTGTGTGTGTGTGAAAATAATAAGTAAAAGTGAGTAAAAGAATAGGGAAAAAGTGCAGCCCATAGCCAAGCACACACCTGCAATAGAGAATGTTGCTGCTGTTGCTGCAGATGTTGCTGCTGTTGCTGCTGCTGCTGCTGCAGGCGCCTGAGAGCAACAGGCGAGGCTGGTTGCTGTCGCAGTGCTGCCAGCGCACGCACCGTTTCAGTTACCTTCAAGGCTGAGCTGGGCATGGCAGCGGGCGGCATTAGGGGCGTGGCAGCTGCCGCCTCCAGCATAAAGGCTGGTGGTGGGGGCAAATGCTCGCTGGAGCTGTGGCAGCTGTTGCTGTTGTACAGTTGCTGCTGCTGCTGCTGCTGCTGTTGTTGTTGTTGTTGTAGCTTTAGTGCAAAGTTCAAATGTCAAATAAAAAGCAGAAAATAAAAACGCGTGTAAATCTAGCTTATAGCTAAAACTAGCTTTAAAGGCTAACTTAGTTGGTTAATAGAAACTTATGAGCTAAATTTAGATATTTTTGAGAAAAAGGAAAATTATTTATTTATTGTTTAATTTTGTTAATTTTTAACATTCATATTTATTGATTTTTTTTTTTAAGATTCATATTTAATATTATTTTTTTAAACCTTTATATTTATTTATTTTTTTTTTTTTTTTTGTGTTCCTACATACATTATATTATTTATTTGTTCGGGTATCCCATATTTATTTATATTTTTTTTATACCTTCCTATTTAATAATTTATTTATTTTTTATGCCCTCATATTTATTTATTTTTGTATGCCTTTATATTTATTTATTTATGCTTTTATATTTTTTTATACCTTCATATTTATTTATAATTTATATTTATTATTATATTTATTTATTTTAAAATTTATATTTTTTTAAATTTATATTTTTTTTGTAACTTACCCCAACAGTTTGTCCATTGCCTCCGCTGGGGGTTACCGAGGAGCTTCTTCTCACTGGGGGCGGGGGCTTTGCCTGATTAATGGAAGAGCGACGTGCAATGCGTGTGGAATTGCCAACAGCCCCTCCCCCTGCGCCTCCTGCTCCTCCTCCTCCTGTGAAAGTTAATTCGGGCATTAGTTTAACGTCTATTAAGTGCTCCAATAAAGCGTTAGTTACAGTTTTGATACACAAATCACAGTACACACACCGTTAGATACACAGGCGTATCTTATAGATACTTTTCACTGTTAGCCAAAAAGAAAACACCCACAACATTCACGACATTTGTTGACATTTGTGACATTTCTCTAGCTGAATGTGAATAAATGCTGAGTTCTGTATAATCCTGCACCCAGTTGAAAAGCAAAGGCAAACGTTAGCATGGCGATAGTTAGACGATAGTACATGTTATCGTAGGTTAATGGGGTTTAATATAAGTTCAAATTAATATCGAATTTATCTGCGATAAATATCGAAATTGCATTTATTTATTTGGATTATAAAAAGCTTTAAACTATTGTTATCGATAGTAAATATTTCGAATATATCGTTTTTGGGTTTTCGTTTTTAATGGAATTTGTTTAAATTATTTAGTTTAATCGAATTCCAATTTAAAGCGGGAAATACATGCATTTAATTCGTTTATAAATAGCTTTCAAACTATTGTTATCGATAGTTATCGTTGGCAGTGCTAACGTTTGCCGAAACTGTACCCAAAATGTAGTTGAATGACAGAAATGCTAGTCAGTGAAAACCAGAGAACCGATTATACGATAGTTGCCCTAAACACGATGCGATATTTAGTATTTTGCAGTGTTGAGCAATGTGGGCAAATTAGTAGTTGCAGTAACGTGCAGTGTTGTAAAGTGTGTGAGTTTTGATGACTGTTTGTGGTTGTTTAGGAGGGATTAGGATAAAAACAAACACAACAAAATAAGCGGAAAGAGAACAACAAAAAGCAGATAAGAAAAGCCAAAAAGGAACAGCAGAAAACCGAAACCAGTGTTGGAAAATTAGAGAAAAATCATGTTAAACTTAACAAGGGAAAATCGAAAGGAAAATAAATATATCGAAACGAACCCGACGACGACAGCGATGCGGGCCTGGGCGTTATGCACGGCTTTTGATGGGAGGCGGAGGCGGAAACATTTGGATTTGGTATATTATGCATGAATGTGGGGGCGGATGGAGATGTTGCTGCTGTAACTGGCGATGTTGCTGCTGTGCTTGCTGATGTTGTTGGCGTGAATTTGGCGGGCAAATGAGGCAGGGGCAGCGTTGACAAAGATGCAGACGACGATGAAGATGTTGATGAGGAGGATGGAGATGAAGATGCAGATGTTGTTGATGCAGATGTTGCTGCAGCACGGCATGTTGCTGCCGTGCCATGAGTTTGATGATTTATGTTTGCATTTGGTTTAGTGACATTACAGTTTGCTGTTGTTGTGGCTGTTGTTGTTGTTGTTGATGTTGCTGGTGTGGTTGGGTTTGCTAGCGATTGTTGTAAGTGTGGCTGCAACTGTTGCTGCTGCTGCTGCTGCTGCTGCTGTTGTAGTTGCTGCTGCACTTTGAGCTTCTGCTGGCGTATTTTGGCATCTAAATCGGCTTTAAAATCAAACTTTCTAGGTATAACTGGCTTATGATTGCTGCTGTTACTGCTGTTGCTGTTGCTGCTGCTGTTACTGCTGCTGCTGCTGCTGATGTTGCTGCTGTTGCCCCCCTCGGCTGCTGCGCCCTGGAATATGCTCAGACTAACGGGCTTGGGCGGCAGCTTGCGACGCACTGTGCTGCTGCTGCTGCTGCTATCACAGACTAACAACTGTTGCTGCTGCGGCGGCAACTGTTGCTGCTGCTGCTGCTCTACACTAAGCCTAACTTTATCCGTACCTCTGGCGCGTCCCAGCAGCTGCAACTGTTGCTCGCTGGAGGCGCGAAACGACGACAATCGCTGCTTGGCAGGAGCAACTGTTGCTGTTGCCATGCGCGTTGTGTTGCTGCCGTGATTGCCGCTGCTGTTGCTGTTGCTGCCGCTGCATTCCGTTTCGGGGGATTCCGGTGAGCCGGTGAGATTGTCGGGCAACTGTTGCAGCTGTCGCGTCTCGTGCAGCTGCAACTGTTGCGGCTGCTTGGTGCGCAGCAACACGATCTCCGAGTTCTGCTTGACGAACTCAATGTCCGGCGTGTTGGGAATCTGATGATCGTAGATGACAACAACGCCACTCCCACTGTCGCTGTCTATGTAGGCGTGGCGGGGCTCGGAGGCGCAGAGGGAGATGCTGTCGGTGGCCGACTCTCGATTGGCGGCAAAGTGCGCAAACGTGGGATTCTCGTAGCCCCCAGTGGAGACGCCTCCAGTCAGGGAACTCGTCTCGCTCACGTAGCAGCGACTCAGCTCCGAATCGCTGGCGCCCAGCTGTTGTCGGCGTGCCAGCAACAGATTGCTGCTGCTGCTGTCGGCGGGCAGCTCGTCCGAGTTGGTGTCGGAGATGTCGGTGCCGCAGCCGCTGGAATTGGTCTGGTTGCAATCGATGTTGTTGCTGTGGTGCGGTGGCAGCAACAGCAACTCATTGTTGCTGATGTTGCTGTTGTGCTGGCAGTTGTTGTTGTCGCTGTTGTTGTTGCCGTTCAGCTGAGTGTTGCTGCTGTTGCTAGTGTTGTTGTTGTTGCCATTGCTGCCGTGTTGCTGCTGCTGCTGCTGCTGCTGATGTTGCTGCTGCTGCTTGCCCTTGCCCTCATCGATCTCACGTTGAAAGGAGTCTAGTTCGCCAATTAAATTATTCAAGGCTTGAATCGAGTCTTCGAAAGATTTGTCTAATTATTTCAATTCAATATTTCAATAAGTTCAGTGGTGGTTGTTGTTGGTTGTAGATGTTGTTGTTGTTGTTGTTGTTGGTGCAACACGAATATTTTGTACAAATTGTGATGTGTGTGTGTGCGAGTGTGTGTGTTTATGACACACAACAAAAAACAATAGAGAATAAAGTGTGTGTGTGTGTGTGTGTGTGTGTGTGTGTGTGTGTGTGTGTGTGTGGGGAGGGAATAAAAGAAAATAAAAAGAATAGAGAAAATATGAGATAAATATCGGGTTACAAATGTGTTGCAAAAACGCTTGCAAAAGATTTCAAATGCAAAAATTCAAACAGGCACAGTGGGCAGACGTTGATGAACGCAAGTGGAAAATAAAAATTTAATTATATATAAAAATGGAATATAAAATAAATATCTATAAAATAATCTCACTTAAAATTCTACAATAAATAAAATAATAATAATAATAATAATAAAACTTAAAATAAAATCAAAACTAACTGAAATATTAGTATAAAATAGTGATTATATAAAATAATAATAATATATAATACAAATATTAAATAATAATATAAAATAAACCCTAAAAAATAAAAAAAATATGAAATCTAAAACTAATTATAATAAATTATTTGTTTCACAAAATTATAGCTTTTACTTAACGTGTGCCCACTGTGCACAAAGCTGAACAAAAGGTCAAAGGACAGCCAAAAGCTAAACAAACAATTGTCTCTGGGCAGCGGGGGGCGATTGGAAGCGAGGGGTGTTTAAAAAGTTTGTTCAAAAAGTTGTTCTAACTGTGCGCCAAGTATTGTATGTTGCTCTTGCGTTGAGCATGAGGGGGTGTTGCTGAGGGGGTGTTGCTGAGGGGATGTTGCTGAGAGCGTGTTGCTGTTGCTGCACTTACCCATTTCCTGCTGCTCCGCTGCACGCAGCTCCTCCGAGCGTCTTGCCACCGCAGCAACAGTTGTTGTTGTTGCTGCTGGTGTTGCTGATGTTGCTGATGTTGCTGCTGCCGCTGCTTGCTTCTCAAACATGGAGGCCTTCTGCAACACCGAGGCTGTGGAGCGCTCGTCGGGCTCCGCAGCTGTTGCTGCCCCCTCTGTTATCTTGAGCACATCACTGGCCGCGGAGCAGGCGGATAGGGAGGCGGAGGCGGGGGGCGTGGGCGAGCTGACCTGGTAGACGAAGCCGAGGGCGCCGCTGGCAATGCTGCCTCCGCTGGGCGTACCTGCGGCGGTGGACGTGGGTGAATTGGTTAGCAGTGGTGAATAGTGGTTCTGTGGCGTGGAGCAGCCGCTAGAGGGCGTTGTGGTGCTGGTGTTGCTGTTGGCAGTGGCGGCAACAACAGCCGAGTCAATGGAAGGATGCGAGTGCAGCGACGACACCGACGATGAGATGGAATGCGAGCGTTGTTGCTGCTGACTGTTGCTGTTGCTGTTGTGCGATTGCTGTTGCTGCTGCTGCTGTTGGTGCTGCAACAGTTGCTGCTGCAGCGAGCCGGTTGAGGAGTCGGAACAGTTCGAATCGAAGCTGCTCTGCTGCTGCAGCAAAGGTGTTGCTGGCTTCGATTGCTGCAACTGTTGCTGCTGTGTTAGTTTCATAGCAGCCAGCTCTGACAGGTTAGCATAGGTGGGCGGGGACTGTTGCTGTTGCTGCTGTGATTGCTGCTGTTGCTGCTGTGCATGATGTGCTGCTGTTAGCTCTGCAGCAGCAACATTTAACATACAAAGCCATGCGTGTGTTGTTGGTGTGTTTGTGATGTTGTTGTTGTTGTTGTTGTTGTTGTTGTTGAAAGCGGGACAGCACAGAGACAAAGAAAACATTTAGAATATTAGTAGTGAGAGTTTCATGGATTAGGCATTAGAGTTAATGACAGGACGTGCAATGTGCAAACTCTTTGTTATCGTGATCGTTATCGCTATCGTTATCGACGCACGCTTACCTTTCGTGATATGAGCGGGTATCGGGGAGGGGCACTGACGCTGCAGCAGATTCTGTCCGCTGTTCTGGCGATGATTGCTCTGCGCCGACAGAGGGCGCTCTAGCGATGAGCAGCGCTGCAAGAGTTGAATAGTGGAAACATTAGTTAAATGTTAAACATACAGCAAGTGTCGATAGCTGTTATCGATAACAAACAGGACTGCAAAAAGCTGCGAATTGGTTTTTAAATCCACAAGATTATAACGATTTATAAAATGGAACAAATACTGACGAACAATATTGGTTTTATTTGATGTATCGATAAACTAAATATATCGGATATATAAAAAAAATAATAAAAACAATGATGTTTAATGTTGCAAACTATTGAATACTTGTTGAACCAAAAATTTTGATGTAGTGCTATTAAATATTAAATAAACCCGGTATTTATCGATCGATTATTTTTGATTTATCGTCAACTCATTCGACAAAATGTTGCAAATATTGGAGTGCTCGATTGAAAACTATAGTTTTACAGTCCCGATAACAACTACTATCGATAAGTATCGCACTTGTTCATTGCCAAGGCTAAGGTTGAAGATGAGGCGATGAGGCAACGACTAACTGCAGCGTGGGGCTTGAGCTGAAGCAGGCAGAGGGGGCAGGGGCAAGCTGCAGACGCATGCAAATGAGCGCGCATGGAAATTACTCTCTAATTCTCTCTCTTTCTCTTTCTTAACTTCTCTTAGCGCTCTCTCGCTCTCTCCACTTACCAATTGAGCGGGCTTCTGAGCATTTCGTTGCCACAGCAGTAACAATAACAAGTACATTAAAAAGCTTTCAAGTGCACGGAGATCACAAACTACTTACGACAGGCAAGGGCGGACGACTCAGCGAAGCTGCCGGAGATTTCTGAGTGCACGGCGTAGTCTGTCCGGAGGATGGTGCCGAAGGTGCAACCGTAGGAGCAGCCGTTGCTGGGATCAAGCTGCCGCTGCTGCTGGACTCGTGTATGGTCTCTGGATTCTGGAACGTGTAGACCGTCAAGGGCGGACGCTGATGTCCCTTCTCGTAGGTGGTAGAGATGGTGTGGGGACGGTCCGCCGTAGGGGGCAGCGAGTCCACGGCGTCCTGGGAATGTGGGGGCCAGGTGGAGACAGCACAAGTCTGATTTGTGGCATTGGAAGCCTGAGAAACACACAGAAACAAGCATTAATATTACGAAATTTAAATGTAAAGTAAAAATAAATATAGGGACGGGGCAGTTCAGTGGGACGGAGGCTACAGTCGGACGTAACCGACCGTAGGAGACCCTTTACTTTGAGTATATGTACATACAAACACAATGAGACGCACACACACTAAGCTACCCGCGTATGCAAGGCACACCACCCCCCCTCTGCCTAGTGCGGCAAATTGTCTGTGGCATATGTTCGCTGTTTCTTATCCGATCGAAACAAAATTCACAGCGTCGATAGATAATGTCATAAACTAGTTAAATACCAAATTACAAATCAATAGCTTTAAAACTGTGGCTACAGCAGCTTTTTGCGGTTTGCGGGGGAAGGGGGGGAGGTATCCAAAATCTAAAACAAACTCGTTCTGCTTACTGAATAGGAGAACCTGAATCCCGAATATGGTGTCTCTAGCTCTTATAGTTGCTGAGATCTAGGTGTTCATACAGACAGACAGACGGACAGACGGACAGACAGACAGACAGACAGACGGACAGACGGACCGACGGACATGGCTATATCGACTCGGCTTGTCGTCCTGATCAAGAATATATATACTTTGTGGGGTCTGCCACGCCTCCTTCTGGGTGTTACACACATTTCCTCTTTGCACTAAACTAATAGACCCTTTTTACTTTTTTAAAGTAAAGGGTCTAAAAATAAATTATATAAATATAATATAGAAGTCCATAAATCAGTGGTGCTCTTTCTTGTGTGAGCTCGTATAAGCGAGTGCTCCATCTCTTATGCAATGGGCACCACTGATGAAAACATTTAAATCAGCAAACAAAATCAATGCAGTTATTAATTCATAATTATTAATTAAAATTAAAATTATCGTATTAAAAATCAAAATGAAAACCTGTGTTGTTAGCGCTGGCGATGAGCAAAAGCCACTATCACTGGATTCACCAGGTTTCAAGCGTATTGCGGGCGTTACAAACTAAAATAAAGAAAACGAAAACACGAAAAGAAGAAGACATCAAAGTAGTATAAAAAAACAACGAAAAATCTCAAAAAGTTATTAACACAAAGTAAATTAGCAAATTACAACAGATGTAGTTGAGTGTGTTAAAAAGGCAAGGCAGCGAAATTATAGGGAATTGTTGTTTAGTTCAGCATCTTTAACGTTTGGTTCCGGTTCCGGATCGGGTTCATCTGAGTTTTATATTATTAAATGCATTACATACATAAATAAAGCTTTTATTAGAGCTGAACATAAAATTTGGAACGGTTTGATGCACAATGAATTTAGACTCTGCAATCCGTTGCGATTTTAATCCAAGGTTAAAGAAATATCGAAATTTTGGTTCGGAAGTGGTTCGGTTAAGCTCCGGAATAGCAATAACTTGTTAGATACATCCAAATCTGTTGTATTTTCTCTTCGATTTGTATTTCCTTAAGCTGTTCCCAGTTGAACCACAACACGCCTCAACTACAACTAATGTCATGTTGCATAGTGTTGTTTATGGGGTACAAACCTGCGACAAGGAGCGCTGATAATGATGATGACCCGGCGAATTGCTCGAGCCGCTGCTGTTCATGCTGCTAATGGAGCAGACAGAACTCTTGCGTGAGCCCAAGGAATTGGAACACCCGCCGCCCTGGGAGCCTGATCCGCCTCCCGGCGACTCCGGATACAGATTAATGCTAGCCTTGGCATCGTGTATGAGCTCCTCGGAGGCCTGGGGAAGCACGCTCGGTTCCTTGGTGACCAAAGCAATGGACTGCATGGCTTCCTAAAGGGTAAAACAGAAAAATTCAATTAGTTGCAATGGGCAATACTATTGATAAAAACCATTTATATCGATAGTATCGATAAATACCGACATTACCTTTTTTAGATAATATGCATTGTATTGGTAATTTCGAGCTTTATCGATGCTATCGATTTATATCGATATTTTAGGACCAAAGAGCTTCCCGCACTTACCTGCAAATGTCCTAGTTCAGACATAACCTCACATTCTTCGTGCACTACCGGCTGCAGCATATGCACAAAGCTGCAGTACCGCAGACGTTCTTCGACCATGGCGGCACGTAGCGACTTCTTTTCGACCTCCTCGAGTTCGGCACGTCGCAGGGTGACGTCCTGCATGTGAGAATCCATCAGGGATTGCAGACTGTTGTCGGTTTGTCCCTTGCGCGCCTTCTTCTGCAGTCGTAGGGTGTCGCTGGAGCGCTTCTTGAGCTCGCTGCGACAGCGCTTATACTCTTTGGCATGGTCCTTGTCAATGGTGGCCACAGTGCGTTTCCAATCCTCGATTTTATCCTGCAACGGCTGCACCAAACAATCCATAATGGCGCTCGTGAACGTCTTGAGGCGCGTCTCGACGGCTTTGTGACGCAGACAGACACGCGTCAAGGCGGTGCCAATCTCTTTGGATGCGCCTGCAATCAGACAGAGAGAAATCACAGGAAATTAATGTAATGTCAAGACGGAAATGCTAAACATTGTTGCATGCCGCACGAAAGGTCTGCAAGTCGGTCAACAAAGTTTCACAAAATTGGGGTTATTCGTTAAAGAAAAAAAATCGACCTATAACATTATTTTTGACTATAAAATCTACATTTCTCTTCGAAATTCAGCCATTTTGGTTTTTTCTTCATATTTTTGAATTACAATTCATTTACGCATCAATTCTGACGATTTTAAAACAAAAATTTTTTTTGCCGGAAATTGCATATTTTTCGCAAAAAATTTCAAATTTTTTATTTTTGATTTATCACTCATGTTTTACTTTCGCATTAAAATAATTGAGAAAAATCCATACCGCTTGAAAATCGGTTGAGTTTTGGCGAAGTTATGCTCATTTAAAGTTCCACAAAAATGGGGTTATTCGCTTAAAGAGTAAAAAATCTACATATAACAGTGTTTTACGCCATAAAGTCAAAAGTCTGGTTTTTTACGTATACATAGTTTCACCCTACAAATCTTTTTCTTTTATCGGTTGCATCCTACTGTAGTTTTTCCGAATTTTTCCTTCTTAACGTTTTTTGGGTCAGCTGTCCGTTGAAGCAGCTGACAAGCTGCCTGTCTCACGCCCTCTGCTCAGGCTCAGATGCTAAGCATGCCATTATTGCTATTGATTTCCCATAAGCAAATAGCACTTAAACCCCCACCCCCTCTCACACTATCTGTCTACAAGCCAAGTTAATTGAAAAAGAGCTCACATGTGGAAATTATTGGGTTCTTACCCTTGTGACCATTCGGCACAATTGACACTTGTCCTGCCTGCAAACCGAGCCCAAAAAGCAACCACTAAAACTAATGAAACCATTTAGCAAGTGCCAAGTACAGCCCTCTGTAACACCTCCCCCCCTAAAAGGGTGCTCTAAGAGTACATTATAGTACGGTTGGGCTTATGAGGATTCCTTACGTCGACTGCTTATGCAGTTAGCCTGGCCTGCTGAATCAATAAATGCTAATGAGCTGCAGTCGAAACACAGCACAAAGGGGCTAACTACTTATAAAATGGCAAATGGGGAAAATAAAACTTGGACTTGGATAAATCATGAAAGAGTCAAAATACAGCAGAGTAAGTTCCTTATAATGATTATAGCTAAGAATATAGTATCTGTTTAACTGTAAATTGTAGACTTTTTGGAGGCAAGATTGCATGTTTTAGATAGATTGCATTTTCTACTGCTATTAACTTTGGATATACAAGTTTTCGTGTCTCTTGTCTTTCAGCTTCTCCTTCTCATCACCTGCTCTGCTATATCTCCAGCTCTCTCTCAACTGTTCTCAGCTCATGTGTCTAGACAACCTGCAGTACTTTGATCTCTGTTGCCCACAGTCCACCCAATTGAAATCTTCATTTCCGATTCGAATTTCTGGTACGCCCAGGTGAGCGCAGATTGCATAATCACAGAGAGAGGTGTTCAATAAGTGTAAAAATAGCTGCAAATTGCGTGAGCTGAGAGAAGAGCACAATACAGAAACCCAAACACAAACAGAACAGGCGTGAAAAATGCGTATACAAAAAAAAAATAAATAAATAAATAGGCAAAATACAATTCAGATCGATGACCGACGTTGACGTTGCGAAAGCGCATAAATAATAGATAAATGCGTCTGAGGTGCCCAGAGGGCACTTAAAGTGGGCCGAGAAGGGGCAGATGGGCGTAGTACACTCAGAAAATGTAATCCAAAACATTCACTTGATGTGAGTAAAAAACTATTTAATTAAACTAATAGTCATATCAACATATCTTGATTAAAAGTATTTTTTTAGTATTTAAAATACATTTAGATTTATTTTAAATATTTTAGATTATAACTGCTTTGCTCTGAGTGTAGTAGCTGTAGTGTTTTTTATTGTTGTTTACTTGATGACATTTGAACTTACCTCTGGAATTGGTGGCAGCATCGGCAATCTTTTGGAAGGCATCCAAATAGGCAGCAATTGCCTGAATCGCAGCGCTATAATAGAGAGAGAAGAATAACAAACAGAGATAAATGATTAGAAAATGCAAAAGAAACCATTGATTATACGCTATGAAATCTAATAAACTTTGGCGAGCGAAAATTTTATTGGCCGTGGGCGACATTTCAATTGAAAATGGCAGAGGCAGACGACTTAGATAGCGGGACACAAATAGAGAGAGAGAGAGAGACAGACAGAGAAATAGACAGAGACAGAGAGAGAAATAAATAGAGACAGAGAGACACAGAGACAGCGAGACCTGTAGACAGTGTAAAGAGCAAAGACACGAGACTGCACCCAGCTGAGCAGTGTAGCCAGTACACAGCGAGAAAAAATCCACAGTTTGTTTCTTTGTTTTATATAAATTTTTATATTTATTTTGTAGTTATTATTTTATTTTATTTTTATAGGTATTCTATTTCTTAGTTATTCTATTTATTTTGTATATTTATTTATTTTGTATATTTAATATTTTATTTGTTATTTCAATTATTTTGTCTACAATTGTCGGTTAAAATGAGTTCGTTGAAATTAATTTTTTCCCTCTGTATGTCTGTCTGTCTCTCTGTATGTTAGTCTCTTGGATCTTTGGCAAACTTGTGCGTATGTGTGTCAAGCGCATTAGGCAAACACTTGGCGCGGAAAGCATTTCTTCTGCCACATGATTAATGCAAGTTGTATGCCACATACACAGTCTGAACTATCAGCATGCAGATACAAATGTATCTATGTAGATTTCTGTGTATCTTCGTATCTGGTATATGCCCAGACAATTGCCGCTGGCGTCACAAATTGAGGCCAAGACTGAGCATAACAAGCGGGCAGTAGGAGAAAAAAGTCTTAAAGAAAACAAAACAGAAAGGAAGGAAAAAATCATAAACAAAATGCGCGAAACAGACGCAGCCAAAAGTAAAGCAAATAATCAAATATAAGCAAGGGAAATCATCAGAGTTTAGGTTTGTTTAAAGTCGAAATCGAAGTGCAGATCGAACTATATATTATATATATATACTATATACATCAGATACTTACCGCAGGCATGTGTGCAGTTTGCTCGCCTTTGCCACAAAATCCTCCCACAGCGGTGAAGTGTTCTGCAAAGATGCAAAAAACGAGATCAGCATTAATATAAATATAGATAAATTTAGATATATATAAACTATTTACTATGTATAGCACTAACAAGTGTTCAAGATCAATCATCTGGTGTTATATATTTTGGCAAATATTCCGACAATTCTTAAGCCAAACGAGCTGGCATTTGTTTATGCCTCATTTCTCTAGATTTTATTACTTGGCAGGCATTGGAATATGGCACAACTCTAATGGCCAATCAAATATGTCGTGTTTGTGCCAGTTTTTCGTGACCCTCTGCAGGAGTGGGGGCTTACAAAACTATGTATAAGTGGGCTAATACCCTGTAAAAAGTAGCAGTTGCTGTTAGAGTTTATTTTAAATACAGTTCAAATTGTAGCTGCATAGAAATACATTCCAAGTCTTAATAGATACAATATCTAGATATATTTTAATTGTATCTATAGCTGCAGATACAGTATCTACATGTCGCTTATATAGAGTATAGAATCAATAACGAATATGCCTCGTAGGATACGCCATAAACAGCTGATCAAGAGCAAATGGCTTTTATATTGGGCACAATGTGTCCGATATAAAAACCAATAGAACCATCAATAAAAGGCCTTGATAAATTGTGCGTACGTGTTGCTCAAGCGTAATAGAAAAAAAAAAGGTTCAGTCAGGAGCAGGAGAGGGAGAAGAAGGAATTACAAAAAGGACAAGCCAACTGGCAAATACAATAAAGAAAGGCAATGATACATGCATTTATTAAGGGCAGATTGATTCTGCCTCCTTACAATGGGAATCAGAGGCGATTTTCTTAATGAGAAAACAACTTTAACATAATATATATTTATTTCCTATTAAAAAATAAATATACAGATTTTATTGCTGTTTGCTTTGCTTGTCAAATAATAACAATTTAATCCAATTTACTTTCATCTTGTAGCTTGTGTTTTTCTTTGTCAAAAGTTGTTCCCCTAAAATAATCAAAATGATAAACAATTTGCGTACATTAAACTCATTAAAAGTTATTGACAAGCAAGTTAAGATATCAAACGGAACATGAATATTATTTACTTTTGCCTCTCATTGAATTGTGTGCTTTTTGTTGTCTGTGCTCTTCATTAAAATTGATAAACAGATTGATGAGAGATGAGAATTTGCCTCTCTCTCTCTCTGCATTATTATTTAATTTAATATTAAATTGATTCAACTGCATTGTGATGATATCAGTAGAAGCTGAATGTTCCATTTTGTGAATGAAATTAAATGAGGTGAATGAAAGTAGAGTTTATTAAAAGAAGAATAAGAGCATAGAGTACTTTTTTATAGAGTAGAGTATAGAGAATATAGAATCGAGTATAGAGAATAGAAAATAAAGTAAAGTTTAGAGTATAAAATAGAGAATAGAGTTAACTTTAAAGTAAAGAGAATCGGAAATAAAGAATCGATAATTGAAAATAGAGAATCAAGTAAAGTAAGATTAGAGAATAAAGAATAGAGTTAACTTTAGAGGGAGTATATAGAAGAGACTAAAGTTAAGAGTAGATTATAAAGTAGAGTACGGACTAGAAGTTGGAGTAAAGAGTATATCGTATTGAGTATTGATTATTAAGTATCTAGTAGTATTTATAAAATAATTATTTGAGTATAAAGTAGAGTATAAAGTGGAGTATAAAGTAGAGTATAAAGTAAAGTTTAAAGTAAAGTTTAAAGTAGAGTAAAAAGTAGAGTACAAAGTAGAGTATAGAGTAGAGTATAAATTATTCTATATAGTCGGCTGCTCTGTTAGCAGAGAGCAGACTGTAAACTGCTGCTGCTCGCCCTGTAAGCTGAGAACAGTTTTCGCAACTGAGGCGAGAGAACTTAATTAAAGTCAGCAAAACTTAATATGGGCAAAAGCTGCCCCTGCGGCGTGCTTGATTAAGTTTTCTGCACTTCTTTTTTTTATAACAAATTCGAATCGAATCGAGTCTCAACGGGTAAGCAGAATGAAAGTGATTGGAGGAGGTAGTCCATAGAGTTTATTCTATAGTCTTTAGTCTACAGTCTACAGGGCAACGACCAACTGTAAGCTAAGCGATTCTGCTCTTAGCTGAAGCAAAAGCAAAAGCAAAAACAAAACAAGAAGAGGCAGAAAAAAAGTTGCCTAGCTCAAAATATGGTCAAAACCACACTACACAGCAGGTTTTTCATTTCATTTCAGCTTATTGCGCTTCTGTTTCTTCTGCTTTTTTTTATTTTTTCTTTTTTTAATGCTAGTTTCATTGTCAGGCCATAAAAGACAAACTCCAGCAAATTGTGTGTGTACATCATAATAAAAAGCAGCTAAAAGAATTAAAAATAATTTCAGAACTTTGAAAAAGTGAAAACTGGTTTTACACTCAGAGAAAAACCCACATCAAAGTTACGCTCTGCTTTGTTTACAGTTGGTTTCAATTACTCAGTCCGAAATTGACATTGAACTGCGGAAAATATAATGAATAGACTCACGAGTGCATGTGAATAGTTCAACTGAATGCCCAGCAGCAATTCGATTCAATTGCGATTCGCTGGGCAGCGATTCGATTCAATTCGATTCGATTCCATTCGATTCGATTCGATTATTTGTAGCCCTTTTTTTAGGCAAATGCAATTTGAATTTCGCTTTCGTTTTCGCATTTCGCATTGTATTAAACAAAAGAAAAACGCAAAAAACCAAATGCCAATCGACAAAATCCATTTTAAAAGCACAAAATGCAAACAAAATCGTGCCCAGAGACAGAGACAGAAACAGAAAAAGAGACAGAGATAGAGACAGAGCCAACATATTGCATAAAAAAAGGTGGTCGAGTGCATTGAGCCTCCGCCTGTGAAAAAGAAGCAGCAAAAAATGAACGGAAATCGATTTCGGTTATTTCGTTTCAATGCAGCAACTAAACTATATATAACAAGCAGCCGTAAAGAGCATATGGCGCTGTAAGATACCCTACAACTGTCAGCGAAAGTAAAACAAAGTTATTCAAATTTATTTAAAATAAATGAATTAGAAATACCCAAATAAAACTAAATAAATAAAAGTTGATTCAAACAAAAATGCATAAATAAAGAACGTTGTAAATAAACATAAATGAATAGAAAAAGAGTTTTAATAATAATTAAAAAGAAATGAATATAAAAAAAAATAATTTAAATAAATTAATTATTTCAGGATAATTCTCATAAAAATATTTAGGTAGACGAGCGTTGAAACAGCGAGAGTTCGGTTAGCGAGATTTCGTACTGTGAGAGTGGGGCCTACGGGAGTTGGGCCAACGAGAGTTCGTCCTACAACAGTTTGTCCAGCGAGAGTTGGGCCATCAAGAGTCCTAACTCGGCGAGAGTTTCACATTGATTAACCACTCCGATTTACTACCTACTGTAGTAAAAATATGTAATATAAAATAAATACTATAAATTAAATATGCTATCTGTATAACCCAAACTCCCTCTGAAAGTCTGCTTACAGGGTAGCAACAATTGTTTGGCTCTGCAGCGGCATCAGAGCCAAAGGCCCCCCGAGTGGAGTCACTAAACAATAATAAAGCCGGCAAAATGTCAACTTACGACTGGCGAAAAGGTTTATAATTCATAACACGATGATGAGCGGCAACATAATGACGTTGCCAGTTGACGATCTCGCTTGCCACAGACAGCAGAGTGGCAAAGAAGCAGCAAGAGAGGCAGGGGGCAAGCAGAGACATTTGATGTCTGTCAAGAACCGACGGCAAACTGTCTGTCTGAGCTCCCTATAAGGCGTTTTGTACCGTATCTTATATGAGAATCTTTTGTAATTCTTCAAAGTCTTTTATGGCGACGGCTTCTCTTGACCTACGACAATTGTTTGAATGTTGTAAGTGCTGCGGATTGTGGCGGGGAATATTTATCAATTTGTTTAAACATTTTGAGACGATTTAATCTATATAAATAATAGAGATATGTAGGCGATATTATTTTAAAATGCTTAAAAAACTGTTTTAAAACTGCATATTCAGTACCATTTTTTAATAGCAATCAATAGTAACAACTACAAGTTAAAACGTATGAAAATCACACGATTTCCGGATAATTGACAAGGCGTGGCACAATTCACGGCCCACATGCAATATTTGCAATATTAGCGATAAACCAAGAGCGAAAAAAAAGCCAAAAACAAAAAGTTTAAACTCAGCGCATAATGATTTTTCACAACAACAATTGTTTGTGCAGTAAACCGCTTTTTGGTGACAACAACAAAAGCAACAACAGCAACAACAACAGCAACAACAACAACAGCAACAACAACAGCAACAACAACAACTTGATAAGCGTATTTTGCTCTGATGTTTTTGGAGCTTTGGCTGCGTGGGCATTGCTCGTTATGTTGACGTGACTTGGACTTGTCGGCATTTTATGAATGAAATTCTTGTAATATGCATACTACACTGACAAAAATTAATAAATAAATTATATCTTTGATAGCGCAACTTTGAACCAGGTGGAATTTCAACAAAATGAAGACAGAACCCATCTCTCGTAGGTCAAACTCTCGCTGACCGAACACTCGCCGGCTGAACTCTCTCTGACCGAACTCCTCATGGCCGAACTCTCACTGGTTATAGATACGGTTGAGCCAGTAACTTATTCAGTATGTATTTGCTATTTTATGTATTATATTATTTATTTCATTTATTATATTATTTATTTCATTTATTATATTATTTATTTTATTTATTATATTATTTATTTTATTTATTATATTATTCATTTTATTCATTATAGTTTTTATGTCATTCAATTGTTGGCTTATACGTTTATTTCTCTTGCATTTCTTGCAGTGTAGGATCTGCAGCAGCTCGGCGGTCAATTGCCATGCCCACACACACACACAGACACACACAGATACACACGCATACATAAGCCAGGCTGTCATTACGAGTATTATGAGCCATTTGATGGCGTCGGCGTTTGCGTTGGCGTTGGCGTTGGACGTCGACGTCGACGTTGGCGTCGGCGTTGTCCGGGCCTTAAACTCGCCTTAAACTCGCATGTTAACATTTGCCACGCCTCGGGGCTTTTGCACTTATGAATGAAATGCAAATCCCATACGGAATCTAAGTCCATTTGTTTACATTTGTAGGCTCAGTCTTGAGCCAAGTTTAGCTGATTTTGCGCAGTGTAAGCCCAGGCATCGTTGCCACATTAGCCATATAATCAAGTTGGCCAACGAAAAAAGGCCAAAACAATTGAGGTGAATGTGTTTTTCTTTTGATTTTTCTTTCGTTTTTCGGGGAGTGCAGTTGACGCTAAGCTGCAGGCTGTGGGCAGCTGCCAAAATGTATCTCACACATGTATCTGCACTGAGAGAAATATTTAAAATTTTATAATAAAGATTTAAGAACCAATAAGCATCAAAATATAATTTAAAATAAAGACAAACGAGATTTTAAACAAGCTGAATTGTACTTAGAATATTAGAATCGTAGTTAAAATTAACAAATTCTGGAGTATTACTTGAATTAAGTATGTGCTTATTTAGATCTTGTTCAATATTAAGCTATTTGTTTTTCTCAGTGTATGTTTCTGTGTGTATCTCTGTGTCGCTCAGGCTGCAACTGTGCGACGAGACACCTAAAAACCCACAATTTATGCCAACAACAGCAAGAGCGGTAGTTTGGGAGGCGTGGCCTGCTGTTAGAGATACGAAACTGGAAAAGTTCTCACACACAGACAGACTCTATAAACTCTTGATCTTTCCAATAGCCTACAAAGGCATCCTACACGAGTCTCGAACGGAGTCTCAGCCTCTCGGTCTCTCATTCATGCAACAATTTCAACGCTGTTTGATCATTTTTTAGCCAGACTTGAGCATCTTGGCTCTGAGCATAAAATGCAAAGCTGCCAAAGTGGGAAAACTGGGAAAATGGGAAGCTGGGAAGCTGGGAAGCTGGCCAAACGGGTTCAGCCTCGTCCTACATTGCGCTTTTTGGGTTAAAGCAAAAAAAAGCAACTCTATTTATATTTTTTGTGTCTTTTTCTTAGCACAATATGCAAAACAAGCAGCAGCAACTTTATGACTAACGGGCATAAAGCAGTTCTAGCGATTGATTTTCCATACAGCGAGGGAGAGGGGAGGGGGCAGGGTTGTGGCAAACAGACCTGGGGCAATAAATTTCCTGCCGTGTTGCACGAGAAAATCGTGCGCAACTAATTTGCACCTTTTTCTTGCCAGATTTTTCGCTATTTAGAAAGTTGCACACAGCCGATAGATTAATTTATATTGAAGTACGGAAAAATCGGAAGGAATTTCAGGTGAATGAAAGTGTTGGACAGACAGATTGAAGGCCTTGATTGAGCGCGTTTGACGCAAACAGGAGTCAGACAAAATATTATTAAATATTTAACAGGAGAAAATAATAATGACACGGCGAAAAAAAACCGAGCTGTTTGGTGAAAATATCAATAAAATAAAAACTAGCGAAATAAATATTAAAATAAAATCAATAACCTAAAAATAAATAATTCAACGTCAAAATAATAAAAAAAAAATAAAATGACTAATGAAAATAATGCACATATATGAAGAAGTTAAACTAAAATAAAATATAAAGAGCATTAATTAATTATTAATAGCCAATAAGTGCACAATTGTTTCGCACAGTGTGCTTGAAAAATGATGTGTCGGATCAATTTAAATGCCTTTAAAGTCTGCATAAATTAAATGAAAGTTTTTGCCCAATTCCTCAATCTGCAATGAGTTGGCAGTAAAAATCAAATCGAAGCACAGCTAATTGGCAATCGTGCAACCAAACATACAAACATGTAGTACGTTAGAGTATATATAAATATATATATGTATATATGTATATATGCTCACGATTTTATGGCATTCATCAAGTAATTCAATAACCGACAGCCTCAAACATTTGCATGCGTCTCGTCTGCCTCTGTCGTCTGTCTGTCAGTCTGTCAGTGTGTCCATTACAATATATATTAAAGCGATTACAAATAAGTGCATATGTACATGTGTGTAGACACAGCGGGCCATGTTGCCACATGCCACATGGTGGAATACTGGTAGCAGGCACTGTGGAAATCATGTAATTCAAAACTTTTTACTGCCAAACTGCAACTGAGACTTGCAACATGCATAAACGAAACGCTTGAAGAACTCTATACAAAACAGCACACACACACAGATACACACACACACATACGCACACACACACACATACGCAACTCAACTCGAATGTCAGTTGAATGACTGTTGACATCGCCAAGCGCGCGTGCCACAACCAAAGCCACAAAATCCCATGTAAGTTTACAGAGCAAAATCCATTAAATCTCAGCCAATCGCCATATGCCAAACCCAAAGTACAGTACACCATTTACCGCCTTAACCAACACTGGTAAATCTCACATTTGTGTACAGTACTCAAAAAGCTTCTGCTGTCAGTCGTTAACCAACACATTTTACCATATTTGCTACTCGTTGTCAGCATTTAAATTAAGATGCCGAAAAAAACAGTGTTGAACAACGCCTAGCAAAATACGTCTAAAACTTTAATTTATGAATCCATAACCAAAAAATGTGTTGTTCCTTGTAATTCTAAAAAGATCTTTACAATCTTTCCAAATCGCCCTTGATCTCTAGGCAAACACTATTGGGTCGCTTGATATTCTGATGATCGAACGCCTCCAGGGTGACCACGATCTTGTAATTGCCATGAAACGAAGCGCCACGCACACTATTAAACACCATATTCAGATCAAAGGGTTTGTGTATCAATTTAGTCTAGAAGTAAAGTTGAAGTAAAGATATCTTTTTAAAATTTTAGACCTAGACTTACGCCCTTGGTGGTAATGCAGTTTTTGGAAACATCAGCTGCATTTTGGATGTATTGGGTCCAGTATTTATACCAATACTGATCCTTATCGTACATCACTTTGCAGAAATCGTTTAAAGCCATGGCAAAGATGGTGGGCTCCCAATTGCCACGATCGAAATGCATTAATCTAGCTGAAGCCTAAAATATTTGGGAGGGGGAGAGTTTTTCAATCCTCATTGATGATAATAACTTTTTGAATTTACCGCAATGCGATCGGTTGGCTGAATATCCCAAACACTTGTCGCAGTGCCCTCAACGTGCACTTTGTCATCATCCTTCAAGGTCATTTTCAGCTCATCCAGATTAAACATGCTCGAAATGCCCCCGGCACCCGGTGGAGCTTCCTTGCAGTCCGTAAATATTGCCGGATCCTCCACAAGCATATGATAATCATTTCCTTTCACCAGAACCAGAACACAGCCGAATGACAAGAGTAACAGCATTGCGTCCATTGCAAGCGTAACAGAATTTGTAATGGAGTTGTAATGGGGTTGTCCTAAGCTACTTATATGCTGTCCCATATCTGATTAATTTCCTGTTATTAGCTACTCTGTAGTGGGCACTAATCAGTTGTCATGTTGTGTGTTGTGTGTTTACATTGAGCAAAAACATGTTACAAATTAACACAACTTCCTGATACCATCGGAGAAATACGTGATTAATTGGTGGAGATGAAACCTACTTTGTCTGGGTTAATATAATTAATAATAATTGGAACTAGTGGAACTACTAGTTCGCAAAAGAAGCTTCCTTTAGAACAATTTCGGATGAAACTTACCTAATCAAAATAAAATAAAATAAAGTTGCTTTTCAAAAGGATGTTCTTAAATCAAAAATGTATCGCAAATTGAACTATTGAAAGAACTAGTTCACAAAGTAGTTCATTTTTAAGAAATTTTATATGAAAATGTATTGCTAATTGAATTAAGGAAATTGAGAACCATCTTATATGTTTTATAGCTCTTGTAGCTTCTATTAGGTAGTTTATTTTTCGCTGTGTATCTTCCAACTGATATGAATTTTAATGCATGAACTTTGTGCTGACATTGAGCGCTGATTATACAAACATTTCGCTTAATGCAGACAATCCCATCAGACAGATAGTTTAGCGAACGAGACGAGAACGAGAATGAGAACAGTTTTAATGATGCCACACCCACACCACAAATCCAATCTGCATACATATATCTGAACAATTATTTATTGCGGCCTGTGCGCATTTTCATATTCATGATACATATTTTAATTGCAGCTGGAACGCCCCTCTCCCCTTTGCCCTTGTCACTCCCTAGGCCCCATTTCATACAGAGTTTCAATCGCAATTCAATCACAAAACAATTTCACATGCACATCATGTCAAAATGTCGAGCTAAACGATACGATGCGACACGATATCAAATGTTCCCCCCCTTCCCCATGACAACAGCAACATGCAACATGCAACAGCAACAACGGCAACAATTGCCCGCAGTTTAGTTGCAACTATAATGCCAAGTAATTAATATAACGTCGCATCGTCAACTTTTCTCGTCTCCTCTCCTCCCGTCTCGTCTAGTGTCTTGTATATTGTTTGTGGCGCCTGAGGAGGAAACGCTTTAAATTACAATGCGGGGGAGAAGATCTCAGATTTTCTCTCTCTCCCTCGCTCCTTGTTTATGTGAAATTCAATTTGCATACTTCAACTTCAGCTTTGTTTCAGTTTGATTTGATTTACCAAGTGCTCGAGGAGGGACAAAAGATCTTCAAAATAGCTGACATTCACTGGCGACAGCTCTTGATCCAACACCAAGATAATAAAATTACAAGAGCTTACATTTTTTACTGCAGGCTAAATGTAATCTGAAACTGAAAACAGTTTACATTCAAGTGGGAACAGTTCGTTAAGGAGGAATACTGTTTACATTCAAGTGGGAACAGTTCGTCAAAAAATGGATGCAGTGTACATTCAATTCAAGGTTTGCATTCAGTTGGAAAAGGTTCGTCAGTTTGAAAATAAAGTGGAAACAGTTTGCCTTAAGACGGGACCAGTTCACATTAAGGTGGGGACAGATTAGAGAAGCTGGAACAGTGCGTCTAAAAGTAAAATAAAGTTCGTCTAAAAGTTGAAAAAGTTTATATTAAAGTGTGAACAGTTTATATTAAATTGGGAACAGTTTGCAATAAAGTGACAACCGTTCAAATTTAGGTGTAATAGTTTATATAACGATGGGAACAGTTTATATTTGACTGGGAACAGTTCAAATTTAATTAGGAACAGTTTATAAATATATTTATAAGTATATTTACGTAAGATAGAGACATGAAAGTAGCAAAACGACTTGCAATTAATCATAATTTAGCTTGAGCAAGCGCTAATTAGAGGGTATTAAATAGTTAACTCTCCGACAATTAACTGCTCATAAATCTGTTCTCAACTGCACTCAGAGTGAAGACAATTCTTGTTTTTGTTCTCCATATCACGGTCATAGCCTTGCGCCAGTTTCGCTCGTTGATGGCCAACATCCTGCGCCGCATCCTGTGCGAGTTTCTTGCACTTTGAGCGAGAGGAAAAGCGGAAAAGCTCAAGCAGAGAGTCAAGTGAAAAGCTGTATCTGTTGGGTGCCCATAAGGCAATTGCAAATACAACAATAACAAATCGCCAAGCCAACAAGAGCAGAGCATTTCATATCCCGCCGAGCTGTTTTCAGTGTTGGCCTTGGCTTGTAGCCATTTTAGCCATTAAAGCAATCGAAGAAAAACGAGATGTTGTCATACAAATATGGCCAACAAATTGCGTCATCTGTGCAGTGCTCGCTGCTATAACAATAATAATAGACTGTTGTTGCCGTTCAGCTCGAGTGCTATAAATAACAGCTTATTAGCTAGAAATATGCCACAAAATCCACACACAAACCGCCAAAAATGTTAACTGCAAATATATTTTGGAAAATAATCAACAAAATCAGAAACAAAACAAAAGTAATTATCGCTCGAACTCACGACCCTGAGCCTAAGAGTCTCATGCTCTGGCGACTTTTGACCAAAGTTCTGTCAAACCGTTCACAATATTTTGGCCAACTGATGTATAGAAATCAATTCCAATAAAAACCCAACATCAACATCATTTGCTTGGCTTTTTGGCGCTTTTCTTTGCCCATTTTCCATAACCGGTAACGATCGATCTGGCTGCTTTTGGCCTTGCGCCGCTGAATGTGGCCCAATTTTAATGCAGATGCGTACTAACTGGTTTTTTAAATTGGCTAATTAATAACTAATGAATTGAGTGTGGTATAAATTCAAACATTTACATTGAAATTACCAAATTAATTTGGAACTTGGAATGTTGATAGAGAAATATCAATTCGAGAAAAAAACTAAAATTCAAATATGTGAGAATATTAAAATAAAATGCAAATAGAAAAATCAAATTATAAATCTAAATAAATAAATCTCTTTCTATTAAAAGTAGAGCTCGACTGCTGACTCAACTGACCTCAACGCGTAATGCTGAACCTAATTACTGAAGCCTAATTTAAAATGCATGTTTCAAACACATTTGAGCTACAGCAAAACACCATTAGAGCGATGTCTCCCTGCCCCAAGTACGCGTCAATTGCGTGGCTTTAAAAGTCCCCACTGTCCAGGCACAACTCCACAGTGCGCCATGAGACCCCAAGGCAGAGGAAGAAAGTCCAGGAAGAGAGATGACCTAAAGGCAGAGTTGAAGCGAAAAGAGGAAGAAAAGTCCATGGACTATTGGTTCGAGTTCTGCAAGGCGAGCAATGTGCATGGCATGATGTATCTGTCACGTCGGGATCTGCACTGGATCGAGAAGCTGTTCTGGGCAGCTATAATCATTGCATCTAGTTACTATGTCATCACCATCTGCATCACACAGGTTATGCGCTTTCGCACCAATCCGATCAACTATGAACATGAATATATATACATGTTGCGTAACTATTCGCTGCCCAGCATCACATTCTGCACCAGATTCACCCAACTGGAGCAGAATTCCACTGATCAACTGATCTACGAGTGAGTACAAACTGTTCCCACAACTGTTCCCACTTGACAAGATCATATCGACATGATTTCATTGGATTTTATCGATATTTATTACATCCCTACTCAGACATAACTATTTCCACCTAAAATAAATTGTTCCCACCTACATATAAACTTTTTCCACCAAACTACAAACTCTTCTCATCTAACTATAAACTGTTCCCACCTTATACTTCTAGCACCTGGCATCTAAATGCGAGCTTGAGTCCCGAAAAGGCCTCCTACTATCGAGAGTTTCTGCTGACGCTGAATTATCTGAACTACACAAATCTGGACACTCTGGAGCCGTACAAAACTGATCCCACTCTGAGGAACGTCAGCTTTGTGCAGCTGCTGCTCAGATTGCAGCAGGAGGTCCTGGATAGGAAGAGCGAGGTGCCCGAGTATGCTCCGACCATCACAGAAATGGGTTTATGCCAAACCAACTCCAGGCTGGTACGCTATGGCAATCCCAATGGCAAGCTGTAAGTGTTCTCAAGTGGGAACAGTTTCAGCACCTTACAAAATTACACTTGCAGTCAAAATATGAAGGTGCAGCCAGTAAAACGGGGTGATTATTTCAAGGAGGCCACCATACAAATCAAACCTCCCCACATGAAGTCATTGGTGCACATCGTAAGTCAGATTATAACAAATGTAGGGCACAAATACTTATTTCTGCAACTGTTCCCAGTTTGTGCACGATACCGATGAGGTCATGTTGCCACACGATCGACGCACTTTGAGCATAAATGTGCACAACAAACTCTTCTACACACTCTCCCTGAAAATCAATCCCATTTCCGCCGAGCATGCCGTACGTGAAGTGCCCGTAATGTACCGCAAGTGTCGCTATAGGGAGGAGAGCAATCTGGAGTACTTCAGGGTAAAAAGGATCACAAATATAGATTTTTTATATCCATATACATTAACAATCTCTATTCTTTCAACGTAATATCGATTTAATGTTCATTCCACACTGCAACACATTCCTTTCCATTCTCATACATTCTCTCTACAGTCCCAGTCAGAAGATTATATAGTTCTTAACTTAATATCAATATAATCTTCCATACCTATATTACATTTTCTTAAATTCCCTAACATTCTCGTACATTCCCTTACCTTTTCACTTTATTCTACAGTCCCAGTCGGAAGAATTAATATCAAGAAGCTAATATCAATTGATTCCATATCTGTATAACATTCTCTTACATTCCCTTACATTCTCTAGGTCTATAGTCCCAGTCTGTGTCGTCTGTCGTGTCGGCTTCGAGTAGCTTTGAATTTATGCCACTGTAAACCCTTCTTCTATGCGGCAAGGATAAATGCACCGGAATGTGACATTCAGGGATTACTGTGCCTAGTCAAAAGGAAATGGTTGGATGTGCCCTGTGAATGTTTGCCCTTGTGCCATGAGAACATCTTTATGATCACGGAGGATCTGGGACACAGTCGAGTGAGCTAAAGAAATGTATTATTGATTTATTAGTTGAGTTCAAATCGTTCTATCCGTTCCCAGGTCCTCGAAGATCAAACGAGCTATGAGCGGATTTTGTTCATCAAAGTGGAG
The DNA here is from genome assembly GCA_035045125.1 of Hypselothyrea guttata. Taxonomy (NCBI): domain Eukaryota; kingdom Metazoa; phylum Arthropoda; class Insecta; order Diptera; family Drosophilidae; genus Hypselothyrea; species Hypselothyrea guttata. Next base: position 1,361,969 of record JAWNNJ010002189.1, on the reverse strand, counting down.
GTGCCCAGAATGGGCATGAAGCGACGTGTGATCTTCAGCAATTACCAGGTAGTGCTCTCTATTGGTGGCGCAGTTGGACTCTTTATGGGCGCTAGCTATTTAACCGTGTATTACCTGCTCTATTTGCTGTTATATATTTTGGTAGTCAAGTGCAGATACTTGCCTAGAAAATTAAGAGCTTAAATTAGGGCTCAAATTTTACAATTTTCCACCATTTTGCTTTAAACATAAAACTTGTTACATCTTAAAGTGGCAGCAAATTAGCTTAATGAGCTTAAAGTGCATATGGCACATAACACAAAAATTAACGACATAAATAATAAAACCTGAGAGATACAAAGCTACACCCGACACACAATTGTGCAATGAATGTCCGAGGGCAGAGACAGGGGGCGGGGACGAAGATAGAGAGCAGGGGAAGACCGCCAAGTGCCAATGAGCAAAGAAAGCGAAATTTCACTTTGGCGGTGAAGAAAAACAGCTGGAAAACGTGTCTAAGGTATATTAACTTTGTTATATTCAATAAGATGGCAATCAAAAATATAGTAGAAATCAGCAACAACAAAGTAAGCCGGAAAAACCTTCACTTATGACAAATTTAATTCAATTTCTTGTATAATTAAAACTCACTTCATTTGCAGCTGTTCTCAGTTCGTTTTCAGCTTTTCTCAGTTGGTACCTAAATAGTTTTCAACAGTTTTCAGTTATTCTTAATCTATATGCCAAACTAAGTTGATATTCAGTTGTTTTTCAGCTGTTCTCAGTTCGCTTTTTGTTAGTTAACAGCTGTTCTCAGTTAACACTCATTTGGTTTTAAACTGTTCTCAGTTGTTCTTGGTTTTAGATTAAGAAATTATAAGTTTTTAGCACTAGAAACTTTGCCTACTCCTAATTCTCTATGCAAATTAGTAACTGCTGGTAAATTTCTCTCAGTGCATAGTCGAGTTGAACTCGGTAAACCGAAGCTTAAAAGCTTTTGTTGAAAATGTTGCAACCTTCAATTCGAGTGTAGTTATTAGAGCTCGTACCTTTGTTACATATTCAACGAGTGTCATTCAAATGCGACAATTTGACAGAGTGTGAAACTAAATGAGTGAGTGAGTGAGTGAATGAATGAGTGATTGAATGAATGAGTGAACGAATGACAAATTCACGCATTGCCAACAGATCTTACAAGTAATGCAGCCAAGCTTGAAGAGTGAACAACCTTTGAATACGAGGCACCTGATGAATTTAAAGGAAAGAGAGACAGAAAGAGATCGAGAAAGATAGAAAGAGACGTAGAGAAAGAGAGAGACAGAGAGAGCGAGCCAAATTAAAGCTGATAAACTTTGAAGTTTTGGCTTGGAATTGAAATTAGACGCCTTTTAATTGGCCGTTGCCGTTAGCAAAAGAAATGCATACATTTTATACTAATACGGCATAAATTTGTTCTGGTCTGGCTGTTGCTTTAAAACAGAGAACAAGGAGAGAGTAGAGAGAGAGAAGAAAGGAGAGAAAGGAGACAGAGCAGAGAGCACAGACGAGAGCCAGCCAAGCAGCAATTAAACTTAAATTAAATTCTTCAACTAAAACGTTGAGCTAAAACAAATTCAAACAATGATTTGCTGACATTTTGCATTAGCCAGGGCACAGCTTTAAATGATACACAGCGGGAAAAAATTCAAGATTTCTAGTCATGCATTTCGCACTTGATAGTTAAAGTTGAGAAGGCAGAACTTGTAACTTTTAATACTAAAAATTCTAGATTCAAATTTAGTTTAAACTTAAAAAGTTAAACGAAATAAATAAAATGTAGTATATAATTTTCTACAGTGTACGTTTTTTCTTATGACTTTATTTTATAGTTTACAATACTTATGAATTAAATTGAAAGATGGCAAATTCTTAACTGCATGTTCCTATTTTTCTCACTGTGTAGAGAGACACAAAGGCGGCTTTGGTTAGATGCTGCACATGCCTCAAGGCATGTTTATGCTCTAATTCGCACTCAGGCCAAGCAACAAGCAGCAAGCAGCAAGCAGCAAGTACAACAACAACTACTACAACTACAACAACTGCAACAACAATGTCTGGTTTCTGCCTCAGCTGCTTGCAACCAACTTCTGCACAATTGCGTGGCCAAATTACCAATTCCAAATTTCATAAATACAAAATGCAACCGTCCGCCTGCACAGACCGACAGCTGCCCCTCCCCCTCCGCTCTCCTCTCTGTCTATGACTAACTGTGTCTTGTTTGCTCTCTTCCCTCTTTCTCTCTCTCTCACAGTCTCTATCTCTATGCCACAGCTGCTCGAAGGGGTCGTCTATAGGCCACACGTTGGCATTATAAATAGCAACATGCGGCGCACACTTTTATCTCTTGCCACCGAAGTTTTGGGTCTTTTGTGTCTGCTTCAAGCAGCTGAGAGCGGAGAGAGGAGATAGCGGAGAGAGGAGAGCGGAGAGCTGAGACAAGGCGTCGAAACGACAGAAAACTGCTCAACACCTGTCAGCGAACTACTCGGAAATGGAAATGCTTTTGGGAAATGGAGAATGGAAAATGGAAGCTGAAAAGTGGGGTAAGAGCTAAGGATTATCTGCTGTTGTAAGTTCAGCTAAATGCCATAAACTTGCTAACAAAATATGTGAATAATTTCCTAGGATTTTACAGTCGGAGGTAATCGACATTTTCAGCATCTGCGTTTTAGCACAGCTAAATAAATTAACAAGGAGTATATATTCTAAATAACAATCTTCTATGTTCAATATTTCGCTTGATATTCGGTTTTTATCGATTAGCGCCAAAAGAGGGCGTGGCATTCAAACTTTGAAATACACTCCAGCTGCGCATGATGTACATCTATATACATTCTAAATTTGACTGCTCTAGCTCTTATAGTTGCTGAGACAAAATTATGAAATTATGAATCCTGTTTTTATGCATTTCATATTTACAGTTTACAAAATTTACAACAATTTCTTGCAGTGTAAAGCATTCTCCGATTTATCCAAATAACACAACAAAAATAGCACATAAATTTACACAGATATCAACTTGTAGAGCCATAAATTAGACTAGAGCTCTCGTTTTTCCCTAAATCTCTCTCTCTTTTCCTTTCACCCTCTTTCTTTGACAATCCCTCTTCCCTTCTATTTTGCTATTTTGTTTAGGGATTAGCCTGACAACAGGAGCTTAGCCCAGCGCCAACGTGGGTGCATTAAACAATCATGCTTACAGTCCATAAATAGCCAGACAAAAATCGAGTGGTTTTAATTACCAAAAGTAGCTAGAAACAGCTAACAATCTAGCTGCAAAAGGTCACTCTCAGCTGTAGGTTCTAGGCGCAGCGTTAATTGAAATTGCTATCGAGTTTCGATTCGTATAATAGAAATATATTTATTTATACTATATGTAGGAAAGCAGTCAACACGATATGGCGTCATGATTGCCATCAATTATTGATTTAATGCCATAAGAATCGAACTACAGTCCTACTGTTCGTTCCAGATCTCGGGAACTATAGCAGCTAGAGCTAGCAAATTTGATATTAAAACTCTTCTTAAATGTAAGCAAATGAAATTTGTTTTCGATTTGTAATAACTTCTACAGTTTAGCCGCAAAACACCAAAAACCTTTCATGTTGTAAAAAAAGATATTTAACAAACAATTTGTTCTACTTAAAATGATTTTCCACGCCAAGAATAATGAATGTATCTTTGCTAATTCCTTATCCGCATACGCCCCTATTTCGCAACAGCAGGGTATTAAAATCAATTAATGATAAAAAGAGCTTTTTTTATAGAATGTGCGTCGTTTTTTTTCACCCGCAGATTAATTGGAACATTTGAAATAACTTTGCGAGAGAAAAAACAACGCAAAAATCAATTAGGATTATACAGACAGCTGAAAAAAGTTAAACATAATTACAAGTATCTGAAATCGAATTGAGACTCGAGTGTGACCTTGACATTAATTATATATCGCTGTGCCTGTTTACAAAATATGAGATACTAAACAAAAACCCAAGAGAAACCCCAGAGAGAGATAGAGACAGAGAGAGTTCTTGACACACTGGAAATATGAAACAACATATGGAGCAATATTTGTCTTGACTTTCTATAAAAAGAAAGAAAAGGTTCTCTGTTTACACTTTTTCGTAAATTCTGCTTTTGTTACACTATGCAACACGTGTCGGGTGCAATTCGTGTTAAATAAACTTTAAACTTTCAGTTTTTCTGATTAACGGAAAGAGTTTGTGTGGAAAAGTCAAGTTAGATTTTCTTCGCTTGATTTTTCCAAGTAATTTTTTGCACTTCCGTTAAAAGACATAGAATAAATAAAATAAAATAGCAAATAAAAGTGGAAACTTACCTTCATGTCATTGATAATCAGCTGAAACAGACTGCCCAGGGCAGAACTATCGCGTTCGAGACTGAGATCCATTTCCGTCGTTATCGATACTATTTCTGTTTGAAACTATGTCAATCGAATATACGTATTCGTTTTCGTATAATTATTACACTATAATTGAATTTTGTTTATAAATATTTTAAATATTACGCCTTGCGAATTCTTTGCCTTTTGTTATAATTATTATTTAGACGATTTATCGACATTTTATACGCTTGACATCCGATACGCTTCGAGGCATTAACTGTAAGTAAAGAAAAAACAGAATTAAGAGTTAATTTATTGATATTTTAGACTCAATAATTATAAATAATATTAATATTTTTATACTTTTCGATAGAAAAGTTCAATACAATATGAGTTAACGATATATCACAAATGATAAAGCGATATTTCGGTATATCCGATATTTTTTAGAGAAATATATAATAATTTGAGTAAAGTTTCGACATATCCGACATTTTTGAGCAATATGTCATAGAATTTCGCTACTTTTTAGATATATATCGATATATTGTCGATTTAAATATCGATATTGTTTGTTCTATCAATATCTTTCAGTTTATCTACGTTGTTTGTTGTAGTTTCAGCGGAAGCGACAAAGCCACAAAACTGAATTCAAAATAAATAGGAGACTTGACTAGAATCGAGCTGGGGTTTAGGGTTTATCGAGGGGGCAGAAGTGGCAACAATTGATACGTAATTGCATAGACCGGTTGTAAGACTCATCCATGAGGTCACGCGGCAAAACGTGATGTGATCTACGGTTGCAACTCGCTCTAAGACGCTGCAACATTCCGCTCTATTCAGTAGTTCACAAAAAAAAACCGAAAAAAAAACTGAAAAAAATTAGCAAATCGTGCTGAAATCTGCGCTAAAAGAAAAAAGCAGGAAAACGACAATTTTCGCAAGCAGCAAGAGAAAAATAAAAAAAGAAGTTAAACATTTAAAGTAAGACAAAGCGACGCTTAAAGGAACCCCAGTTGTGGCAAGCATATCAAAAATGCTGCACGCATAATTTTCCGCTCTATTTGCGTTTTGATCTGCCCGCATTTCCCTGCGGTTTTCCACCACGGCGCCTAGAGATTTTCCAACTGAGATTTGCATCTGTTTGTCAGCGGAAGCTGTTGAAGTTGATGTTGCTGCTGCTTATGCTTTGCGGCATGTGGCATGCAGCATGCAGCATGCAGCATGTTGCACGTCGCTCTCGCTTCGGTTTCTATTACAGGAAGTGACTTGACAGAGTTCGTCTGCCTGCTGACACTTTATCAAGGGCCCAACAGAGTGGGAGCGAGAGCTAGAGAGAGGGAGAGGAAAAGAGGGCGGCAGTTGTACCCCTAATTGCGCCCAAAGATGCACACACGCATCTCTCTGCCCCATTCTTAGCTCTAAGCTCTGAGTTCTCTCTACGTCTGCGTGTAATTATGCGTAAATGCGTTCACAGCTGGATATATGTATGTATATATCGACTTGCGTGTCTGGGTAATTCTTTCCGAGACTGGCACAGTGGGAACAGTTTTATAAATCCCCAGACAGAACTTCTCCCTCGACTTGCTGTTGTAAATAGCATTACTAATGCCATTATAAACAAGCACAGACTGCAGTTTACACTCTCACTTTATCAGAAACTCACCTCAATTTAACAGTCAATTTTTAATCTCAACTTCCCCACTTTACCTGAGTTGCTTTAGCAGTCTCACTTTAACAGCTTCCCTTTACAGTCTTTCTTTAACAACCATCCCTTAACAGTCTCCCAATAACAGTGTTTCTTTAACAGTCTTCGTTTCACAGTCTGCGTTTAGTACTCGCTTTAACATCTCCATTTAACATACTTCCTTTAACAGCTTTCCCTTAACAGTCTTTCATTTACAGTCTTTGTTTAATAGTCTCCCTTTAGTAGTCTCTTCTTAACATTCCCCCTTTAACACTCTCCCTTAACAGTCTCCCTTTAATAGATATTCTTTTTTAACATTCTCCCCTTAACAGTTTTTGCTTTTAGATGGCATCCATCAACTACACATCCATCTATCTTTCACTTTATCAATCTATCTAAGTAGTTCTCCATTGATCCCTCTCTAATGCCTCTCTGCGACCTCTCAGCTGTAAATTCTTGTTGAAATTGTCTTATAAATAATGGATTAAAACAAACTTTTAATTACGGCCATATTACACATTTTTTATGGAATTTGCTGTGCCAAATGCTTGGTCGTAATTCAATCGATGCTCATGAATAAAAGAAACTTGGATGTTAATGCTTTGCTGATTGCATTTCGAGTAGGTTTTTCTGTGTTTTTATGACATAATTTCTCAGGCAACATTCAGAATGTATTAACTATAAATAGTATATAGTATTATCTGGTGTTAATGTTCATGTTGAGGCATGTTTTGGCTTGTGTTGTGTGTAATCATATAATTTTATGCCCGATTAAACTGTTGAAGCGTTAATCTGCCGAAAGTTTATTTTCAGAGAGGAAGAGGAGAGTGAGAGAGGCGAGCGAAAGAGCGAAATAGAGAGAGAGAAGTAGGCGTTGTTTACATATTCCTAGATATTGCGAAACTTTTGTTGTTTCTGTTGTTTTGGTTCTACTTCTGGGTCATTGTTTGTTGTTGCGCTGACAAGTTTATCGATCGATAATCGATTGCCACACAGGGAAATATCAGCTCTAAGTGCGTGTTTGATTAGATAACGAAGGCAGAGATAACAAGCATTTCTTATCAATTGCTTTATTGAAGCGTTGAAGCTCACAATTAACGCTGCATAGTTTCTGTTTCCTATACAAATTTTAATAGACTGCGAAAAACATTTACAGGCGTTGCTCAACACTGGCCACTGAGCATGTATGAGTGTTGTGTGTGTGTGTGCCATTTCGTTTATCCAATTGCTAAATGATATTTATAGAAATTTGGGTTAATGACGTGGAGAGGCGGCAAACACAGATGCCGAAACGCACTCAAAGCTGCAAAGATACAGCTACACTGAGAAAAAAATATAGTATTTAATTTACGTAATTCTCATCCAATACAAAATTTTAAAATTTTTCGAATATTTTCACAATGTTTCAGGTTATTTTAAAATATTTTACATCATTTTACAACATATTGTGGTTTGTTTTAATTTGGTTTTCTCCGAGTGCACTTTTATAGATATGGATACAAAGATATCAAGAGAAATACGACTTTAGATTAACATCAACATCAACAACAACAACAACAAACACTCGACTGATGAGTCGACTTCAGTTGAGTTGCGTTCTTTTCTTTTCGCTTTTCAAAATGCATTTTCTAAAAAGAAAACACATTCGTTGTCGACGCTTTCCCAACACGGCGCACGTTGACAACCTACGCCCCGGCCCTAGACCTAACCCAGGGATCAGGGGCGTAGGGGCAGAGGGGCAGGGCCAGAGCTCATTGTTGACCATAGTGTGTGTGTGTGTGTGTGTGTAGATTATGGCTATATATGTGTGTGTGTGTGGAGAAAGTGTAAAGTCATGATGCGCGCTGTTCAATTTGCCATCCGCATATCGTTTACCTTGCGGCTGCTGCAACAATAATTCCCCCTCCCATCTTCACTATGCATGCTTCTCCTTCCACTCTTTGTACTCCCCTCCCCCTCTCACAATCATCTAAGCTCATAAATCCACTGAGAAGAAGACATTATGTCGCAACAGGCTGTAAACATGTTTGTTTAACTGCAACCACTCTTAGAACGAACTTCTTGAGGGTTTTGTTAGAATCATACATAGATATACTATATAAATCTAGTATATCTCCTAATGCCTTAAGTGGGCTGAGGCACTTTGATGAGCCAGCATAACATGAGATTAGAATGCTAAATGCTTCTATTTTTTTTATTTTTTTCTTTGCTGTTTTTGCTGCTTTCTGTTTAACAAGTTTTTCCAGTTTTTCTGTTTTTTGAATACGTATATAAATTAAATGTGGAAAGTAATTGCGATTGCTCAAGATTTAGCTCGGTTTCCGTGGGGTTAACACAACACAAGATTAACATAAGCCGAAGCTGTTAAAGTTCTCTTAGAGTAAAGAGAGATTAGGAAGCTAGGCAAGTAATTATTATAAAGCAACTCTAAAACGGAGTATGTTAAAGCGGAGACTGTAAAAGGGTGAACGTTAATGAGGATACTGTTAAAAAGATAAACTGGTATTGGGAGATTGTCAAGGAGAAGCTGTTAAAGGGAGTCTGTTAAAGGGAGACTGTTAAATGGAGACTGTTAAAGGGAGAGTGTTAACGAGTAGGTTGTTAAAGGGAGAGGCTGTTACAGGGAGACTGTTAAAGGGAGAATGGTAATGAAGATACTGTTAAAGTGGGCATGTTAAAAAGAAAATGTTAAAGTAACCATCAGCAGCAGAGGCTGTTAAAAAGAGACCTTTATCTTATAGGAAGACTGTTAAAAGCTAGTTGCAGGCTTTCTGCTTTTTCTTGGCTATATTCTTAATTTGTATGAAATTGATCCCAAGCTCCCAACGAAATCAAAGCCAATTAAGCATCTTGCAGCTTTAATTACTTGTTATGCCAGCAAATTAGTTAAGCATTCGTTCAACTCGCGTCTTTTTATGAGTGTTTTGCTTCTACTCCTTCAACTGCTGCTTTTTCTGCTTCTCTCTCTCCTCTCTTCTCTCCTCTTCTCTCTCCCTCTCTCTATATTCTTGGGCATAATCTGCATGGCACACTAATGGATTTTACTTGCAGAGACTAGAGACAAAAAGCAAACAGACTGAGAGAAAGAGTGAAAAATTGACATGTGTTGGCAACAAAGTTGCCATTGGTATGTAAACAACAACACACATTCATACATTCATCTATACATATCTGCATACATTCATACATACTTGTACATTGCATACATCGAAAGAAAAGAAATCTCTGTCGCAACAGAATGCGGCTTAGAAAAGCGCTCGACCGCTCAAAAATAACAAACATGAAAGAAAAAACTATACCACACACATACACACACTCTCACACACACACACACACACTCTCTCACACACACACAACATGTGCTCGCCTAACGGCACTTTTGTTTATCATTAATGAGTGTTGTCTGTGGCTGCAAAAAGGGAACACCCTGACTTTCAACACTGGCAAAAAATATGCAGGCGAAAATGCAAAAAAAAAACATAAAAATAAAAATGCTTGAAAATTCCAGCTGTAAATTGAACTTAATCTTTTTTTGGCATCTTGGCAATTAGCACAGTGTATATATGTATATATTCTAATGAAGCAGGTACAGCATAATGCTAATGTCTGCATCTGGTACTCAAAGTATGCCGACACGTCTTAGCCCTACGTGGCACGGTCTATGTCATAATCTCATAATGAATTAACCCAGTTAACTGCGTTTCTGTATTGGTAGCAAGTATTTCTGCTACTACCGATAGTCGACGTTAGGGATATTTTGTAAAACATTTCAAAGATTTATATTTTAAATATCGATATTCTACGTTATCGATATTTTCGATATTTTAGCCACACTTTACTGTAAAACATTTCTAAGATTTACAATCGAAATTGGGATAAAACAATATCGACATTAACGTTATCGATATTTTGTATATTTAAGCAACACTTATTCTTTACTGTAAAACATTTCTGAGATCTAAAATTAAAAGAACAAGCCGAATTATTGCTGCGATATTATCGATATTCAATATTATCGATATTTTGGGCTATCCTTATCGATACTATCGTTACTTTTGCCTTAGAGCTAGTCAAATTACATATCGAATAACAATATTTTCAAAACCAAACATTTTCCCCGATAGTATCGATATTCTGGCGATGTTTTACCAGTTCCAACTCCAAATGTATAGACTATAGAATGCGCTATCTCTGCCCCGACAACAGTTTTATTATCATTTCTTGTGATTCATTCACACTTCCGACACATGTTAAAGCATCTAAATATAAGCCAAGTTGTAATATTCATTCATATGTGTATGCGAGAATGTACATATGTATGCAAGTATGTATACATTTTCCGGACTAGTCTAAACATAAATTTATGAAATTTTCGAAAATTTGTCTTTGGGGCTGTAATAATGCTGCTCATAAATAATCAAATGAAAACTGGCGCGAGTTTCAAAATAAAATTATGCCTAATTATGCTTATTAATAAGCATATTCGTTATGCTCACTGAGAGGGGAGTGAGGGGTGTTGATAAAGAGGGGGTGGGGAGGGGGGCAATGTGGTTTTGAACACACAATAAACTCTATTCATGACTTGATTTGTATATATATTTATTTATAGGGAGCACTGAACGCTAAATGCAGCGCAATCTCTGACCCAAATAGCGCTTCAAGTAATATTAATTATGATATCGGAGCTGTGATTTACTTGCCACGAGGCGGGGCTAATTGCCTCGGAGTGTAATTGTTAATTGTTAATTGATATGTTGGCGTTGCCTTATACAGAATACTGTGCACTGTGCACCCAAAAGTAAACAGGAAATTGCAACTAGGCTTAGTTAATATCTTGCAGGCGCACGTAGAGCTCATCAAATGTGTTTGACTTTGTTATGGCTAAAGGAAATGCATTAAATGCTGACCCATTTCTAAGTCTTTGAATTTCGATAGCACGAATGATATCATCGATAGTTAAGAAATCGATTGTTTAGTTTTGCATTTGCTTTATTATAGTTAAATAAATTTTTAGTAATAAAAAAACTATTTTTATCTGCAGATAATAAATATAATGTGGAGCGATTAATCGATTGTTATCGATTGACTGTCGAATTTTAAATAATGAAAAAAAAGATTTTAATCTCTGGATTGCCAAAAAGTATGTTTTAAAATTATACAATAAATATAATGCATACCGATTAATCGATTGTTATCGCTTGCCTAAACTATCGATCTTTTGGCAACACTACTGCCCACACTTTATGCATAAACCTTAGGCGCAATGACAATCAATTGATGAGGGCTTAAGCACTTGAGACTTTAGAGACGTCGAGTACGGAGTGGGAAGAGGGAAGTGGGGGGAGTGTTGGGTTTACCAGGGGGTGGGGGCAGCTTAATGCTCACTCTTGAGGCTTTGCTTGGAGTTTTAAAGTGTCGCCGACGCTGATTATGGCACTGACAGCGACTTGTCAGCGGCAATTACAAACAGACACACAATGAGATACAAAATGCAGATGCAGATGCACAGATACAGATACAGATGCAGATGCAGAGATACTTTGCTACGCAGAGTGCAACAAATGATAAATAGTACACTGAGAACAAAACAACAAAACAACAATTGAAAGAGTGCCAAGAGAACAAAAGCTGATTGCCCCAACTCGCATTTGTATCTGTATCTGTGAGTACGTGCATTTGTATCTTTCAAGTGTCTGAGGCAAGGCGCAAGAACAAGTTGAGGCAGCACGCCCCTTTCTCTCCCTTTTCTCCCTCTTTCTCCATGTCTCTCTGTCTCTCTGCTTCTCTAGGCAGTGTAAATGACCTCTCGAGATAAAGTTGTTGCCACCAAGAGCAGCCAGAATGGCGTCAAATCTTCTTGTTTTGTCGTTCTGGTTGCAATTTCCGCTCTGCAGGAAATCGTTTCTTCTTCTTCTTTTTTTGGTATATTGCATAAATATTGACGCATTAGCTAATTGAATTAGATTTGACTTCAGCAACAATATTCGCTTGATATTAAAGCCCCTTAGGTGTGTTTTTTTTCTAGGGGAAGTGAAAAACTGAAGAAAATAGCTTTTTTTAAGCAAAATCTATGCAAGATCTCTTCTTGTCGGTTGCTTCCGACTGGCAGCTTTTACAATTAAATTACATTTCGCTTCAGAAACAATATTTTTTGATAATAAATCCCATTAGATACCCCACATATTTTAGAACATAGAAAAACTTTAAAGAAAATATCTGCCTAAGAAAAACTTAGGTAAGGTCTTTTTTTGTCAGTTGCTTCCGACTGTTAAACTCACGAATTCTATAAGAAGTTTAGTTTTTTTATAAAGGAATGTAAAATATTCAGTATGTTTAACATTTCCTTTGTACATATATTCTTTTTAGGGGAATAACTAATCATTTAGGTCTCTTTTTGTCGGTTGCTTCCGACTCCGTGCCTTATGCATATTGTATGAGAGTTTTTGTTGCTTCCGAAGGAAGTTTTGGCTTAACTTTTGGCATTTTTGCGAACAAAATGAAAAGTTTTTAATGAGCTTTGGGTTTTTGTGAGTTGATAGTGAAATTTAACACGCTGCTCATTAGGCCAAGAGTAGGAACAGGGAGAGCGAGAGAGAGAGAGGGAAGATAGAGCCGCGTGGGCAGTAGCTTAATATATTATTTATATGGACTCTCCTTTAATATGTGTATAGCTGTAGTAGGAGTTTACGGTCTGTCTGTATGTATATTCATGAATCCATTCATACATTCGGATTGAACACCCATGCGCAGGCCGGGCAACGAAATCGAAATCGAAAATGCTTTACGAGTGGGTGCCAGACAGCAGCAACAACAACTACAACAACTCTTGCAACAACAACAACAACTTGCAACAACATGAAACGAACAAGATGCAAAACAAATGCATTCATTCATGCACTCACTTGGGCACTCGCAAGAGGCCAGAGTTTATAACTTTCAAGAGTCGGCCAGCACTCGAAAAACTGTTCCCACTGTTGCAGAGTTGCGTCGACCGGTTCCGGAACGAACCAATTGAACGACGAACGAACTAATTCCCTGATTCTCGTTCACGGATTCTCTGAATCTTGTTTAGTGAATATTTAAATTCAGTTTATTAAAATTAAATTTAAGTACAATTGTTATCAATTGATTTGAAGTTTATGTTTTCGATGTTTTCTGTAAATTATTATTTGCGTAAATTATTTTTTCTGTAAATTATTATTTATGTAAATTATTACTTACATAAATTATTATTTTTATAAAATATTATTTTTATTTAACAGTAAAATAGAAATAGAAATAAGTTAGAAATAATATTTGATTAGAAATAATATTTAAAAAAAAGTAATTATTTTTCTACAAAATTTGTTATATTTGAACTAGTCTCCAACTAAACAATTGAACTAAATCCACGAACTGAACTATATTCGACAACTCTACAGTGTTGCCCTCCGCCCCCCGCCCACCTGCAGCTGTTTACCAACACTACACTGCGTTGGCGTATGCAAACACAAAAACAACAAACACAAGCAAAACACACAGCAAAAAAACAGGCTAGGTCTGCATTATATTTCATATATATATTTGCAGTTGTTGTAGTTGTCTGTGTGTTTGTATGTTTGTATGTTTGTATATATAAATATGTCTTCTATTGCCCAAAAGTGTAATTAAAAATTACACGGCTCAAAGCAAAGCAAAGCTGGCCAAAACGATAACAAAGCAAACACACTAAAAAGCTGCACATCTGTTTGCTCAGTGTTGTTGTTGTTGTTGTTGCTGTTGTTGTTGTTTGTTTTTTATTGTCGTTCGTTTTGCAATTGTTGCTGCGGGTCAACAGAACAACAATTATAACAATTGTTTCTAAAAAAAAGCCTAAAACTGTTTTATTTTCGCTTATCAGCAAATGCAAAAGTTAATGCAAATTGAAGTTAAATTAAAAGTCCAGGGATTCAGCTCTCCTGCTCTCTTCGCTCTATCTCTTTCTCTCTCTTCCCTCTCTCTCTCTCTTTCTGTTGCTATCAATCTAACCTCAAGTGCAGCGTTGCGCTTTTAGCTTATTTATGGCGAGATCTAGCATTCTTTTAAATGAAATAAATTATATTCTATATGCTAAACTTTTTGATAAGATATTGTTAGTATTTTATTGGTAATTTTTATTGTCCAATTTGGGTAATTATTATTTATTTTATTTATTATTACATTTTAATTTTATTTGCATTTATATTATTATTATATTTTTATTTTATGATCTAATAGATTACATTTTATTTTACATTTTTATTTTATTTACATTAAATTATAACATTTTCTATTTTATAAACATTTCTTTAGCGGGAAACTTTGGCAGCTCCATTAAATTTACTGATTTAGCTATTTTAAGTCAGTTTATGCGACCCAATCTAGTTTATTTTGATGAGTTTTCGACATCAGGTTACCAGACAAGAAACTGAGAACAAAACAGCAATAAATAAGCAACTATTTGTATATAAAGCCTTGAATTCCAGGCATATCAAGTGTTGTAGAATCGCTTATAGGGGTGTTATGACTGCAGTAATTGCAATTTCATCTGAAATACAACTGCGGGCTTATCAGCTGGTACCGTTAAGTGAAATTGTAGTCGGGGCGAGTTGCACGCTTATCAGGCAAAGTCGTTTGAAAGGTATGCAAAGACAGCAGAGACACCCACAAAACATGCTGGGAGATAGGACCGATTTAAACAACATTCACAGTTAGACATGACAACGGTTCCTGCTCTGATAACGACAAAAATGCCACAATAACAACAAACACTTGCACGAACACAAACAACCCCATTGCGTGTAGCTTCAGTTCAGTTAATTCTTACCCCCAAAAAAACAGCCAGAAATACTCGTACAACATAGAAAATCACCAAAAAGTTTCAGCTTGTTACGAGTTTAATATGCATACTAAAAATAAAAATAAAAAACAAGTCAATGAACCATTTGGGAGGCTGTAAACGCCGACGCATTATGATTATTTCTTATTCCATATTATTGTTATTCCCGTGATAAAAAAGGTTAATCAGCAGCCCACGCATAATGTAAGATATATGCGTGTTTTTTCGTATTTCTCTTTTTGGATTTGGGGAAAAACAAACAGCCAAAAACAGGGAACGAGACTGAGCTGAGAGTTAATGAGAAAAGAAGTCAATTAGAGATGCGCCAATGATAAATTCGATACGATATGATATAATAAGAATCATAATTCTAGTCAAATATTTCCATTTCAAGTTGTAGTTTTTATTGAATTTATAATTTATATTATGTTATAATATTTCTATTTATTTTCAAACTTTAATTAAGATATTTTGAGTTTAAGTTTTTAATTTTCTTTTTATTTAATTTTAAATATTTTACATTATATTTTTTAGATTTATTTTAAGCCACATGTTGGATATTTTTAATTTCAATTAATTTCATTTATTTCCTTTTTTTTAATCATTTATTTCGCTTTTTACCTTCAAAACATGCGTTTCTCCCTCTTTCGATAGCCAAGTTATCGTTGCGATATATATCGTTGCGTCGATAGACGCGCATATCTAATAGCAGTTCCCTGCACTTGCGCAAATAGCGCGACAAACTTCAAAAAGGGAGCTCAATTGCTGCTCTTGTTGTTGTTGTTGTTGTTGTTGTTGTTGTTGCTTTTGTTATTATTATTGCTGGCTGGCAATGAAAGGAGTTTTCATGGGCTACGCTGACTGGAATTGGCACTGGAAGGCCTTGGAACGCTGCCATCTCTGAGAGCTGGAAGCTGTTGAGGTAGCAATTTGCCTAATTTAATTAATTGTTTATGCGCACTCAAGCTAATTAATTTGCCTTTTTCCAAATCATTTTCATAATTGGCCCACTCGGCAGCTGAAGAGGACAGCGCACAGTGGGAGGGAGGCGTGGCATCAAAGGAGACAAAAGTGCAAGCACTTGAAGGATGCAAGCACAAAGAAAACAGAGATAAAGAGACAGAGACAGAGAAAGGGAGAGAGAGAGAGCGAGAGCATCGTTTCCAAAAATGCACTCATGTATTCACATATTCACATTCACTTTGGAGTATGAGTGCATTCGTTTGTTTGCTCGCAAACAATTAAGCTGCGTTTCCTCCCCTTGCCCTGCAGCCTGCACCGGTGCATGCATGTGTGTGTGTGTGTGTGTGTGTGTGTTTGAGTGTGTGTATGCATGTGTGTGTGTGTTCGCGTCACGGTCGCCCATTCTTGTTTGTTGTTGCCGTCAGTGTTGCCAATTAATTTTAAAGCTAAAAAAGCTGTTTTCGATGACAAGCATGCGGAAATAAAATTAAAAAAATGTAATAAAAAATAAAAATATAAGAATATTTGCAGATTTTGTATATTTTCACAATCTAATAAATATTGGCATATTTTCAAGTTTTTGTGAACAAAATAATTGTTTTATAAATAATAAATAAATAATTTTACATATAAAAAAATAACTATCATAATAATAATAATATTAATAATAATTTGCATTTACTACTTGCATTTTATAAAAAACATAAAATAAAGCCAAGTTGTACAAAAAAGGCTAGTTTGGCAGCACTGTTTGTTGTTGCTGTTTGAAATGCAGCGAATTCCAGGCGGCAAAAGCGCACAAAAGAAACACGAAGAGCACGCTCTCGCCCTCCCTCCCTGCCCCTCACCAATCACCCCCCCTCTGTGCGCTTACCCTGCTCTGTGTCCTGTGTGGATGTTGGGCTTTGTTCAAACAAACTACCCTGACGGCGACGGCGACTGCGACTGCGACGTCGACAGCGATGTTGATCCTTGTTGTTATTGCTGCGCTGCTGCTGCTGTTGTTGTTGTTGTTGTTATAGACACACAAACACAGACGAAAATCACAGTAAAAACACACACACACAAACAGAGGCAGGCAGACGTGTGTATGTATGTATGTGTGTTGCATAAAATTATTCACTTAAAATCGAAATATGTACACACTTTTCACGTTTTCCCACACTCCTTTTTCGCTCTATTTTACGCTCTTTGCTCTCCGCCTTCCCCCGCTGCCCACAAGCGAAACAACAGTTAGAATTAAACAACAGTTATTTTCGTGCATTCGTTTCGTTTCGCGTTTTTCGTTTGCATTTGCCTTGCATATTACTTGATATATTTTATTTTTATTTATTTGTAATTTGATTCGGAACGCACAATTTGTAGACTAATAAAAAATACAATTGGAAGAAATGCAATTGCATTTACCGCTTACAATCCGCACAATTCACACGCGTCTGCTCGGCCAAATTGTACAGAGATGCAGATTTGCTGTTGCGCGCGAGCTTTTCACACATATTAGCCAAGTTAAGTTAATAATACATTTAATAAAATGAAACACTTGAAATGGAGCGCGCAGCGACCGCCGCACGTCTGCTCTGCTCGGCTTTGTTTTCGCTTCTGCCTTCGATTGCTCGATTGGCGAGCAGTGTTGCTGACTTATCGATATACTGCGCACTTCACTGATATCTGCCTGCTCCAATTTGCGTTCGCAGCCAACTTCACGGCACACTTGATGTTGTGCGCCAATAATCGGTTTATTTGAATCTCAGTTTTAAGCCGTTTAAACAAATTAAATATTTAATAACAAAGTTTGCTTTAATTTATTAAACAGTTTTAAAACCAATATTTTAATTCACGAGTTGCAATAACAATAAGTTTATTTGTTCATTCATTTCTTTACAACTATAAAATATACTTATATAAGGTATCTCTGTCAACATTATCACAAGCAAAGCGCCCAAATCCTTAGATATATAACGGTATTTAAACAATATACACAAAAGCAATACGCAAACATTAAAAATAAGTGTAGATAAAGCCAAAATATGAGCAAAAATAAAGCCTCTCTAACTTTCCAGATACTCGACGTTTAACAGAATTTCCTGTTTTGGGGTAAGCAATAATTTTTTCGTCCTATACTCCAAGTTTATCTGCGTCTCTCCGCAGGGACTAAACTTATGGTGCTCTAGGAGGGATACCAGATTAATCAGTAGAATCTGCTCCGATATCTGCTTGGCGATGCATCCCCGCAGTCCATCCCCAAAGGGCAGAAAGCTCATCGCAGGACGATCCCGCACGGCTTCCGGGGCAAAACGATCCGGATCAAAACGCAGGGGATCGGGGTATATATCCGCATCACGATGTATCGCAGCAACGGGTATTATCAGATTATTGCCACGCGCCAGCATAAACACCGATTTCTTCAGCTCGTAATCCTTGGTGCAGCGTCGCAACAGCAGCGGATGCGGGGGGTGCAGACGCAGCGTTTCTAGGGGGGGAAATAAGTAGATCAATATCGGCATATCGATAATATAGATAAATAAATAAATATGAAATCAAGATGCGGTTCAGCCGGATGCAACTGACAGCAATTTATAATTTCGTCCTAATCGGCTACTTAAAAATCAATATCAAATCAATTCACACTCACCATTTAGCACCTGTTTGGTGTAGGTCAATTGCTTTAAAGACTCGGGTGTTATCTCTGTCCGATCGGGTTGCAACTTCTTGCGTATCTCATCCCTAACGCGTTGTTGCAACTCCGGTTGCAGGGACAATTCATGCAGGGCGAATGCCAGGGTGGCAGTCAAGGGTTCAAGACCCGCGAGCAGGAATCCAAAAGCCTGAGCGGCGATCTCCGTATCGCTGAGAGTTTCATCCGTGCCGGAGAAAAGCTGAAGATAATTCTGCAAAGGTTGACGATCGCGACGACGTTGAGATTGCAGCTGTCTTTGTGTAAGATTCAGGAAGTAATCCATAGCGGAGGTTGCGTAGCTTTGGTATTTCAATAGACGCGCTAGCATCGGGAATTCTAGAGCCAAGTAGGCGCGCCAGACGCTCCAGTTCTTCCAATAACTGCGGGTTTGTTGCGAGAACTCCAAGTGTTCTCCCTGTAATCCAAACACCAAAAGACCCATTAGCTCTGCATGGCAACTCTCCAGTAATTTGCTTAGATTTAAATCCTGTCTCTCTTTTCCCAACAAACTTTGTAAACTTTGTGCATGGATCAAAAATCTGGGAAATAGTTTTTGAGAGCTATAAACGTTGCAGGTTTTCGCATGCAACTTCCTCCATTTGTGTCCGTCCAATTGTAGCAGATTTTCGGATAGAGGCTCCGATTTGGTATTATTATATAAACCTCGACTGGTAAAGTTTCCGGCATTGTCGACCAATATCTGCTGCACCAGCTGCAAGTCCAGCACCATCACATAGGGTTTAAGTAGTGCAAAGCACCCTATAAACGGTGCACGTCCCTTGTACTCCTCATAGACTTGCTGCAAGCACTGTTGCACATGCCGCTTGCCCCCGACGACGCCTTTGATGTTGCCCCACAGAAATTTGGGCTTGGCATGCAGTATCCCCCGACGCTTCCAATAACCGAGACTATACTTGATCAAGGTCAGCACCAAAGCAAGCGTGCTCAAGGCCGTCCAGAGCGTGCGCTGCAGCAAATCCATGAGGAAGTTCTGAAAAATCCAGCGAAATCCAATGGGTTTAGCTCTACCGCTTATCTAGAACTGTAGCGTTGTGTCTTTCCTATGCTTCAGGCAGTTTTTTCGTTAACAATTTAGGCTTATCAGCGCCATCGTTTGGTTGGAACTGTTGAAACTTCTTATCAATATACTCGATTTCTAGCCATAGCGAACTAGAAAGAAAAGAACACAATAAACAATTGAGTTAAAACTGTTAGTGCTAGCTAATTTGGCGGTAAACCCGCTAAGTGCAGATTTTTTAAAATAATATAACATAAACTAAATTAAATTGTAAATGATTTCATTCTTTTAGTGCAAGGTTATTTAGCGGTAAACCCGCTAAATGCAGATTTTATAAAATAATATGCTATTAATTTAATTAAATTTAAATTGTTTTTGATTTTTCAATCCTAGAAGTAAAATTTTATTGGATCCAAACATGAGTTATTTCTCCAGTACAAAGCAGAGATTATAGGCGCTCTGTTCCAGCTCCGAAATGTGCATCCAACGCACGTATTGCTGATCAATTAGCTCTTGCTTTGAGGCAGGCACGCCGGAGAAGTGGGGATCCTAAATAAACGAAGATAAAGAATAATTTGAATGATCAGATTTGGGTAAAAACTAGCAATCGATATTATCGATAACTATAAAATCAAGCAACGATCGATTGTTCAATCAATCGAACGATCAATCAACTCGGACGATTGCTGAAGTTATAAATACACTAGTTTCGATAATTATCGATAGTCGATAACACCAGTTAAAACTTACCACGATTAACAGCCAGACATTAGAGCCATCTTCATGTATGCCCGCAATGGCCTTGGAGGCCATATCGCTCAACCCCCCCATGGCGATGATCCCCGCGTAATCCACAAAGTAAGCGCGTATCTGTGCCACAATCTGCTGCGAGTTGAGCTGCTGGCAATGCACAATGCGACAGGATGTCGAATACAGGGTATCTATGACATAGCATTCCTCCAGAGTGCCAATCCAATCCCGAGAGCCCACAAAACGTTCGGGTTTATCGCCAATTTGCACCAGCAGGCGTTGTATATCGATAATTGAAGGCACTTCGTTATCGACAGCTTGTGGATTTTGTGGTTTTTGTGTATGCTGTTCATGTCCTTGGCGCTTATTTATAATCCAAGATATAATCGATTGCAGCGTTCGATAACCGCAGCCCCAACCTGCGTCCGAGATGTTATCGCAGCCGTAATGAAAGTATTTAAAGCTGCCACGCGTATAATGCGTCTGACCCGACGCCTCAGCTGACCTCTGACCCTTCGAGGGCGGGGGCAGCGTCAGCTGCACATCGCTAAACAACTCGTATTTGAAAGTTTTCTTGACTTTGTTTTGATGCGATGCACAGGTTGCCATTGTTATTGTTATTATTTATGTGTTTAATTTATTTATATCTTCTCACTTGCGTTTGCTATTTATAGATCTATTAAATTACGTTTATTTGCAGCTGTGTAATTACCTTTACGCTACGTTGCAATAAATTAAAATTAGAAATTTAGAAATCATCAGCTTGTTTACGCTTGCTGCCACGATAACGATAGCTGGCGATGTCGAATCGGTTCAATTGAACGACTTGAACGATAGTCGCTTAAAGTGCGCTGAACTAGTCGCATATATCGATAAGCGATAGTTGGTTTTGGCGCCAATTTCAAACACAATTTACGTACCTTTTTTAAATGTATTAAATATGCAATTCTTACTAGAAAATCTGTGTCTAGCTATTTTGTTGTAAAACTAATCGCCACAAATATATATATATTTCTTCATGTATATAATCAATCTAGGCTTCCCCGTTGTTGGTCTTAGAAAAAGTCCATTTCCCCGCAGTTAACATCCAAAATATCATCGTCGTAGCTAACCAAACGCTTCACATTCAGCGCTGCCTGCGATGTCGATGGCAGATCGGCGCTATCAATGAGATTTATGTTGATTTCATGGGTCCTATACTCCGGACTGCCCTGCTCATGGCCAACAGGCGACGGAGGCGGATTAGATACTATACAAAAAAGAGATAATCGATTAAATCGAATCGTAATCGAATCGAAGCCCAGCTCTAGTCGAGACTTACAATTCCCAGGCAGCTCTTGGGCAATCTGATCGGCCAGATAATGATCCTTGCGTGGGTTCAATGAAGGCAATTCGGTGCTCTTTTCGCTCAGGCATTTCTTCAGCTCCTCCACCTTGCGATCCCGTATAATCGTCTCGATCTCCTTCCGGGATTTATTCTCGTTCTGCCGATCCTCGGTGAAAATTGACTTTTGTTGCGCTGGCGTTATGCTGTCGTGATGCTTCAGCAGAAACAGAAACACCCCACCAGGGGTGCGACGACGTTTCCCGGTCTGCAATTCGAATATTTAATTAAAATTAACAATAATTAATAATTAATATATGTAGTTACATTGATCATCATGCCGCCGTCCGCCTCGATGCGCTGCGTCTCCTTGTAGAGCTGCAAAGGCACTTCGATACCCAAAACTTTCACCACGCGCACTGCAAGAAGAAAAATAAATATATCAAATTGGATATCAAGAGTTGGATTTACTTTTAATTAAAAAAAAAAACTTTAAAAGAAAGATTTAGCATTTGCTGCAAGGAGGATTATGGGAAAACCCAGAAAAACCCAATCAGACCTAGGTTAGTGGTAAGTTGAGTTTAAACAATAATATCGTGAAAATTATTGTGCGTTATAACTAGAGCATGACATCCGAAAATTATTGAAAATAGGAAAGTAGGATATGGAAAATCTCACCCATCAGTTCGTCCTTCTGCTCGTAGAGCTTGTGCGCCATCTCCTTGGCCACGTCGCACGGATCCCGTCCGCTGGTGTCGGAGAGGTCGGGAATGAGGCGTTGCTCCCCCGCCTTGTCCGTGGAGGAGGAGGAGCTGTTGGAGGAGGTGCCGCGCTTGGGGCGGGAGCGCTGCCCCTGGCGGCTCTTGGCGGGACGCGTGGCGGACTGGCGACCGCGCTTGTGGGCGGGGGGCGCGGCCTCCTCGTCGGAGGAGTTGCTCAGGCGCCGCTTCAGCATGTTGTTGCCGTTCATACCGTATTTGAAGTTGTAGTTCTCCACGTTGCGGTCGTTGGGGTTGCGGGTGACGTCGCAGCCGCGCATGTTCTCGCTGAGCGCCTCCTCCTGCAGCGCCGCTGTCCAGACGTTGTACTTCTTGAAGCGCGCGCGATTGGACGCCGCTGCGGCATCTGTGGCAGGCGGCACGCGCAGCATGACGGTGCGCTTGATGCGCCGCTGCCGCTGCTTGTGGCTGCCGCTGTCCGTGCGCAGCTTCTTGATGCAACCCGCCTCCGAGGACTCCCCCGACGAGGACGCCGTCTCCTCCTCCTCCTCCTCCTCCTCCTCATCCAAGGCGCTTCTCAGCTGGTGGCACGTGGCAAGTGCACTTGCCACACTCTCAGCTACAGCATTTGTTGTTGCTGCCGCTGCTGCTGTTGTAGTTGCTGTTGCTGCCACTGGACGTTGCAACGGCGTGTAGATTTCATCCTCCCCGCTCGTTGGCAGCTGGCGGGCACAGCACTTGTTATTATTGGCCAACAATTTCAGCGGTTCACTTACCTCGCCGTCCTCCAAGTCCACGTCTATGTCGTTGCACTGCAAGTCCATCATCTTGCAACCTTCCAAACTTACAACTAAAAAAAAAACTTAATTCTGCTGCGCCCTGGACACGCGTTTCGCAACACTGGCGCCACAGTGCGGGTGCGTGTGCCGGCCTGGTGAGCGGGATGGCGCTATTGAGCCGGTAGAGCCAGCGGCGAACTGCAGCAAGTGGTCTGACGAGTGTCTGCATTACACGGTGCATACAAGTAAGCGGGTGGGTGGGTGTTAACCGCAGATTTTTGCAGTCCATTGCTATTTTATAGCTCAGTTTAAACGTAATGCGGATTAGTATTAATAAAATATAATAATTATAAGAATGATATATGCTGATTATAATTTCACCACAATTGCTTCGCTAATGAAAATTTGTACTGCTGGGTCAAGTGAGCAGAACAGTTGTTCATACAAGTTTGAGTTCGCAAGCCGGCATGAAGCGCAGTGGTTTGAAGCTCTGCTGAGCGCATGTTCGTTCACCGTCAACTGGGGCAGCGAGACTGGGACGCAACTTCGTACATGTTGGGTAACTGTGAAACTGAGCAGCAAGAATCGAACGCACGCTGCTAGCACAGACACGAACCATCTGCAGTTGCTGTTCGCACTAGACGAGCTGAGCAGTGTGGCAACGCTGCCAGTCATGCCGTAAGAAGAAGAAGACACGTGCATGCTTTGAGTGAACTTTTAAAACGTAAAAAATAAATATATAATAAATACGTGACATTTTGTGCGTGCAAAATGGTGCGGCCGAACAATCAACTGCCGGACAATCTGCCGCAGCTGCAGAACCTGATCAAGCGCGACCCGGAGTCCTACAGCGATGAGTTCCACACACAATATAAACATTTTCAGAGCCTCATGGAGATTTTTGCTTTGAATCCGGGAGAGGAAAACAAAAATCTGGATGAGAGCATAATGTTCATCGCCCAGGTGGCCCAGTGCTACCCGCAGGTGTGCCAGCAGTTTCCCAAGCACCTCACGGATCTGCTGCGCAGCAGCGCAACGGTTTTGGATCCCCAGATGAGGAATTGCTTCGTCAAGGCCCTGATCCTGCTAAGGAACAAGAATCTGGTGCCCGCTCTGGACATCCTGGAGCTGTTCTTCCAGCTGCTGCGCTGCCAGGACAAGCATCTGCGCACCTTCCTCCAGACGCACATCGTCACGGACATCAGAAACATGAACGCCAAGCACAAGGACATGAAGCTCAACTCGGTGGGTTTACACTGCCTTATACCCCGTTTACACTGCCTTAAATTTGCCCAAAAACTTGATTTTTTTTTAAATTCGCAAAAAAAATATCCATTTTTTTTTAAATTAATATTCAAATTTTACTTTCACATTGAAATGATTAAAAAAAAAACCGCACCACTTGAAAATTGGTTGAGTTTTAGCGAAGTTATGCTCATTCAAAGTTCCACAAAAATGGCTTTTTTCCCTTTAGGAGTGAAAAATCCCCGTAGAACATTATTTTTAGGCATAAAATCTACAATTTTCTTCCAAATTCAGCCATGTTTGGTTTTTTCTTCATTATTTTGCAATACAATTCGTTTACACAGCAATTCTTAAGATTTTAAAACAAAAAATTTTTGTCGGAAAATTTTAGATTTTTTTAAGGGTAGGTCTTAAAATTTTCGAAAAAAATTTTAAATTTTTTTTATTTGATTTTATGCTCAAATTTTAAGTTAGAACTTAAAAGATTAAGAAAAAACCACACCGCTTGAAAATCGGTTGAGTTTTGGCAAAGTTATGCGCATTCAAAGTTTAAAAAAAATGGCTTTTTCGTTTAAAGAGTGATACCAATACTGATCCGAAATATTCTTTCAGGGCCTGCAAGCTTTCATGTACCGCATGCTGAAGGACGCGAACCCCAAGGCGGCGAAGATGTCGGCGGATATTATGATAGAGCTCTACAAGAAGAACGTCTGGAACGACGCCAAGACGGTGAATGTGATCGCCAGCGTCGGCTGCTTCTCCAGCATAACCAAGGCAAGCAGCGAACTATAAACCCAAAAGAAATCCCTAATAATCAAAAATATTCCCTTCAGGTGCTGGTCACGTCGCTGAAGTTCTTTCTGGGCCATGACGACGAGGACGCGGAGGGGGGCTCCGACTCGGATAGCGAGCAGGAGGTGGACCTGAAGGGCGCCCTGATGGCGAACCGGGTGAACAAGAAGACGAAGAAGCGCCAGAAGCAGCTGCAGCAGATCAAGAAGCAGGCGGTGAAGGCGCAGAAGAAAAAGAAGAACGCGGAGGCGTTCAACTTCTCCGGCATTCATCTGATCCACAATCCCCAGGGAATGGCGGAGGGACTCTTCAAACAGCTGCAGGCGACCAACGATCGGTTCGAGGTGAAGCTGATGCATCTGGACGTCATCTCCCGCCTGATTGGCATCCACGAGCTGTTCCTCTTTGGCTACTATCCCTACATCACGCGCTTCCTGCAGCCGCATCAGCGCCAGGTGACCAGGATCCTTCAGTTTGCAGCGCAGGCATCCCACGAGCTGGTGCCCGGAGATATTATCGAGCCCATTCTAAAGACGGTTGCCAATAACTTTATAAGTGAGAGGAACTCCAGCGATGTGATGGCGATTGGTCTGAACGCCACGCGTGAGATCTGCATGCGTTGTCCCTTGGCCATGGGCGAGGATCTGCTGCAGGATCTGGCCATGTACAAGACCTACAAGGAGAAGTCCGTGATGATGGCAGCGAGATCTTTGATAACGCTCTATCGTGAGCAATTGCCGGCGCTGCTGCACAAGAAGGATCGGGGCAGGCAGACGGAGGCGCAGGCGGAGCGCAAGGTGCGCGCCTATGGTGAGCGCAATGTGCAGGACACGGTGCTGGGCGCCGAGGCGCTGCTCAAGAGCTCCAAAACCATCGAGATAGCCAGCGATGATGACGATGAAAACGACTCCAACGATGGCGAGTGGGTGAATGTGGAGCACAGCGATGGGGAGGCAAATGGAGGCGACGATGATGAGGAGGAGGATGAATCTGAGGAGGAGGATGGATCTGAGGAGGAGGAGGAGGATGAAGAGCAGGATGAGGAGGATGACGAAGCTGAAGCTGGTTCTAAAGCCGATGAAGCGGACAAATCCTCGCCAGCTCTCAAGCATCTCAATCAGAAGGAAGCAGCCCAGGAGTTGGCGCTCACCCGCATCTTCAACGATGAGGACTTCAAGCGCATCAACGCCGCCAATCTGAAGAAAACCGTCACCAATGCCAGGAAGCGTCCGCTGGAGCAGGATCGGGCGGAGTTCGTCAAGCTGAACAACATCGAGATGATCTACAAGAAGCGCAAGCACGACAAGGAATCCCGCCTGGAGACGGTCAAGGCGGGACGGCAGGATCGGGAGCGCTACGGCTGGAAGGACGGACGCGTCAACGAGAACAGCTCCAAGACCAACAAGGAGAAGCGCAAGACCAAGAACTTCGGTATGCTCAGGCACAAGGCGCGCTCCAAGGTCAAGAGGAGCTTCCGGGACAAGCAGATGGCCATGCGCAAGCATCTGCTGCATCAGAAGAAGATGAAGTAGATCGATACATAGACATATCGATTTCAATCGATATTTGCATAAGGTTTTCCCATTACGTTTGATACAACATAGAGTTCACCATATTACAAAGAATTTCTAATGAAAAAATATCATGTTATGTTTTTAAAATATTGTAGATATTTTTCTAATAAAATTCGATATATGATATGAACTCTCAAGCAATCGATATTTTGAAAACATCATCGATTACATCCCTTATATGGGAAATCCGCATTTTTTTATGACTTTGAATACGCATAACTTTGCCAAAACCCAACCGATTTTCACGAGGTTTGGTTTTTTCTTATTTATTTGAGTACGAAAATGAACTACCATTAATATTTTAAAACAAAAAAAATACGAAATTTTTCTAAAATTTTAAGCTCACCCCCTTAACAAATTTGCAATTTTTAGGGAAAAATTTTTTTTTTCTAAAATCGTAGCATTTATTTCTCAAGCGATTTATAATGCAAAAATATGCATAAATAATCAAACATGGCTGTATTTGCTCGAAAAATGTAGATTTTAAAGCCAAAAATTGTGTTATATGGGGAGTTTTTACTCCTTATATGGGAACATCCATTTCCCTACCCATTTTGAAGAGTAATGGTTATTCCTATATTTGTTGCTATTTCAATGCAATATTATTTTTTACCGATGTATCGGTACTGGATGAAAATGTAATCTTATCGATTCGGATGCTTAAAAAATACTAAATCTATGCTTTAAATTTTTCATCCAATAAATTTATTTCTTTTACGTTTAAGACAGGTTTATAGGTATATTATTATATATATTATTGATCTACCTGCGCCGCTTGTCGGACTTCTTGACGCGCTTGGGGCCCTTGACGAAGCACCAGTCGACCTGGATGGTCTGTCCCATGATGTCGGTGCCGTTGAGGGCCTCCTTGGCGGCCAGGGCCTGTTTGTGGGTCTCGTACTCCACGAGGGCGTAGCCCTTGGAGAAGCCTGTGCGCCGATCCAGGTTCAGATGGATGTTCTTTATCTCGCCGTAGTCGCAGAACTTCTCCTGGATTTCGTCCTCCTGCGCCTCCTCGTGGATGGAGGTTACGAACAGTATCCAGCCCTCGACGGAGCGCTGCGGCCCTGGTTCCAGCTCGTCGTCGTCCTCGTTGCGCACCCGCTCGTAGCTGTGGATCGCCTCCCGGGTGTTGCTCTCGCCCCCAAAGCCACGCCCCTTGCGGTGCTTCGCCTTCTCCTTCAGCCGCACAATACCCTCTGCAACAAAATTACAGGGTATCATTAGTGTTGGCCAGCCGCAAACTTTGCGCCATATTTACGATCGCCATCCTCGTCCACCTCGAACTCCTCCGCATTGTCGATATCCAGCACATCGGCCATATTGATCTGTGACTTCTATTTAAGCTAATTTATGGCTTATTTGTGCAAATAATTAACAATTTTCGCCGCGTGTTATTTTTTATTATTTTTTTTCGGCGTTCCAAGCAGAGTTGCAGCTAGAGCTGGCAAAACCAGAAGTAATCGTGACTTGTCACGGCTGCTTGCGAAAGGTATTTTCATGAATTTAGTATTTTTATGCGCAATAAATAATAAACAATTCTTGAAATAATTTTAACTACAATATTAAATAATTTATAATACAAAACTATCTCAAAATATTTCTATTATTGCGCACTTTTTCAGCATAATTAAATTGTACAACATACTGTTGCTGGTATTTTTGTCAAATTGGTGCTATTTTTGGTGCACCGTTTGGTATATCGCGCTATTATTGATTTTCGGGCAGTTTGGCGTTTGAGGGTCACGGTCACACCAGTGCGATTAATTGTTTTCATTAAGCAAGTTCAAGATTCGCACGGCGTGTTTAATTCAAAAGAGGCCGGGTAAGAGTGAAACGATAAGCCCCGATCCCGATCCCAATTCATAAATAAATATACACATTAATCGATGCGGTGCGTTGTGTGTGTGTGCGTGCGCTGCTCTGTTTAGCCAAGGGTGTGTCGTCCGAGAAACAGACAAGCGATTGTTCCTATCAATTACGGCTGATCAAATCGGAAAGTTTTTTTTTTTTTTGCTTTTTTTGTTGTTTTTGTTTTGCGAGCTAATTAGTGAACCAATTATAACTGCTGAACTAATTATAGCTGCTGTGCTAAAGTGATTTACGCTATCTAAAATAGTTGAGATACTTTTCAAGTCAAGTGCAAAAATTCTGTTCTATGCGCGCCACATATGGCACATATTCCATATAAATCTATGTACACTGAGAGAAGAAAACGAGTGGTTTCGTACTTGAATTGAGAAAAAACGAAATTCTTCCTTAGAGAGCGATGTTAAAATTTTATTAAACATTTTTTCTATTTCTATGAAAAAAAAAAATAAAATAAAATTTAAATTAGTTACGATTCCGTATTATTGTATTTTAAAATATTTAAATATCTTAAATAGTTTAGTTACAAGTGCAAATATTCTATAGAAATTTCCACAATTTATGCAGATTTTTAGATATCTCAAGCAAATGGCTCAAGACCTAAAGGAACTGCAGAATTTGCCGCTCTCAGGCGATCAGGCGCTGGATGATCAGATAGGCAAATGGATCAGATGGGATGGCAATCAAAAGACCAAAGACGAAATTCTACAGGCCGTCAAGCAGCAAGATTGGCAAACGTAAGTCAAGAAATTCGAGAATTTTCAGCTGTTGCTAACCAGAAATCTCTGGAATCTCCCATAAACAGTCTGCGCTGTCGTCTCTGCAGCCGCATTTCATTCGGTACGGCAGGTTTACGGGCCGAAATGCGAGCGGGCTTCGATTCCATGAATGATCTCGTTGTTGTCCAGTAAGTTTCCATTGAATAAATATCAAATCCAAATGTTGAATAACTTTATAAATATTTAAGCGATCTTTAAAAGTCAGATCAGTCGGATGTCGAAAATATTTAATTATATTATTAAACTACTTTTTAGAACCGCCCAGGGACTTTGTGACTACATTAAGAACCAGTACACGGATGCGTCCGACTGGTCCGCACGCGGCATTGTCTTCGGCTACGATGCGCGCCATAACAGCAAACGTTTCGCGGAACTCTCCTCCCTCGTCTTTCTCAACAACAACTTCCGCGTCTACCTCTACAAGCGTTACGTGGCCACGCCCATTGTGCCCTACAGCATTACCAAGCTGAACTGTCTGGCGGGCGTGCAGGTAACTGCATCGCACAATCCCAAGAAAGATAATGGCTACAAGGTAAGCTCATAAAACCAGCTCAATAAACCCATTAATCCAGAAGCCATAAACCCATTAACTGCTTTAACCTAGGCATATAGAGTGACAAGATATCGATATGGAGTAGCGAACAAATATTATCAACCTATATCGATTTTGTTTGATATATCAAAATCAAAATATTAAATAAAGTCAACTCAATAAACCCATTAATCCATGAGCCATAAACCCATAAACTGCGTTTACCTAGGCACTTAAACAAGATTATATGGATATGGCATATCGGAAAATGTTTTCAATGCATATTTTCAAATGTACATATAGTATATAAAAAGTATAGAATAAATATAATCGCTTTAAATTTATAATTTTTATACAAGATTATATTGATAGGGAGATCGGAAAAACATAATCAACCCATATCTGATATATGAAATTCAAAATAATATATAAAAAGTTTTAGATTTCTAAAAAATATAGAATTTATTTAATAAAATCGAAGTATGTAACATACTTATGTAATATCGATGCAATCGCTATTATTCGATAGTTTTCACATGCCCACTTTAACCATGGAATTTTTCGCTGTGTATCTCAGGTGTATTGGACGAATGGAGCACAGATAACCTCGCCGCACGACGCTGGCATCCACAAGTCCATAATGGAGCATCTGGAGCCCGTGGAGGATTACTGGCAGGTGGACGAGGCTGCGCTGTGGTCGAAGCCGCTGCTCAGCGATCCCTACGAGGACGTGGTGCCATCGTACTTTGCAGCGCTGCGCCAGGAGTTCACGCCGGAGCTGCTGGCGGACAATGAGAAGTCGGAGCTGAGCTTCTGCTACACTGCGATGCACGGCGTGGGCTATCCGTATGTGGAGGAGGCCTTCCGCCAGGTGAATCTGCAGCCCGTGGTGCCGGTGCTGGAGCAGGTGCATCCGGATCCGGAGTTTCCCACCACGCCCATGCCCAATCCGGAGGAGGGCAAGCAGTCGCTGGATCTGGCAATAAAGACGGCAACGGAGCTGGGCTGTGACATCATCCTAGCCAACGATCCGGACGCAGATCGTCTGGCGGTGGCGGAGAAATCCGCCAATGGCAAGTACAAGCTGTTCAATGGCAACGAGGTGGGCGCCCTGCTGGGCTGGTGGTGTCTGCTGAGGCGCCAGCCGGAGGTGGAGATTGGGAACTGCGTGATGATTGCCAGCACGGTCAGCTCCAAGATTCTCAAGTCCATGGCCGCCGTGGAGGGATTCACGTTCCACGAAACCCTCACGGGCTTCAAGTGGATGGGCAACAAGAGCATTGAGGAGGAGCAGGCGGGTCGCAAGGTGCTGTTCGCCTTCGAGGAGGCCATCGGCTTCATGGTCTCCACCAATGTGGTGGACAAGGACGGCGTCAGCGCCGCCGCCCACGTGGCCACCATGGCCAACTATCTGCGCTCCCAGCTGGGCATGACGCTGCAGCAGAAGCTGCACGACATCTACGACACCTACGGCTACCACACCAGCATCTGCTCCTACGTCATCTGCGATGACCAGAAGCTCATCACGCAGATCTTCAAGCGTCTGCGCAGCCACGACCTGGACATCGATAAAACCTATCCCAAGAGCGTGCTCAACGGCGCCTACCCCATCGCGCATGTGCGCGATCTGACCACAGGGTATGACAGCAGCATACCCGATAGGCGCGCCGTGCTGCCCTCCAGCTCCAGCTCACAGATGATCACGTTCACCTTCAAGAACGGCGTCGTCGTCACGCTCCGCACCAGCGGCACGGAGCCCAAGATGAAGTACTACGCCGAAATGTGCGGAAAACCGGAGGATAAGAACTGGGAGCAGCTGGCGGAAACACTGAAGATCATGGTCGAGGCCATTGTGGATGAGTTCTATCAGCCCGAGCGGAACGGACTCAAGCGCAAGCCAAGCGACTAGGCAAATACCCTGTAAAGGGATGATGAAATGGGAGTACAGGGTGCGCCATCGATTGGTTAGCTCTAGACCTTTTTTAAAAATTATGCATTTTTATTTAGTTCACTTGAGCTAACTTTATTTAAACAAATCTTTTGTTTTTTTTGCATCTGAATCGTGTCTATTTTGATCCTAAAACTTTTAGATATCTAGGATAATATAAGATTATCCGATAAAGATTCAGAACACCAAAGAGGTTTTTTAAAACAAAAACGATTTCGAAAGGTATCGAAATTCAGAACAACTCTTAAAAATTAGTCTAAACTAATTTTACTGCATCGAAGAGAACATCTTGAATCGGCTGGCGCACCCTGTATAAAGTGTTCTATCCTCAAACAAACCAAATCTTTAGAATTTATAACTAGGCAAAAAGTGTAAACTGTTGATTCGTGCGATCCAACGCAAACCAACAAACATATATAACTAAATATAGCGTTTAAATTAGCACAATACAAAAACAAAACTATTAAAAAAAAACAAAAAAAAGACACCATCTAAATGTATATTTATACCGTTCTTTAAATGTTTCTATTTAAATAAACTTGCCCAACGGCACAAGCCAAATCTCGTTTATTATTCTAATTGGCGATAAGCCGAAGCTTCGAGTGCTAATTATCAAAAACTTCAAATGCTGCTCTAATCTCATCTATATAAAAGTAACGCTGTCTCTTTATCGCGCGTTTATGACGGGGTATATGGGGTATACCATGCGCTGCGATTGTTACGTAGCGAGTGTGATTAATAGAGCATTACGGTTGACGGATGGCAAACTGAAACTCATGAATTGCTTTTAGATAGTACCAGATAACAGACCAATTGCGTAGTTGATGGCGAAAAGATTAGGAATGTATATGTCTAAATTGATAAAAAAGAGCTTTAAAGTTTATAGAAGCTTTCACTACGCTTGAAAGATTATAATTAGCTAAATTGCAAAAGCTGTCTCAGATGCTGTGTAGAATGTTATTATTATTTTAATATTATTTTAGCTTGAAGCTCTTTCTAGGCTTTATTTTTCATATCAGAAATTAAAAATTATTAAATAGAGCTTTAAATCTGAAAGCTCTTTGTAAGCTAAATTTCGGCAATTAAGAAAAGCTGTCTCAGATGTCCAAAACTCGAACTTTATTAAAATAAAGCTTTAAATCTTGAAGCTCTTTGTAATGAATGCTTAAAGCTCTAACTTTATTAAATAGAGCTTAAAATCTTGAAGCTCTTTGTAAGCTTAATTTCAGAAATTAACAGTCATCGAAGTATACAAGGAAATGTCAACGTTCGCTGACATTGCCGATGATAAATCGACGATTGTTCCGTATGGCGCGTACTTAGTCCGATGACCTATAGATTAGAGGTTCAGATAATGTCGTATGACCACACATGGATTTTCGTCAGCGTACAGATTGTGGAAAGCAAACAGCGCGGTTTTAAAAGCAAGTTGAAAAAGTATTTCGCATTTTTATTACAAATACAATTAGGTTATATCGAGTGCTATGTTATTAGATCTATAAATATAATATGTATGTATATAGGGTTTAAAATTGCTTCACATTGATTGCTATAATTATAGTTTCTTGTTGATAAAAAGCATTTAGCTAGAAAAAGTGAAATAATAATGTCTGGAATATATATATATATATATATATATATATAAATATATATATTAATGTCTGTATAAGTACTTATCATTTTCGTTTGATAATAGGTTTTAAAATGTTTACGATTTAAGTTTACGGTTACAGCATTGAGTTTCTTCTAAAAATATTGTGCTCTATGGTTGCTATGCACAGATCAGATTAGGATTTATTATAGTTGGCAATGTCCCTCTTTTGTTTACAGTGTATATAAAATGCAGTTCGCAGTCTTTAGTTTTATTTGTTTGTTTCAGATTTCAATGTATTTGTCACAAGTTGCATTCGAGTTGGGCATATTTATGGATTCCTTACTTTTCTCCGAGTATTTTCTACCCAGAACAGACTTAAGAACTAGTTGATATTTATCTAGAAATCATAATTATGCACACTAATCAGCAAAAGGCAGTATAATAAAAATTAAGCTGTATTGGAATTGTTTTGTTTTTGTTTTTTGACATATACTTAGCTTAATACTTTGGGAACTTTGTAAAACAGTTTTCGAGTTTCGTAAGTCGATTCCAGGGACGTGTGATATGTGTGCGTTTGGCTTAGGATATTACACTGGGCAGTTGAGCGTCGTAAATGATATACTAGTTCTCTATAACTGTGCATCGAATCAGCATTAACTCGCAATAACCGGTTCAAAAATCAAGCAAAAATCGTTGTAAACGTAGCAATTTATTGGGATTAATTTACGTTCGATTTTCCAATTATATATTTATTTTGGAATATGTCCAAATCTGTTTTATCGATATGCCGATATTGATAGGAAAGTATAACCGTTAAGCAGAGCTGAATTTGTAACCGTTACCGTATCGATTCAATATAAAGCGATAATAGCGCTTAATTTAAACTATAACCGTTACATAACCGTTAAGCAGAGTTGTATTTTGTGATTCAATGCACAGATATTAAATACACTTTAGAAAACGCGCTCGAAAGAGTGAAAAATCATTTGTTATTTAAAAAATATCGGTCGGAATAGCAAAATGTTTAATACAAATTGAGAAAATATTGATTCTCAAGCGTGAACAGTTCACTCTTTCGAGCTAGCGCTTTAGTATTCGATTAAAACTTAATGTTAAGGTTAATAAAATTAATAAAAACTAAAAGCTGCGCTTCAACTAGACTTGTGCTCTTGATAGAAGCACAAACTCAGTTAAGACTCAGCGTCTTAAGCGTGATCAAACATGTTTGAAGAAAGGACTAACCTTAAAAATTCCCGATTTAATCACGCTTAAAATGCGCTGGAATATCAGACAAACACGTGCAGATACGAGGACTGCGTCTGATTGCTGTGCGTGGGCGTAATTATTGGGGGCGTGCGAGGGGCATTATGCTGATTATGATTGGGATTATGATTGTGATGATGATTGTGATGATGATGATGATGATGGTGTCATACGGACGTCTCCGAGTTGAGCTTGAGGACAAACTTGTTGCTCTTGGGATCGACGACCTCCTCGGCGAGATTGAAGTGGGGCAACTTGTGAACGGTGACCATCAGGGAGACGTCGTTCTGGATGAGCTGGAAGGTGCAACCATTGCCAATCGGACGCGAGACGATGTCGTCGCAGATGAGCGACCACGACTGCACCCAGCGACGCTCCTTCTCGCTCTGCATCACGGGGGATTCGATGAGATACGGCTCCAGAAACGCGCGCGGCGACAGATCGTGCTTGAGGCAGTGCGCCAGATGCCTGAGGATGCTCTCGAAGGTGTGACGCGGCTGCTGACGCGTGACACGCAGATACTTCTGCAGCGCACGCGCCATCGAGGGGAACACCGCCTGAGCCGCCTCCTGCGGATCGAGGGGCAGCGCAGGCGCCGGCTCGTTGTGTATGCGTTTGATATGCGTAAAGGCTTCCTCCGCGGCGGTGATGAGACGCGCGCGTCGCTTCTTGACGCGTCGCTCGTACTCGTGCTCCTCGTAGAATCGCTCGTTGTGGGAGGAATCCCTGCGCCTGGCATTGGCGGCGAGCACCGCGCGGCTTTGGCTCTGCTGCTGCGCGTTGCTGACGCCGTCGACGTCGTAGTACTTGAAGCTGTTGCTGATCTTGTTGCGCTGCGACTTGGAGACGGAGACGGGAATGCGCTCCAGATACGGATTGAAGATGGGAAAGTCCACGTAGTAGTGCTGCAGCACCCAAACCGCCGCACGCTGCACGCTCAGCTGCCCCAGCATGTAGGATCGGGAGACTCCATCCGGGGAGCGTATGATCTTGATGTAATAGATCGCCTGCTGATGCCGCAGCTCCAGCAGCACCACAGCCACGTAGTGTATGAAGAGCAGCGTGTCCACAAAGCTGGTGGCATAGACCACCAGCGACTTGTAGTCGACGGCATCGCCGCCGGTCTCCACCAGAATCCTCGCTCCGTTCGTCACCTGCACAATGTAGAAGAGCCAGTAGGCAAAGCTGCAGATGGTCACCAGCAGCAGCACAATCGCCCGGTAGAGAAAGATTCTCGGCATGCTCGCTGCAGTGCGTCGCATGAACAGCGCCCACAGGCCGATGGCCAGGAGGAGCAGCCGTGCCGCCAGAGAAACCAGCTGCCCCTTGCACTGCTCGCTGCACGCCAGCAGCTGCGTGCGCACCGTCTGCGTCAGCTCCGGGTGATCGAAGGCGGAGGGAAAGAAGCCCACGTAGGGCATCACTACCATCGCCACCGGGGAGAAGAACGCCCCGCATCCCAGCAGAAAGCAGAACACCGACTCCACGTACCGCCTGCAGGCGAAGCCGAATCCCTTGTCGCTCTCCCGGTGCCACATGTTGTTGATGTCCTCCATCGAGATGCTCTGTTCCGAGGTGTTCCCTGTGACGGCTGTGGTGTTCTCGCCCCAGTTCTCGTCCTGCGGCAGTATCTGCACCTCGATCACCTCCTGCCCGTCCCGCGAGTCATCACCTAGTGGGAGAGGGTGTTAGAGGGGTTCTACATGGTACATGGTTATACAGGGTGCGCTGTCTACTATTTTAACTTTTAATTTAAAAAAATATGTATCTAAAACTATCGAATTTTTGAAAATAGTTTGTTAATTTTATAATTTTTTTACGTTTATTTTTTTTTTAAGTTTTTTAATGTTTGCAATAGTAGATGGTGCACCCTGTATTTCCGTTCGCTTACCCGTCATGTTGACGCTGGTCTGATAGGGTGCCATGTCGTTGCGTCCCTTGCCCGACTTGGAGCTGTGCGTGCTGCGATGCGAGTGCCTGGAGCGATCTCTGTGATAGCCGTTGTTCACTGTACC
The DNA here is from genome assembly GCA_035045125.1 of Hypselothyrea guttata. Lineage (NCBI taxonomy): Eukaryota > Metazoa > Arthropoda > Insecta > Diptera > Drosophilidae > Hypselothyrea > Hypselothyrea guttata. The sequence goes on along the minus strand of JAWNNJ010002189.1, from coordinate 1,325,245 downwards.
TCCGCCCCCTCCCCCACCAACGCCTACGCCTCCACCTCCTCCGCCGCTGTTGTTGTTGTGATTGCGAGAGCGTCGCGAGCGTCCACTGTGTTCCGATTTGACCGATTCGTTTTCCATTGCAATTGTCCAACACTGCAATTGGGGTGGGCGTCTCCCCCTCCCTATGCCTCTCCCTCCTCTATCAGTACGCTCTGAATGCGCGCAGAGTTCGCCTTAATTAACTGACCGTGTTGCTATTTTTTAGAGCCTAACTGTAATTACGGCCAACAGCAGCAGGTTTTCACACACACACACACACACACACAAACACTCACACAGTCACTTGCATGTGTATGCACATTCATAGGTATTTGCTGCAAGCGGTAGGTGCAAGGAGAGAGGGATCGGGGGGATTGGCAGACGCCGTTCAAAATATACGCGTTTTCCACTTTCCAATTGCAATTTTCCACTATTAAGGCAATGCGTTGAGGCTTTTGCACAATTACTTGCGACTTTTATTGATATTTTGCACTATTTAATACACATTTTACAGTTTTTTATTTTACACGCTGCGCTTTTGCTTCAACCCCGACCAAAAAGAATGGTAGCAATTGGGCAGTGTTGCCACACCGCCACACTGCACACACAACAGTCGTCGGCAGGCGTTTGACAACACTGCACTGCTGAGATTGCCTTGTTGTTGGCATTTGGACGGCGGCAACTCAACGCCTTCGATAGCTCAGTTGGTAGAGCGATGGACTGTAGTGAGAGTTTTCTTGTAGACATCCACAGGTCGCTGGTTCGACTCCGGCTCGAAGGATTTTTTGCAAATTTCTTTTTTTTTTTATTTTTAAAAATTTTTCTATCTTTAACCGATTGATTAACTTTGTCAGAATGTATGTTAAAGGCAGAAAGAGGCGTGGTTAAGCCCCACAAAGTATGTATATTCTTGATGACGAGCTCAGTCGATATAGCCATGTCCGTCTGTCTGTCCATTGCATTGCTGCTACGCTTCGTATAAAAGTTTTATAAAATTATATTTTATTTAAAATAGTGTATGTAGAAAATACTGCTCGTGTTAACAAGCCAAAATAGTGCCGAGTAATTGTCTGGCCTCTTGGTTGGTGGGATTCAGACGAATTGCAGTTTGTATGAGCTCCAAAGAGTGTTTTTTATCCACCGGCTCCAAAGCGCGACAGGCACAAATTGTAGTCTCCGCTTCCTCGCTGGCATCAGGACTGTAATTCCATTAAAACATTAGCTCAGGATTTGGATGAATAAACCCAACCTTCATTTACCTATTGGACTGCTTATGCTGCCTTAATTTCAGCGTCATCAAAGCCGTGTGCGCACTTGCCAGCTGATAACTGATGTTATCACCGTAGTAGTCCATCAGAAACTTGAGCAGGACTTTGCGTAATGCCGCACTTTGAGGAAACATGCGCACGCGTCGCTGCAGATAACACAAAGCCTCCCGAGAGCCCGCCTAAATATTGAAAAAGCCAAATTATATCAAAATTTAAAAATACACGCAATTGTTCCTGTAAATTACTTTGCTGCTCTTCCCATAAGAAAGAGCAATTGCAAATGATTTGGGACTTACTGTTCTTAAAAGATAATGCGCCGTCAGATAGGAAATATCTGCGCAGTGCAGCTGACTGTACTCAAAGGCTCTCAGCTCCGATATAATGATCTCGATGAGATCGGAATCGCTGTGCAGCACGCCCAAGGCACAGGCGGAGAACAAGGCTTGAATGGGCACGCCTCTCATCAATATGCTATAAATTACAAATATTATTAAAGTTTACTTAGGTGGAAACTTTTGCCGCTCACCATTGATAGAGCAGCGTTTTGGTATCCGATTCGCCCTGGTAGGCGTAGACCATGGATGCCATGGCCACCAGTATGGTAGCCGCCTTGTCGTCATCCTGATCCACAACGCTGCTCAGCACAGAGTTATAGATGGAGTAGGATTCCTGCAGCTGACCCGTGCGATAATACGCCAGGGCCAAGCCTATAATTGGCTTAAATGTGGCATGTGCCACGGCATTCAAGGCGTTTACCGCCTGCTCCGGCTGCCCATTTTTCAGATAAAGATAACCAAGATTCGTATAAACCTTGTCCCGATCCGCGCCAGGTTCAGATTGGGAGCAGGCGCGTCTAAAAGCCTGTATCGCCTGCTTGTAGAGCTTCTGCCGTGCAGCCAGAAAGCCCTGAAAAGTGAGCGATGATACAGTCGCCTCATCCTCCTCATTTTGCACATACCTAGAAGATGTTATAAACTCTATTAAACTATTTTATAAGGAAGGTCGATATATTGATCAAGATGTTAACAAACCAATTAATGGCATCCAAGGCATAGATATCGGCATGCATGTGCTCCATGGCGTGTCGATTGTGGGGCTTCTCGCGTAGTTCCGGATCCGAGAGCACCTGGCAGACCCAGTGGGCGTATCCCAGCGCTGCCTCCGGGTGGTAATCGAACTGCTGGCAGTGTCGGAAGAGGTCGAAGGCCTCCTCGTGGTCTCCGATGAGCTCTGCGACCATCGCCTGTCCGATCCAGGCGTTGGCGTAGATGGGACTCGACTGCTGGGCACGCTTGAAGGCCTCGTTGGCCAGTCGGATGTTACCGACTTTCAGGTAGAGCACTCCCAGATTCGTCCAGGCCGTGTAGGATCTGCGCTCCAGGGTAACCGCCTGGATGAGGCAATGCTGCGCCAGGGGCAACTGCTCAGAGGCAGCATGCAGGTAAATAACTCCCAATAGATTCCAGTTTTGCCAGCGATTGCTGCGCTCCTTCAGGGCCATCTTGCAGACCTTCGCAGCCGTCTCCAGATGCTCCTTGGCCTGCTCCGGCATATAGACGGCGCTGTGGTAACTGCACAGAGCCAACTCATACCACAGAAACGTGTTCTGCTTGAGCCTCAAGGCGCACAGATAGAACCTCTGTGCCAGGCGCAGCATATCCTGCCGTGACAAATACGCCACGGCCTCCTCCCGCTTTGCCAAACTCCCGGACACGTCCAGATTCGCCAGGGAGGTGGGCAACTGGGCGGTCTGCACAAAGACATTCGCCGTCAGGCGCCACAGCCAAACCATGCCCTGCGCCTTGGGCTGCAGAAAGGCGCTGAATAGATTTGGGATTATAAATTTACATATTTCTTAATAAATTACATATTATTCTATATTTATTTTAAAAGAAATTATATAGTTATGGTAAATACTATATAGTTTTCTATTTCAATAAATTATATCATATATCTGAATATGATTTGATATCATGCTATAAAGCAGGAAAAATAAATTAAATTATCCCATATCTATGGGATTATAAATTTACCTATTTCTTAATAAATTATATAGTATTCTATATTTATTTTAAGCTAAATTATATAGTAAATACTATATAGTCTTCTATTTCAATAAATTATATCATATATTTGATATTTGATTTGATATCATGCTGAAAAGCGTCAAAAATAAATACAATTAGATCTATGATTATAAATTAACGTATTTCTTTATAAATTATATATTATTTTATATTAATTTATTATACCCTGTAGCCATTGAATAATGGATAAAACAGGGATTTTAAAATAAATTATATAATATATGGTATATAGTTTTCTATTTCAACAAATTATATCATATACTTTTCCTATTTTTATTTCGTAATAAGTTATATATTTATTATAGATTCCAGCTATAATTTAGTGTTATGCAAACCTTTGTAGATGGTTCACAGCCAGCTGCAGATGATCCTTAGCCCGTCCGTAGATATTCTGGGACTTTAGATTGTTGGCTATGCCGATGTGAGCCTCGGCGGCACCTCGCAAGGCGGGTAGATAATCTGGTTTCTGCTGCAGCAGCTCATCAAAGTCGGCGATGGCCTCGGGATACATGCGAATGGTCTACAATTAAAAGCTTATTTATAATATCTTGCTAAATTTTAGTTTACTAAGCTGTATACCGTTTTGATCACCGCCAACTGCAGCTGGGCATAGACATTTCCGGGCGATAGCTGCAGTATTTTTTGAAACACGCGTATGCCCGAGTTGTAGGAGCCACGTGCTGCGTAGGCATCGCCTAGGGACTCCCAATAAACCATGCAATGGGCATCGTGCTTGATGGCAAACCGAAAGCATTGTATGGCCTACAAAATAAACAATTATTATTTGGAATATTTAAGACTTCTCCACATACATTATCAAATTTGTTGACGCGCAGAAAATGCAGGCCCAGCTTGTACTGCAGTCTCACTGCATCATCGTTCTGCAGATGCCGCAGAGTGTTTAGCAGCAGCGCCTCATTGAGCTGCTCCTCGCCCAGCTGCTGGTAGATGGAGCTCAAGGCGTCCACAGCCTGCTCGGCCAGCGCATTGAGGCTGACGCACTTCTCAAAGCATTTGCGTGCTCTAATCAAGTCCCCATTCGACTGATACAAGAAGGCCAAATGCTCAAAGCATTCTGCAACGTGTGGCTGGAGGCGAGTTGCCTGCAACATGCAGTTGAGCGCCTCGTCAAAGTGTTGCAGCTGCGCGTGCAGCTTGCCAAGCAGCAGCAGAGCCTCAAAGGATTGCTCAGCTGCCAGCGATTGCAGCGCTTCAGAGGGAGCGCTAGAAATGGAGATTTTTTAAAGTTAGCAAATAGTTTGATTAGCTGCAAACTTACAGCAGAAATTCCGCCTGCGAAATCTTATCCAGTTGCAAGCATTTCAACAGCTCGCTGTTGCCTAGTTTAAAGTGGCAGCTGCAAGTAAATATATTTAGAAACTATTATAATGTTTCGATCGATATAAATATCTTAATGCTTGCCGCGCCAAGGCCTTTAGATTGAGCTCTGTTTGTGGCAAATTGCTAAGCAAATCAACCGCTTGCTTCAGCTTCTCCGCATCCTTTTCATGCGACAGACACTGCGCGTACTCCTGCTGCAGCTGCCCCAGTTCTTGCCACAGCAGCAGCGCCAATCTGTAGGCGCCCAGCTGCATGTGAATGCGCGCCAGCAGCTGCAGCGTCACCTTGTAGCCCGCATAGCTCTGCTGCGCCTGCAACGCCAAAGTTCTGGCTGTTATAAATTGCTGCTGCGCATACGCCCCAAACGCCCTGATCAGCAGCGCCAGATTCGAGTTGGCATTGAACTGCAGCAGCTGCTCGGCGTAGCTTTCAATGGGCGCCTTGAGTTGCTGCTTCCAAAGCTCACTGTTGGGCTGATCGTGATGTTCGCAGTAGATTTTACAGATCCACTCGAAGCCGTAAACGTCACGTGGCAGGGATTCCGTCATGTTGCAGGCGTTGCGAATGCAGGCAGCCAAGTCCTGCTGCCTGTAGAGCCACTTCAGATAACGCTTGTAGACCTGGCTCTTCAGCTCCATATCGGCTATGCTGAGCAAGGCCTCCATGCTGCATTTATACTGCAAAGAAAACAGGGTATAAACAATATATATACTTTGTGTTGTCTGCCACGCCTCCAGCTGCCTAATAATATTACTGAATAATAAAATGAATATTTATACATATATTTTAACAGCTTACCAGTTCCCGTTCGGTTGGCATTATCTCCAAGTCTGTGGAAACCCAGATTCTAGCGATGTACTCCAAGATCTTCTTGTGATTCTCATCGTTCTCATTTTCCGATCTTCTTTTCAGTATATCCAAGCAGCCCTGCGATAAAGCAGCATCTGTGCTCAATGCGTACAGTTTTTCCAGATACTCCAATGATTTTTCACTATAAAAACAAGTAAAGTTTGGAAATTATGCAAAATTAATCTTTACGATCAATGCTTTACGGTAAAAGATCTACGAGTTTATCGTAAATCTCTGGCAGCTCGGAGCTCGGCGCGCAATTCGCCAATCCCTGCAGGGCGACCGTTGCCGGTCCCTCCGTGTGCTCGATGGACATTCGCAGATATTTGGCAGCCTCCAGCTTATCAACGCTCTGATAAGCGGCGCCGAGCAACAAGTATCCCATATGATTGTTTGGGTCGCTTTTCAGCAGGCGCTGCAATGAACACCGTTCTAATCAGACAAAGAGAAAGTCGCTTGTTGTTGCTATCCACCCACTTGGCATTTGTGTATGGCGTCCCCGTATTTGGCCAACTTAATTGTCTCCCGTATGTCCTTGATAAGCGCCTTTGACTCCTTGGAACTCATTGTGCTTATCATTTAAACAAATTAATTTTATTTTTGTTTTCAGTGTTGTGTGTGCGGCGTATCAGTGTGACCCTACAAAAAAAAATTAAAAACACAAGCAGAGATGAGCAGTCGGCTTTTCCATAGTCTTTATTTACGCATTAATTTGTAATTATCAAAAATAAGTTAATATATTAAGCGAATACTGCTTCGTGTGACGTGGAGATTTTATTTGTAAATAAAAATGTTTCGGTTTGCATTTAGGTTTAGCCAATTCATTGATTTAGCTATTTTTTACCACTTTTTTGCGCCACATAGTTCTGACAGCACTGCTGGCAGCATGAATGCTTAATGTGCAATAGGGCAACACTGGCCCAACTGTCTGTCGCTCGGCATAAAAACAATTAAATTAATTGAAATGCGCAAATATCAACAGCTCGCGCTGCTGCTGATCTCCTGCTTCAGCATCTGCGTCCTGCTGATGTATAAAACGGAAAACAATCGCCTGAAATATGTCCTAAAATACGTGAACTTCTTCGGGCGCAACGACGCGGCGGTGCTGCGACGCCTGCAGAACGGCACGGGCAGCGACGCCGCGCAGCAGCTGGCGACGTCGGCGTTCAGCAGGCCTCTGCCCGCCTGGCAGCTGATCGGCGATTCCTTCCACGCCTACTCCGCCTACTGGTAATGCCAATATTAATTACTATTAAAATATATATTATTATTAAGTTAATATAACGATATTAACATTAATAATAAATACTACAGCATTTTTATTTTTTTTTTAATTAATAATAATAATATTAAATAATATTAATCATCATTTATTATTACTTTATTTAAATTCATAAATATTTCAGCTATTTAAGCCACAATTAATATATTGACAAAATACAATATTTATGCCAAACTTTTTACTATTTTAGGATACGCAACGAGCTGGTGGCTGGCGGGGAAGCACACGTGATTGTGGTGGGCCGCAGGGGCGCGGTGGTGGACTTCCGCTGCAGCTTCGACGTGGGCGGGCGCAGCGTGCAGGGCAAGTTCCGCTTCCAGCGAGACGCCTCCGAGGGCGCCGTCGACGACAAGAGCTCGACGTTCACCTGCTACCACTTCTTCTGCCAGTTGAGCCGCAACTTCGGCCAGCCGCAGTTTGTGGCATTCAGCGACACGACCTCGACGGTGAAGCGGCAGGTGAAGCTGCGACTGCGGCATGTAAAACCAGCAGCATTGGAGGCACAGCGAGTTGCATCTGCGACAACTGCCACGCCTCAAGCTGCAGCTGCGCAGCGTCTGCTGCCTGCCACAATTTGCGTGGATCTGGTGAACTTCAACCGGAGTTCGTCGTTTGCGCTCAATGTGGATGCCATGCTGCAGTTCTTTCTGTTGCATCAGGCGCTGGGCGTGCAGCATTTCCTGGTCTACGACTACGACGAGCTGCCGGAGCAGCTGCTGCGCCTGCTGGAGCGCACCAAGCTGCAGCTGCACGCGCTGCCCTTCAACTTCCCCTTCCTGCAGACGAATGCCACAACATCGCGCATACGCCAGGTGTTGCTCACGGATTGCCTGCTGCGCAACGTGCATCTGTCCAGCTTCAGCATGCTGCTTGCCCCCAACGAGCTGCTGTATCCCAACAGCCGCTTCGCCGGCAGCATGCAACACTCGCTGCAACAGCAACTGCGCCACTATGCCACAGAGACCACGCGCTTCGAGCTTGCCACCTTCGCCGTCTGCTTCGATCCCCGCAAGAAACTGCTGCTCGACAATGTGCACTACGATCCGGAGCTGAAGGCCACGCACAAGCTGCTGCTGCATCGCCTGGAGCTGCCACCGACGCAGCTGCTCCTGCCCAGCGCCAACAGCGTGGAGCTGCCGCTGTCCAGCGGCCTCGCCCATCGCTACGTCGACTGCCAGCACGTGGGGGCGGACGGACTGCACGACTGGCGCAACGGCGTCCGGGAGGATCTGATGGAGCAGCTGAGCGTGCTGCGCAGCGAGCTGGAACTGCTCATCTAAACCAACTCAATTAACTTGGCTTACAGAGCAGATTCCAGCCAAAGAAGTTAGCTTGAAAGCTCGCTCTGAGATCTCGAGTGTCTCCAGCGCGGTTAATTCACATTCAATTAGGAAGCTATATCCATTAGCCATAGGTTTAGGCTTAGTTCAGACGACTGCCATATGAGATTACGATTGTATATAGTCCATAAGCTCCAGTTGTAGAATTTTATAAATTAAAATGTTTGTAATTCAAGCCTAGACTGTAATAATCAGACCTAAATCAGTAAGTTTGGGCTTTCTATGATGGCAAAAGCTCTTCCAAAAAGGGAAAAGAGCGAGAGGAGCTCAAGAAGAAGAGATTAAAAAGAAAGAGGCGAAGAGCAGAGCACTGAGAGGAGAAAAAAAGCTCTCCAGAAGAGAGAAGACAACAGCTGAGAAGAGGAACGAAAAAAGCTCAAGAAGAGAAAAGACCAGAGCTTAAGAGGAGAGATGAGAATACGAGAGCTCAAGAGTGAAGAGAAGGCAAGAGCTCAAGAGGGAACAAAAAGAAATCCTTAATGAGAAAGACGAACTCAATAGCTAGGAGGCGTTAAACAGAGCTCAAGCACCGAGAGGAAAAGCTCTCCAGAGGATAGAAGACAAGAGCTTAAGAGAAGCGTGCAAAAGAAAGGAGAAAACAAAAGCTCAAAAAGAGAGAAGAGAAGACGAGAGCTCAAGAAAAGAGAAGACAAGAGCTTAAGAAGCGTAAAGACATGAGATCAAGACAGAACAAGAGCTCAGGAGCGAAGAGAAGGGAAAATCGTTTTATGGAAAACTTTAAATTTGCATTCTACCAGAAAGATGAAAAAAGCTCTAGCTAATGATTTCTCCACATTTCTTTACAATAAACAAACGAAAACAGCGGAAACTTATTTGCGCACCTAGTATAATAAATAGACATGTTATAAACATGGACATATCAGAATGTTTTGTATTTAGTAGTGGTGTTAGTGGCTGCTCTCAACATCCAGCTGATGTATCCAGTCCAGTTCCCTGTTCCCGGCTTCTACTTGAGGCGCTGCATGAGCGCCGCGTTCTTGAGCCCCTCCTTCTCGATGGTGGAGCTGTCGTCGCTGAGCTCGCGCGTGGGGAACGAGGAGACGAGCACAAAGTTGCTGTTGGAGTACTGAGGCCGTGCGCTGCAAAGAGATCGAGGGATTAGCCAACTGAATATAGGAATATATATCAATTATAGCAATTACTTTTGTATGAAGCGACGTATGTCGGAGACGGTGTGCGTCAGATTGAACTGCGCTGCGAGGCGTGAGCCGTCGGCCAGGCGAATCTGCAGCGTGGTCGACGGAGCCTCCGAGTTCAGGTTGATGGCATCGCGTGCGCTGGCCTCCTGGTTGGCTGCCTCTCCGGGCGTGGCTGGGGCTGCAGCTGCGGCGGCTGAATCTTTGCTGGTGATCACGTTGCCCACGGGACTGCCCAGCTTCTGGCCGGAGCCCTTGAAGGTTTGTGGCGCCGCCTGCCGCTTGAAGTCCTCGTGCCTGTGATCCTCCACATCGACGTTCACCATGCGTCCCATCTCCAGCAGCTCCTGCGGGATTTCCCTTTAAGCAGACGCACATGAGCTGGCTATAAATCCAAATTGCTTCGCTACGCTTACCCCCGCATCACAGTCTCCAGAAACTCCTTGTTCTGCGGATCGTCGTAGAGCCGCAGCTCCCCGCCGTCTATGGAGAAACCCTGGCTCCACAGCTTGAGCACCACGACCGGCTTGGCGCCGGCTCCGGCAGCCGGCGCAGCTCGATTGGCGCCCACTGCGGTATGATCGTTGTCGGTCATGCCCAGGCGCATGCCCTGCCCCCAGACGTTGCCGCCTCCTCCATGAGCCGCACCGCTGGTGGAGGGTCCCACGCCCACCTCGGCAATGTTCTGCTCCTGTGCGGTGCGCATCATGTCCGTCAGCTGCTCCCGGAAGTTCTTGCGCTTGGCAGGACCCAGAACCTGCTGACCCGAGCGATCGGAGCCGCCGGCATAGAACGCCTGATGATCCTCATCGCTGGAGCTCTCCTTGGACATGTCGCTGAGCGTGGCGAACCTGCAAGCAAGCAAGCATTAAATGTGTTCTACGCGATTAACGCATACCCTGTAATACTTTGGTTTGGCTGAGCTCTTGGGCGGCGCAGCAGCGGCGTCATCATCGGCTGCCGTCGACGTCGCTGCCGGCGCCGGCGATGGCGTCGACGTCGGGTTGTCCGCTTGCCCCACGGCGGCTGGGCCGACGTCTGATTGTGTGTTCCAGTAGTTGCCTAGCGCTTGCTGTGCGCATAAAAAACAACAATTGTTTTAGATTTTGACCTTTCTTTGTTAAAAAAAATCATTTTTACCTCAACGTTCCACTCGGAGCTGGACAAGTAGAATTTGGCCATGTTTTCATCGCTGCCGGTGATCTCGATGAATTGTGCAATAAGCTCGCCGCGAGCGGCCATTTTTGTTATAATTCAATAAGTTTTATTTGCACAAAAAACAAAATAAGTTAAAAAATCCAATTGCGATAATGATAGACAAAAATTCAGTGTGTCCCTATGGGCAAGCGCAATATTGTGTTGCAAGCGCAATAGTGTTGCTAAACGAGTTGTCAAAAAATACACTAAAAATGCCCAGCTTTGCCAATCGATATTTGTGAACGATATTCTGGCGCCTACTGTGCAACACTGCCACAATGTACCCGCCAAATTCAAACGACCAAACAGTTTTTGTTTTGAAATTGCACATAGGTTTTCAAGTGTTTTTGTTTATTAAATATATCAACTAAATAACAATAATTATCAGATATTGTAGTAGTATCCAATAGCAATTACATCACCCACCGATTTTTGCGTATATTACAGAACAAAGTACATGCATTTATTTAGTTTGATTCTGTCTGAAAGTATAAATTGGTATAGAAATATAAATAAACAGGGTTTCATATATGTAGATGTATATTTTAACAATTCTCATGTGCAGCTTAAATTACATATAATACATATTTGTTTTAGTTGTAGGCAAATGCAGATGTAGCTTAAGTTTAAATAGTTAGTAAAAAGCACAAAAAAAAAGCCCAACAAAATGCAAAATTCTACTAACGCCTTATTACTGCGATATAGTGTATATAAATATCCAAAATGTATATGACATAAAGGTCCAAAGGCCACCACATATATGTAAATCCGCCGGAATTAACGCGACAACAGCTTGCCCTAGAAACGAGTGCGAATTGTGATCGATTTTGTTTTATTTTGATTTGTGTCCGAATGGGAATTGCGAATTGGGAATTGTGTATGGGGAAATGCATGTAAAATAATTGCAGAATATTAATACTCAGACGACACAACGTACGTTACAATGGGTGCGAAGTAAATACCTTTCTTACCTGTAGGTAATAGTTCGTCAGCACCGCCAGACCCACGCCCAGACCCAGGGCAAGAACGTGCGACAGATAGAAGTTGGGGAAGGGGCGACGTTTCCGCAGCAGGAACGAAAGCAGCGAAGCCTTGCGATCCGAGTACGGCGGATAGCGGGCGCTACGGGTAGTAAAATATATTTAAATTATTTTAGAGTTTTCTATAAATTCAAATGCCACTCACGATGCCATTTTCTCGCCAATCAGCGCCAGCGTCTTGCCCAGGCAAGATTTCTTGTGTGTGAACGTGTCGAAGCCGTATTTGCCATGGTAACAGCCCATGCCGCTCATGCCCACGCCCCCAAAAGGCAGCACATCAACTGCAGACAGCCAAGTTAAATACAGTTAATAAAATGCATAAATAGATAGTCATAATATCGCTATGTAAACATCGAATAACTTTTAAAATATGCAATCGATTTTGAAAAATATAGACAATTTCAATCGAGCTGTTTAAAATATTATCTTTTATGAAAAACTCCCAGAATATTGTTTATTAAATAACTTTGCCAATTAAAAGGCGATTTACCCAAGTCAACAAGTTTTGAAAAGGTTAATTCAATATCTTTAAATTTATAGAGCGTTTAGTTTGAAAAGCTTGCGATATCGTAGCAAATTTGTCGTTATACGCCCTGAGGTTCTGAAGTTTAAAAGAATATTGAATATTTCATTGATATTATCTTTGTAATGAGTAAACTTATGACTAAACTATTTTTACTGCATCGAACTAAATAGCATTAGCTCATTATTAAAAATTTCTAAAGTTATTCAACGTTTACATTCCAAATATAGCATGCAAATTAAGTTAGTTAAGCTTAGTTAGTTAAGGCAATTTAGACCGGATTTCTTTTGACACCCAACACCAAGCATGTTAATCAGATAATTACTTATTGCATAGTAATTTTTTTTGCTATTAAATTGTGTTAGATAATTCAAGCAATTTGTGCATTAGTCAAGGTAATTAGACAAATTTCAATAGTTCTATTGTGGGCTGAGAGTACTTAAGTTGTTTTGTTTTTTTGTTGTTGAGGTGTCTGTGTTGGAAACAATTTCAATTTCAATTTCAATTAAAATTCAATTTCGTTGTGTGCTTGCAATTTGCAAATTTTGAGCCGCGTGCAATTATATCTATATAGTATTATATTCAAAGCATATACCTCCACAGTGCATTATGGTTTCGTTGCTGCAGAATCCGCCGCTTGTGGTATTATTTTTAAACTCATTAACTAGCTTGCTAGAGTTGGAGAATACGTAGAGCACGAGGGGTTTCTCTCTAGATATTAACATACGCAGGGGGGGAAGGTAAATAAATTAATTTACAATTTACAATATGCTAAGCGAGCTGAACTAGCTACAGAGTACAAAATAATAAGTCAAATGTTACACTTAGAGAAACGAAATTAATGCAATTGAATGTGGAACAATCGAACAATGACTCAGTGCGACTCGAAATACTGGAACCTTACTTGTTGCTGGGGTATATTAGGTTCGTACACAGCTCCAGGCATTTGAAACACACAATTTGTAACAAATTAAACCGCCACCAAATTTATAAATACGTTTAAACTAGTTAGGATAGCCTTTAGGGGTGTTGGCAAAACATCAATATCAACGATAACAATCGATTAATCAGTTCTCACAAATATTAGACATGTTCTACAAAAATATTTGTATTATTAATTGAAACGGTCGAAACGATTTGCCTGCATTAATCGATTGTCGGTTTTTTTGCTACAATCGATCAATCGATCGCTAGGCTATCGATTGTTTTGCTCACACTAGCTTTTATACAGGAACGAGCGAGGGAGGCAAAGAGTATTAATTATCCGCAACCTGAGAAGACAGCTATATACAAGGCGCCTCGTCGGGGCAGGGGGAGCAGAGAGTAGGGCTGGGAGACCCATAAAAACATTTAGCCGTAACCTTGGCGATCCATTAATTGGTTGTTCGGGGCTGTTGTTCTTACCGGCATAATGCATAATCGTATCATTGACGCACATCCCGCCGGATTGTGTGCCATTTACGAACAGATCGAGCACTTCCGTTTCCGTTGTGAATATATAGAGGACGAGCGGATTTTCTCTTTTTGGTTCGCGATACAATTCAATTCAAACAAAGAACAAGTTAAAGAAAATTGTGCGTGTTGGCGATAAATGCGATTAAACAAATGATAACATAATGAATGACACTGAATGATGCCCTGCAATCGCTTGATACCTGGAGTTGATGAACTTGATGGCATCGTAGGCGTTCTCCACGGTATAAATGGGCAAGATGGGGCCGAAGATTTCCTCCTCCATGATGGGATCGTCTGGTTTGACATCAACCAAGACCGTTGGCTCTATGAAACGCTCGCTGGCATCGTATTTGCCACCCACAGCAACACGTCCAGACTTCATCAGACCCAAAAGGCGTCTAAAAAGAGAGTTAAATAAATAAATTGGCTATAGATAGTTATAGGGAACTTACTGGAAATTGTTCTGGTTGATAATGCGACTCAGATCGGGGCTGCTCTGTATATTGTCGCCATACCATTCCTTCAGCACGTCCTTGACCTCGGCGATGAACTTCCCCTGCATCTCCTTGGAGCAGAGTATATAGTCGGGAGCAATGCAGGTCTGTCCGCAGTTGATCAGCTTGCCCCACATGATGCGCTTGACTGCAGTGCGCAGCTCCACCGATTTGTCTATATAGCAAGGGCTGCAAGAAACCCAAAAGGCGTTAGTTAAAGGCATGAGTCAGGGATTTATCCCCCATCTTATGGTATGAGCAGCTCGTATATGTGAGAGCTCTTTCTCTTATGCGAAGCAAATTACAGGAACAATTGCGTGCATTTTTTCTCATTCCACTCATTTGCTGCCTATGTCGCGTTCTCACACACAAATTCTTGTCGCGAGCTCTAATTCTTGGAATCCCATTTATTATATAGATTCTTAGCCTTACCTCTTGCCTCCCAGCTCCAGCGTGGTGGGCGTCAGATGCTTGTTAGCTGCGGCATGCACGATTTTGCCCACGCGCGTGGAGCCTGTGTAGAAGATGTAGTCGAAGCGCTGATTCAGGAGCTCGGCTGTCTCTCCGGGTCCTCCGCACACCACGGGATAGCATTCCTGCGCAGAAGGGTAGAAAGATATTAGAACAGTCTTGTAGTGCAACTAATCGCACTTACGTTATCCAAATATTTTGGTATGACTTCGGCGACGAATTTCGCACAATTGCCTGCAATCTCACTGGGCTTGATGACCACGCAATTGCCAGCGGCGATGGCCGAGGCGACGGGCACCATCAGCAGCTGTATGGGATAGTTCCAGGCGCCAATCACCAGCACCACGCCGAAGGGATCGTTGTAGATCTGCACATCATCCAGCATATTGACAAACGACTTGGCGGGCTGTAAATAAAATGAAATTTCTCTAATCATCCGCTGCTATATGCAAGCTATTTAATAGCTGACCTTTTCGGTCTTGACCCAATCATCCAGATGGTAGAGAATGTGTTTGATGTCGTTCTTCAGGAACTCGGTTTCCACAATCAAGCTCTCCTGCTTGGGA
The DNA here is from genome assembly GCA_035045125.1 of Hypselothyrea guttata. Lineage (NCBI taxonomy): Eukaryota > Metazoa > Arthropoda > Insecta > Diptera > Drosophilidae > Hypselothyrea > Hypselothyrea guttata. The sequence goes on along the minus strand of JAWNNJ010002189.1, from coordinate 1,310,157 downwards.
CGACGCAAATCTCCCTCCAAGGCGCTAATGATCTCGTTCTCATGCTCCTCATAGCAGCGCAGCAGATTCTCCAGTTGCTTGCGACTGTAAAAAAATTATTAAATATTAGATACTAGAACATTTAAATGGGAATAAATTACGGACTTAAAATAACTGAAATTTCAGCTCATTAAAAATAATTTACTATCTTAACAAAACAAGTCAAAAATGGCATTTAAATAACCCCCAAATTAACGGTATTAACTTGTTTTAGAACCAGCGAACGCACAATCAAGGTCAAAGATCCTGCTCCTCAGCAAGACAAAGGGTATATTAAATTTGCGCAATAAAAAGTTTAAATTAAAATCTTAACAAAGTTCAAGCTTATAAACAAAGCAATTAAATTTAAAGCCAACTGAGCAAACAGCTGTAACTCTAAACCCAAAACACCCCACAACTTTGGAGGTAGAAAATAAAATATTGTTTTTTGTTGTGAAATCAGAAACCTCTAGAATGCATAGATGGTTACGTTTGTTTATACTCTTGAGATATTGGATTTTATTAATTGGATTTTGATTCGCCTAAATTATGATCAAAGCAGAGACGGATGGAGGCAGAAGTAGCGAAATAACTAATCACAATGCAAGACAAGTACAAAACAAAATACAAATCTAAAATACCAAAAAAAATATTTATAGTAGAAAACAAAATATAGCAAAATATCTAAAGTCATTGTGGAGTGAGTCGATGATTGTTGCTATCGATGCTGAGTAAGATCGTCGGAAGGTCAATGCTAATTTGCCGTTTCTGCCATAATCAGTGTATAAAACAGATTCTATGCATTAAATATGACGCAAGAATCGGAGACTAGAGACCCACTAGAGACCTACTATTGTATGTTAATGAAATCGAATTCAAAACTGAGATTGAAAGCTCTGGAACCAACTGTAAAACCGGTCGATGCTACCGGCCAGAATTTTGTATTCAAATTAAGCTAGATGGAGCAAAAAAAGGCTAATATAGGCTAACAAGCTAAAATTTCTAAATATGTATTATACAGAAGGTTTGTATTTAAATTAGCAATAAGTTAAGAAAGTAAATTTGAATTAAGCAGGGTTAATAACAATAAATTAAGTCTTTTTAAAAAAGGATAGATTATATTTCAAATAAATTCATGATCTAGCCTTAAATAAGCCAAAATGGCAACACTGGCTACCGGCTCTAATCCAAAACGAACAGTTTCATAATAGCTTGAAACTGTTCTACATATTTGCCATTAATAAAAGCTAGACTTGTAATTATGACGGATAATTCAGTTTTCCGTCTTAGCGACAATACGGCGGGCAATTATAAGGTTTGTGAGCATTCTATGCATAACAATGGAGCAATTATTGCCACAAGGCACGCAATGATACGGCAGAAAAACAATAAAATAAAATAAAAACTATAAAACAATAAGTTTTGTGGCGGAACAGTCGCATGCAACCGACAGTTGCGTCTACGCTTAGTCATTGCTTGCCTATCGAAGTTTATTGATAACAGCTTTCTAATTGCATGACAAAAGCTAATTGAATTTCCCCTGCACTACATTGACTGCCTGTCAAAAGCTAATTGCTAAGGTTTGTAACGGCACAAAGTACAGAATTCGTGGATAATTGGTTTAATAACTTTGTTGCCTGTGCGCCGATCGTGCTGAAATTTTAAGTATAGCTGCTGCATACTATTAGCTAATAATAAAGCAACAAATTGCGATTGATGCGGGTAGCGACAAGTGGTAGAGACTTGGAACAAAGCAACAATTCAAATACCAAAGTTGAAGTCGCCGAATTCATAAGTAGAACCGACGGAAATTCCTCGAGTACAGACTTCAAATAACAATATATCATAGAGCTAGAGATTTTCAATAAAATGTAGTAGCAGCAATCGGACAACCGCAGAACTCGACACGTTTTTTTTTTTCGAAATACCAGTGAGAAATAGAAGAAAAAGATCATGAAATTAAATGGCTAACAACCTTGGGGGTGCCAAAGATTTTGTGTCCGCATTTCCGTTTCACACTTAACGCTCAACAAAAAAAAAAAAAAACTCTATGTATATAACAGCGTATTTTTTTGTTGTTTATTAACATATCAATTTTTTGCTCTTGTCTCTCGACTTTGTGTGTATATAAACGCTTATAATACAAGCTTATTATTATTATTATTTGAAAAGGGGCAGGGAGGTGCATAACTTGTATTTCATTTCATGCACCCATGTGGAAATTGATGCTATTAAGCCCAGTCGAAAGCTGTTATAAAACAATGTTAGCTTTAAATATAGAGTACACTGCCCAGCAAAGTGCAAAGATCCCAACCCCAGGTACACTCGACGCTAAATGTATGCGCACACACATCTAAACATATGCAGATATATTCGGGTGCTAAGTGATAAACAAAGCAAAGAAATATGTCAAGCAGAAAGAACTCTGCAATGAGCTTTGAGCTTTAGAATTCTATTCGGGGAACTAGTTAAGGAACTTAATTTTGGATGAATTCAAGCTTTATAGTTCAATTCTAAAAACTAGTTCAATATGAGGGGAATTCAAAAGTCGAGTTCTGATTATTTATTAGTTTCATTGATTCAATTCCAAAAGAATCGACATAACGCTTTAAGATAACAAAATATTTCTTGCAGTGTACTTTAGTAGATTTCTCTTATCTATGTACATTTCTTATCAGCAGAGGCAAAGTTCAAGCGAGAGTTGGAAAGCTTTTGCTCTGTACTGTGAACTCAAGTGTTGCGACAAACACAAGCACAAATATTACTAATCCGTTTGGTGGTACGTATGTATGTATGATTTATAGTCGTGTTAGGTACATATGTACATACTACGTACTTTCAACAGCCGCAAAATTTTGTAATTCGTAATTTACATTAAAAACATAACGTAATAACGCCACACGATTTTGCTTTTCTTTATGCCTTTTTTTTATATTTTATTTTCAAGTGGAGCTTTTATCACTTACCGAAAGCTTACATTCCTGGTCTTGCCGCTGGCGAAGGCGAGACGGGCGCGTTGCAGGGTCTGCGGGTTGTCCATCGCAATTTGTTGTTGTTGTCGTTGTTGTTATTGTTGTTGTGCAGTTAGCGGCACACGCATACACGCACACACACACACACACACGCACGCAGCACGGCGAAAAATAACAAAACCAAAAACGAAAAACGTAAGAAAAATATAAGACAAATCGAAACAAATCAAATCAGGCGAAAAGCAAAGCAGGCTTAATGTTTGTTACGTGCACAAATGTTCGTTCATCAACGTTATATACGTTTTAACACTTTTTTTAATGTTTTTTTTTTTAGGTATATTTGCACTAAATTGCAGTCAGCGTTGCCAGCTTAGCGGGTTTAAGAATTAGTTTTAATTCTATTTGAAAAAATATATTTAATTTTAATTTTTTGTATTTTGCATGCATTTTAATTTTATTTTGCATGTTTATTTTTAGATATTTTTTGTAGCTATTTTTTGTTAATGTCAATCTAGCTATAACTGGCAACACTGATTGCAGTCTGGAGTTGTTGTCGTTGTTGTTGTTGTTTTTGTGCAACTTTTGCAATTGCATTTGTTAGCTGGGAGTGCGTGTGAATTGCTGGCTGCTGCAACACTCACATCATCGAAATTTGCCATTGTATCAGGCTCAGAGAGTGGCGCGGAGGGGTGTTCGCTTTCGGTTTCTGCTTCTGCGAAGAAAAAAGCTGATGAGTATAGAAAGAGAGAGAGAGACAGACACACACACGCACACACACACACACACATGAGCAAGAATTAATAATAAAATATGCATGTATTGTTTGTATTGACAGTCATAACAATATCGAGCTGACTTGCACATTCACATTCACTTATTGTTTTTATTTACTTTTGCTGCGTTTGTGGCACAGAGGCTGTGGCAGAGGGGCAACCAATGGACGAACAAAAATAAAATTATTTACGCGCAACACACACACACACGCATACACACGCACACAAGACGATAAGCAAAACACAACCGACAGCGTTCACGGCAACGAGAAGATTGAAATTGAAGCACAGGCGACGCTGCTGCTGCTGCTGCTGCCGTAGCCGCTGCTTTTAATAAGTCTTCAATTCTTAAAACCCGTTTCAAAACGCAAATATCGCATGCCCCAACGATCGAAAGCGTAGATGCTGTGCTGCTCGCACACAGCGGCGGCAGAACGATTTCGTCAAACCGGGTACCGAGTACCGAGTACTGCCCAGCAACCGATTACAAGTACTCGGTGCGATGACTGCCTATCGATTAGCGCTAATTGCAAAACACGTTATCTTTTGAACGTTAGAGTTATTATTATTATTGCCAGTTGCGCAATGGCTATAAAAATATGAGCTCAACTGACTGTTGATTATTATTACAATAGTAAGGAAGAATAAATTATGGTATTTACTTGCAGCACAAGTGTTTCAGCACAGTTGCCGGTTACGACTGAATAAAATGAATAAGCTTCAGCTGCTATTATCGACACGCTCGAAAGCACAATTCTTATCATCATTACTAATCGGAAAAAATAGAACAAACAATAATGAAGCTTTTATATAGCTGATGCTATCAGCAATTGCATGCATGGGGCATTTGGGCTTATCAATTGGCTAAGAATATTTGTTTAATCTGCGTTGCTTTTAGTACATATAGATTTGTATAAGTTTCGTTTTCTTTTTGTACGCCATATAATGTGCCTGGTAACGATGATGATGGCAGTTAATAGCTGACAGTCAGCATGATGACACTCAATTAAGAAATATATTTAAATTAACTTACCAATATTAATTACTGTCGTGTGCTCGCCACCTGGAAAATCAGCTAATTGTTTAGCACATATAACTAGAATTTCAATAAATAACTTTAAACATACCATTTGTAAGGGCTTTCTCGTTCACAAGTATTATAGGTGTGGATTTCGGCAGATTCTGAGCCATTTTGACAGCTTTGGGGAATTAAACGGCAACTAAATCCAATAAACTGTCATAAAATATTATATAATTTATTGCTCAGCTTGAAAATTGATTGGCTAAGTATAAAGCTGGCACTTTGAACTTTAGTACTTGGCATATTATTAGCAATTTATTTACAGCCAGCTGAGAGAATAGTAATTCTTCTTAAATACCATTAAATAGGCCCATAAAAATCTTTAAGTAATTTACTTGGCATTTTACGAAATCCAGCTTGAAATCATTTTGTAAATAAATTGAAAAACGTACTTAAGTTAAGGTCAAATATTAACACAAAAATTGTAAAAGACAAAGAAAAACTGCGCTCTTTAAATAGCAAAATCAATCATTTGAACCTGTTGTTTTTCCTAGTGTAATAAAAATCTAACGACTTGCAAAGCCATGAGAAATTCTTGGCGGGTTACATATGTTCCTAAAGCAACTGCTCAGTTATTAGAATAATTGGAATAATTACAGTGCGAACAACGCCTCGTACGCGCAAGAACCACAGAAATTTCCCATAATTATAGCAAAAAATCTGTCCTGTCTAATCGGATGTGAATTGAAAAATTTATTAACTGCCAATCGCTGAAGGTCAGAAAAATGACGAGTGTTTGGTATTGCATAAAAAGTAATGCATAATATCGCCAGTATTATGTATTGTTGAAATTGGCACACAATTGGCACTTTTCCCATTAATTTCTGGCTGACATTGCACAGTTCGTCGACTTGTAAGTCACGTTTTCTGGGCTTCCATTACAGTTCAGGCAATGTCATTAATCATTTAACAGTTTCACTTTCGGCAGACTGCTTAAGAAAAAAAACAGAACTCAAGAGAATAACTAATAGATTGTTTATGAATATCTTGACGCGGAACTTCGTACTTTGTTTTGTTTTGAAATCTGTTTCTTGCCTAATCTGTGCACAGTTTATGCGATTAGCCAAAGCAAAGGCCAATTGTGAACTGGCACCACCTGAAAACACCTGAAACCACCTGAGCCAGCAAAGATCTGCTTGCTTTAGGCCTCGTTTGAATATTGATTTCTTTGAGTGTTTCTATATTTACAATTGCTCTTTCTTATGGCAGGAGCAGCTCGCATATGTGAGTGCTCTGCCCTGTATGCAAGGCAAATCCCAGGAACAATTGCGTGTAATTTTTCTCATTCCACACGATCTCACACACAAATTCTTATCGCTAGCTCCGCAATCCTTTTTTACATTTCGGTCAGAATTTTCCACATCGCAAAACACAATTTCTGCAAATATTCACTTCATTTTTTTTCAGTGCAGCAAATCGAAACAAAAACAGTGCACGCGTTTAAGTATTGATGTGTTTCTTTGTGTGTATTTTGGATTACAACTCGCCCACATTTTGATTTGGTATGCAGCGCATGGCGTGCGCTTGACGAAACCGTAAGTCCAATCGAATATCGTATATTGAAATCTTTAGACGTCGTAAATTGCAGGGTATTATTTACCACAATTTGTACCTGGCCAACGCATAGGTTCACCTGTCGCGTCCACGTTCAAAACACGTCTGGAACCGCGAATCGATTTCGAGCACCGGCTAAGCTTCGCTTCGCTTTTGGCCGGTTCCAGTCGTCATTTGTTTGTTATGTCTTTCATTTGCGCACTCACTTCAGGCCGAAATTCTGATAACTTGATTACAATAGCTGTTAAAAAGCCAGCAATTAGTGCTGGCCGATTTCATAGCTTCAAATAAAATTCAAAAACTCAACAATTTTATTGGATGATGTATGCTCGCGCGCTCGTCGCGTTCTCTCGCTGTTTTACTCTCGCCAGCTGACACTTTTTGACAACACTTTTTGCACATTAAAACACTTAAAAAAAGAAGCAGCTTAAAACAATTAATTTCGGCCAAGTGGAAGTTTAAATACTCTATTTGAATTTGAAAGCCCTATTGAAATGCCAAATAAAATATCGATAGATCCTTTTACAACAGTTGGCAACGCAGCTGCGTCGTGTTGCCAACTACTTTTTAATTAAAATCCTGTGAAAATAGTTGGCAATACAGGCTCACATTGCACCGTGTTGCCAACTAACAAGCAGAATCCAATGAAATACCAAATAAAATACCAAATGATCCTTTTACAACAGTTGGCAACGCAGGCTGGCGGCCATTGCGCCGTGTTGCCAATTACCTTATATGCTTACAACAGTTGGCAATGCTGCTTAACCGGAAGCCACCATTTTGTGCGCCAAAATTTAAATGATTTGAAATTCATATTTTGAATAACCAAACGCATGGCAGCAGCAGCATACCCCGCATACCCTATAAAACTGTTAAGAAAAATAATCTGTCATCGTCATGCACATGAGGTTAACTACTAATTGAGTTTCAGCGGCTCCTCCTCCAGGCCTCCCGCCTAGTAGAGTTTCAGCATTGTTTACTTTTTCCAGCTGTTGAGCTGACGGGCGCAAACAAATTCACGCAACACGAACCGGTTATTGGAAATACGTTTATTTGAAGCAAACCCTGACCATGAAGAGCGTAGACTTGGACCCAAGCCAATCCAAAAAGTAGTTAGATTCAAATGCCAGTATTCCAGTTGTCTGTTCATTTAATTACTGTAATAATTTCATATACAACATGTACTACTATATCACATAAAATATTGTTAATGGCAACTGGACTTTGTTAAGATAGAAATAGATGTAGGACAGGTATTAAAATTAATCTGCTCTATCTGTTTTGAGTACATGCGTTAATCAAAAAGTCACGCAATACCGTAATTAGATTTATTTTATGAGTAGAATTTTAAGAATGTGTTACAGAATTAGCAGTGATGTAAGAAATTTTATTCTTTTTATTAAAGATTTGAAATTAAAATTATAAAATATATATATATATATATAAAATATATATCGATGTGTTCAGAACTGTCCAATATTGTCCCTAAAATCCACATTTTTCGACAAAATGCTGTCATGTTTGGTTTTTTCTGCATAATTTTGCAATAGAATTCGTTTACGCATCAATTCTAAAAATTAAAAAAAAAAAAATTTGTTTTCCGAAAATTTCAAATTTTTTAAGGGGGGTGGGCTTAAAATTTTGGCAAAAATTTCAAATTTTTTATTTTTGATTTATCACTTAAGTTTTACTTTCGCACTGAAATGATTGAGAAAAAAACACACCTCTTGAAAATCGGTAGAGTTTTGGCAAAGTTATGCTCTTTCAAAGTTCAACAAAAATGGCTTTTTTCGCTTAAAGAGTGAAAAATCCACCTACAACATTATTTTTGGGCATAAAATCTACAATTTTCTTCCAAATTAAGCCATGTTTGGTTTTTTCTTCATAATTTTGCAATATCATTCGTTTACGCATCAATTTTAACAAAAAAAATTTTTTACCGAAAATTGCATTTTTTTTAAGTGCGACCCCTTAAAATGTTTGCAAAAAATGTCAAATTTTTGTTCTTTGATTTATCACTTAAGTTTTACTTTCGCAGTGAAATGATTGACAAAAATCCACACACCTCTTGAAATGCAATAAAAGGTTCAATAGACAATTAAGTTTCAGGAATAAAATTGTAAATTTTCTTAATTTTTTTAATTTTTAGTTAATTTTTTGAAAAGTGGTGCTATTATTTTTTTCGTCGATTTTTTGGTGTTTCCGCAAACTTTGTTGAATATTTTAAAAACGGTTAATAAAATTGTGATCCTTTTTCATTTGTTAGTTTGTGGTGGCTCCCCAATTCTAAAAATGTTTTCAGAAGTTTTGAAAACGCACAGGAAGTTACCTAGAAGCCAATTGCAAAATTGGGTGCGCAAGTGGTGCTATTAAATTTTTCGCAGCTGTATATATAGGCTCCCATAGAAAAAACCTCCAACGCAATGCAACATTTGCCAAGGGGAATAAAAAAGGTTCGGGCTCTCGCTTTGTTGACAGGAAGGAGCATGACAGGAGCTGGCTGCTCTAAGTGCCTCTTTCGCTGCAATTTCGCATACATTTCTGTGGCACTCTTTTCGGCTGGAGCAATTTAAACTGTACTAAAGTGATTTCTGCGCTTTTAGTTATAAAAAAGTGGATTTTCTGCAACAGCCCGAAAAGTATGCAACACTACACTGCTACCAAAAAAAAATTAAAACAAATAAATTAAATTATTCTAATTAGAATTAATTATCGTTAATTATTCCAAAAAATCCAGAAAAAAATGCTAAATATAAAATAAAAAAAATAATTGACTTGTTGCATACTTTCGAGGGGTTGTTGTTGTTGTTGAAAAATTAAAACAAAATAAAAAAATACTTCTACTATTATTATTGTTATGAAATTTTCACCAAAAATGCAGAAAAATAATGTGAATATGAAATAAATAAAATTGGCTGCATTATATGCGAATTCACGGAAATATTAACAAATTTAGCAAAATAAAATTTCAGCCACATGTGTGATTCAAAAACTTGCAACCACCTGTGGAGTCAAAAAACAGGGCAAAACCACTTGTTGATTTAAAGACCAGCTTAAAAGTATGCTGCATTTATGTCCCGGCAACATGCAACCTGTGCGAGTCGAACACGCAACCGAACAGCCGCCTTGAAAATGTATAGGAATGGTTGCAAGCGAGCTCGCTACGAACGCGCTTCAAACGCACGTCAGTCGACTGCCGACATTAGAACTGAGAGCATGGACTTATTCGTGTTCTCCGTCCCATGCGCTGTTGTCCGTTTTCAATGCTAGGCATAAAAAATTATAATAAATAAAAACAAAATAAAAAAATACTTCTATTATTATTATTATTATAAAATTTTCGCCAAAAATCCAGAAAAATAATCATAATATAAAATAAAAAAAAAAATGGCTGACTTATATGTGAATTTACAAAAATATCAACACAAGACCACGTTCCTGTGGCGATATCACTATGCAAGGCTCCATATTGACGCACAAGAGAAGTCACAAGTACCTTGGCGTTATACTGGACCGAAGATTGACCTTTAAGCAGCACACCACCATGATCAAGCAGACAGTCATGGCGAAATCTGGGAAAATGGCGTGGCTACTGGCACCATCGAACAAGCTCTCGCTACGTAGCAAGGTGCACATCTATAAGGCCATTCTCAGCCCCATATGGAGCTATGCTTTACAAATTTATGGCATTGCGGCCAAAACCAACTTGAACAAAATTAGGGTCGCACAAGCGAAAATTTTAAGAAGGATTGCCAATGCGCCTTGGTACATGCGCACCAGAGACATTGAGAGAGATCTCAAGGTCCCCAAAGTTGGTGATGTTATTCAAAAGCACTCCGAAAGATACCTCCAAAGAATGGACATCCATCCCAACCCTCTGGCTAGATTATTAAAAAACAGCCCAAGAAAGAGAAGATTGAAGAGGTGCCATCCACAGGACCTCCCAACAAGGTCTATCGTCTAGATAAATGTATAAAATATATAAATCATACTTATTAATTATGATTAATTGTTGTTAGTTTTTTAAGTATAACTTGTTAAGTTGCCAAAAAGGTAACAATAGGCACGTTTATTAATAAAATATACACATTTTTACCAAAAAAAAAAAAAAAAAGAATAAAAGACATTTGGATTTGTTTTATTAGTGTATAATTTATTATTTAAATATGTTATAAAATTTGTTTATCGTATAAAATATACTCTTACTCTTGTTCCTTCGAAACATACATTAATATATATTTCTTGCATGTATATAGAAAAATTACAATTTCAAATATTGTAGGTTCAATTTGTTTTTGGGTTTTTGTTTTTGTTTTTGTTGTTGTTTACGTTCTCACTATGACACAATTACAATTTTTAACTGCAACTCGTTATTGTTAATATAATTTGTCGCTTTGATTTGAAATGATGCAAAATAGCTGCAATTATTCATATATATGTAGTATGTATGTACTATGTATATATGTAATGTATGTACGTAATCGTAGATGTACCTAGTACAATGCTGCTATGTAATTTATGTAAATATGTATGCGTGAGAGAAATGTATGAGAATGTATGGGTTGAATTTGAATTTTGTTTTTGTTCATGCCGAGAGAGTTGTGCCAAAATCAACATAAAATGGCGTCAATGAAGAGAGCATTTCTTTGCTCTTCTTCTTGTTGTTGTCGTAGTAGTAGTATTTGCTATATAATGCATATAGTATGTATGTATGTATCGTATCGTATCGTATGTATTGGTAGTAAGTATCGTACGCATGTTTTTATCGTATTTAACGTATGCATATTTATTTAAATCGTATGTATCGTATTGATTTATCGCCGTCCTTCACATATGACTATGATCGATAGTTATGTGATCGTTATCGATATCGATAGATATATGTAGGTATGTTTATATATAGTAGTTGCCTATATGTATGTAGTATTCTTTATGCATGTATGTATATGTGAGAGAAACCAGTATCTGGCCTACAGTATTTTATTCTCAGTATTTTCTGAATGCGTATTTTTTGTATTTTGTATTATTCGCTTGATTCTTCTTCTTCTTCTTCTTCCTCTTTATTCTATCTGTAATCGCTTCGCTCATCGTTTTGTTATCGTGTTTTATCCTTACTGATCTTAATAGTTAAATTTGTACTCGTTTTGTACTCAATTGCTCCATAATTATTACATAGATGTATGTATATTAGTATGTATGCATGCGTGTGTATGTAATATATATAGATGTACATATATATATGTATGTATAATGTCTATAACTAGATGTATGAAAACATTATGCGCTTTAGTTGCAAACTCTTAAGTTTTTTTTTTTTTTTTTGCTTTTTTAGTGATTTTTTTTAGCTTTTTTTTATAAACTAAATTAATGCTAAATGCTAAACGGTTTGCCTTGGCTTTAGCTTTATGCAGTTTGTAGTTGAATGTTTGAAATTTATTGTTTGTCTCATATAAAAATTTAGTCAAAATTGTATTTTGATATAAGAGTTTCCATATTGTTTCTCTGATGTTTTCTTTTTGTTCTCCATAAAAAATTTGATTTATAAATAGGGTAAATCCTGTGAGTTAGCTTAAGTTTTATACTTTTTTTATTATCTGAGCTTACGGACTAAATACAATATGACAAAAAATCTGAATACCTGAATTAAGTTTTGGATTCGTTTGCTAGTTCGTTTTTTAATGAGCATTTCTTTTCTTTTTTTAAGTAGTATTTCGCTTGGAATTATTGACAAAAACAATTAAATAAAAAAATACTTGCTTGAAAAACGATGAACTTGGTTTTTTGGTATGTCGAAGGTAAAATGTTAATCAACTATGTGAATGTCTGTGTGTGTGTGTGTGTGTTTGAGTGTGTGTTTGTGTTATAGATGATATATATGATACTATATGGTGTCTATACTTTACTTTACATTTATATAATCTTTAGGTTTTTTTGATTCTTAAGCCTTTGGCAAATTGTTCAATGTCTATATCATATAAGTTTTTGTTTGCTTGCTTTTAACATATTTATCTCTTTCAGATATCGTTTTATATATATATATATATAGATATATATATAATCTTTAAATGCTTTTTATTTTGAATTATGGCATTGTCTGTCGTTAGTTTATATGTTTTAGCATAGATATCAATATCATATTTTGGGGGTTTTACACAGTTTCAGAACTGTCTTTGTTTTTGTTTTGTTTTATTTTTCGAAAAGTCGTGCTCTCATTTCTAATGATTTTAGTAATTACTTTTTCAAAAATCTCACATAGAAATATTTAGTAAAATATGGCCTTTAGCTAGCTTTACTAGACGCTATGGTAGATGGTATATGGTATATGGTATGCTATGGTATGGTATTGTATGGTATGGTATGGTAAATGGTTTAGACTGTGAGGAGTTTTGATGTTGGACTTTCTTCAATATATATTATATTATATTCCACAGCAAATCACAAATAAATGAACGGTGCGGCTAGGTATGCTAAATGAGTAGTACTTTTTTCCGACTATACATACTATATATACTAAAAAAACACAATTAGTATAAAAAGAGAGGAGAATCTTTTCCTCTTTCGCTTACATGGCTAATTTTGGGCTATACGCTAGTTACGACAATAGACTGTAGATTGTGAGACTTATATATATAATATATATATATGTATATACTATATAAGTAATTCCCTTTCTTATCATCATTTCTTTAATATTTTCGGTTTTGCTTTATAGGTTTTTTGTTTTTGTTTTTGCGCATTTTATGCGTGTTGCTTAAGACTTGGAAGGAGTGCTTAGCTCATAAATTAGCACGCTCAATCAATCATCAATCAATCAAGCAATCAATCAATCAATCGTTTCGTAGGTTCAGTTATGGTTACAAGTCAAGAAAGTTGCGAAACTCAGTGTTGAAAATGTAACTTAGGTTCAAGTTCAAGTTAAAGATAAACAAGTGTATAGTGTTGGCTAACGCGATTTGCAAATACTAATGCCAACTGTACGTGAGCGTCAGTTGATCCTTGCAGCTATATCCCTTTCAATTTAGCTAATATATGTTTGTATTTCGTAATATTCTCTTTTGTTTTTTGTATTTTGTGTATTTTGTATTTGTTTTTTAATCATTGCGAGGAACATGTCACCTAAATATGTATTCAATACGCGCATATATTGCTCTGTGTGTGTGTGAGCAGGGGGAATCCCCCTGCTGATCTCTTTTTCTTTTGTTTTTTGTTCTCTCTCTCTCTCGCTGTTTGCTACTAAATGCTAATGAACACATTCGAGTCGAAAAATCAATCTGATATATATATATATCTTTGAAACATAATTAGTCAGTTAATCAATTAAGCATAATTATAATTAGACATCTATATGTATGTATGTATGTATGGTGATGCAAATGTATGTAAACTCGGTTTGTTTATGCTTTATGCTTGATGCTAGAATGAATTGATGTTTCTCTGTTTTTCTGTTTATCCATATCATATCGTATATAGTTCTAGATTATCAACTATATGCATGCTTTTAAGTGTTGTCACTGCAATTCTTCTTTTAGTTTTACCTTTACTTTTACTTTTACTTTAACTTCTCTTATGTTTTGTTACTTGTTTTTGGCCTGCACCATATATGGTGTTTTTTCATCATTTTTTCATTCATCATTTTTTTAACTTTCAATCAGTTGGCTGCACAATTGCCGTGTGTTTAGTTTAATCAGTCTTCGTTATATTTTAAATATTTGTTATTTATTTTAAGTTGTTTTTTAAGAGTTCAACCAAAGGTCAGCGGGTTTAGCATATACTCATACTCATATTCACTTGCTCAGTCTCAATTATAATGAAATTATTAGTACAATAATCTAAAAACAAACATAAATTTTGTAATTGACGAAAACTAGGAATAATACAATGTAATATATATAATATAATATAACTAAATTTGTTTAGCACTTTCATTGAGAGTAACTCGTCACCTAAATACAAACAACTATAAATTAGACACAAATACAATTCTGATTTTAACTGTTCAGTTTCTGCAGCTCAGTCTAACTAACAGGTAATATATATATAGATATATATTTATATTATATATATTATGATTTCAGCTAGTACATTATACGCTTTTCGCACTACTTTCGGCTAGTTTTTTTTGGGTACTCCGTTCTAGGTTCCTTCCCGGTCTCGGTCTAGTCTAAAAAAATGCTACGGTAACCGTGTCTATATCTGTCGGATTTAGTTTAGGTTTTCCTTTCTTTTTGTTTTATATTTGCTCTTACGTTTTGTATATTCGCTAAATAATATATAGTTCATGTCACTATATATATATGTGTCTATTTATCCTTTTTTTATGTATATTGTATGTAAATTAGCAAATCTTTGACTTAAGCATTATAGAGGTAATCGTTGTAGCACTTATGCTAATAAATTTTTACTAATTTTTATGCCCTCTGTCTCTAAACTCTCAATTCTCTTCGTCTGCCATTTTATTCTCTTCTTCGCTTCTTTTCCGCTTTTCGTCTTGTGTGTTTTTTGTTGTTTTTTATGCCAAACATTTTAGCACTTGTAAATGTTCTAGAAAAAAACCTCCTCCTCCTCCTCATCTTCCTCATTTTCGCTCGTGATATAAAACTAATTTAGAATACATGCACAAACCGCTTATAAGGGTTAGACCCTTCTTTGGAGTCCGGCGACAGCTCTATGAGGAACACAATGCGACCGTCGGGCATCAATGCCACATCGCAGGTGCGATCCTTTTCGTCCAAGGTTGGCGGCATCAATGGATTGATCGACGGACGTACTTCGATCTAAAATTCAACGGAAAAAGGTTGAGTTATTATTATTATTACATCCTTTAGAAACTGCGACTTGAAAGCTATAGATTAGAGCTTCTCAAATAATAGAGAATAATAAAAGGATAGGTTGCTATTTTGCTTTTTTTGGAAGGTTCCTTTTTCAAAATTTGATACTAGAGTTTAAATCGATCTACTTACATCCCACATAAAGTCCAGATTCTGATTAAAGACGAGTATGCGTTGATTCTTGGAATCGGCGACTATAATGCGTCCCTCGTCATCGCAGCACAAGCCGGAGGGACGATTGAACTCATGGAAACCAGAGCCCTCATGTCCCTTAACAGAGAGTATCTATAACGAAAGCATAGGGTATTTTAGACAACACTCAAAGTTAATACAGTTCAAATCAAACTTACATCATTGATATCTGGATCGATGAGGTACAAGCAATGATTATCAAAGTCCGATACGATGATGTTTCCGGTGGGCGTGTAGCAAACACCACGTGGCGAGGCAATACCTTTGGTCTGACCATGATTATCGAACACGATTTGGCGTATAAAGCGTCCATCCGAGTCGAACTGTTGGATGCGATGATTACGCGAATCGGTGACGACAATCTGACGACGGGAATTGACAGCGACATCCCAGGGATATTGGAATTGTCCGTACTCCTTGCCATAGCTGCCGAATTTGAGCAGAAAGACACCGCTGGAGGTGAATATCTGCACCCGATGATTATCCTTATCGACGACAACAATGCGATTATCGATATCCACAGAGATGCCGGCTGGTAAATCGAATTCACCATTGCCAACACCCTTGCGACCGAATTTGAATTTCAACGAACCATCCGGATTGAAGACCTGCACACGATTGTTGCGACGATCGGAGACGAGGACGTGTCCCTGCTTATCGACGCACAGACCCCAGGGGCGACTAACCTGCCCATCCTCATGCCCCTCGGTGGCAAAGGACAACGACAGCGCATTCGAATTGCGCACCTTGACCAGATCCATGCTGCCAGCGATGGCCTGCGTGGTGCGTGGAGCGCTGAAGTGCAAACCGGGCGAACTGCGCAGCGCATTGAGCTCCCAATCCAGAGCTGCGTTGGACATGCCACAAGCGCTGCCGACGCGCTGTTGTTGTTGCTGCTGCTGCTGAGGTTGCATGATGGGCGAGGGTATGCGGAAGCTGTTATCGCGCAGCAGCGGACGACGCACGGAGCTGGAGGCGATGTTCAATTGCCCCATGCCGGGCAGACCAAAGTTCATGTCAAGGCCACCGACAGCGGCAGCTGCAGCACCTGAAGCTGCAACCTGTTGCGGCACGTTGGCCATGTTGCAACCGACCATGCCATTGCTAGCTAGTATAGGCATATTTTTGTCATCGACCAGGATAACCCCGCCCTGACTGCGTATGTCCTGCAGGAGGCTGTAATCGGGCGGGGCAAAGGCAAACACCTCGTGCTTCGGTTGCAAGTCCTTGTAGATGCCCGCAAACTGTTCCATCTGTCGCTGCCCCATCGTCAGCTTCATGCAGAGCTCAATTTGATCCATGGTGTGCGCATTCTCCGACACCTTGCTCAGCGAATCCGTCGTCTCCGAGAGTCCGGCGAGCGCCGACTTCAAACCCGCCATCTGATCGTGGAGTATGGCCAGGCGACGTTGACGCACCTTCTCGACCACGTCGAGGAGGAAACGTTCGCGATCCTCGATGGCGATGATAAACTGTCGAAAAGCCTTGCGTATGTTGTCGCTCATCTCGTTGCAGTTGCGCTCGATGAGGCGTATGAAGGCCAAGGCCTTGTCGATGCTGCCCTTGATGCATCTGGTGCCCACCTGGCTGCTGTCAATGGCGCCCTCCAGCTTGTCCTTGGAGCACATCATGAAGCTGGCAATGGAGGCGTAGCTGTGCTCCTTGTGCTCGTGCAACGTGCAGAACTGACACACCAATTTGCGGCAATAGTCGCAGACGTAGCGCAACAGCTCGTTGTGTATGTCGCATATGTAGTTGGAGCTGGGCGGCGTCTCCGCCTGTGCCGAGTTGCCACCGGTGGGGGAGGACCCTATGGGGGTGGGCAGTGAGACGATCGAGTGATTCGATGAGAGCGGACTATTGCGATGCTGCCTCAGGCAGTTGTTGCACATAAACTCATTGCACTCCACGCATCGGATCGAGGCGTTCACATCGCACCAACCGCAGCAGACGCTCGAGTTTGACTCTGGCGACGACATCTTGGGATTGCGATTGGGCTTGCTGCCAATGGGGCCCATCGGGAACTCCCCGTTCGTCTCCAGGGCGCCCAGGAAATTGGTTAGGAAGAAGTCGGCGCGTGGCGGCGAGCTGCAAGACAAAACAGCAGGGGGTTAGTGGAGAGGTTTGAATAAGTGGAGTTCCCCCTAATCATTTAGGGCGTTGGAATTTTAGGTTAAATATTTCGAGCTTCCGAGTTTCCGGGTTTCCCCGTAATCATTTCAAATGGACAACAGTGGGTTAGTGGACAATAGGTTGGAGATAAGGGGAGTTCCCCCTAATCATTTCATGAGCTGGGATGTTATTTTAAATATTTTTAACTTCGGAAACGAACTTCTCGGAATTCCCCGTAAACATTTCAAATATTTAATTTCAAGTAAATAACAGCGGGTTAGTAGAGATAATCTTTAGGATGAGGTGGAGTTTTCTCCAATCATTTAGTGAGTTTGGATTCTATTTTCAATATTTTGTACTTCGGAAACGAAAATTTCTGTATTCTCCGTAAACATTTCTAATAATTCCTTTCAACCTTTCTAAACAAAAAATAAACTATCGTGGAATACCGGGTTGTTATCCCAAATAATAACCGTGGTTCTACAAATTTAGGTATAGGTTTAGGATGATTTGGGATTTCATCGACAATCATTTCAACAAACAAACAAACTTAAGTCTTTTAGTCTGTGTAATACTATTCCCTCTATTCGAAACTAGTTTAAAATCAAATATTTTTTTTGGTATTCTTCCCGGATAACTTTAGATAATTTCAACTGTACTTACCAATGGCTCTGTTGCATATTTGGCATAAGTCCCATGTTGAGGTCCCAGTTGGGAAACGAGTCGAGTATGCCCGCTAGGAGGCGATCTGATGAGTTGCTGGCGTTGCTGTTGCTGCTGCTGCTGCCGCTGCCACTCCCACTTCCACTCCCGCTGCCTCCCCCGCTGCCGATGCCATTGCTGAGGCCATTGACGACGCCATTGCTAACGCCATTGCCAACGCCATTGCCAATGCCGACATTGAGGTTGGAACTGTTGTTGTGTGCTGTGGATCCTATGGGAGCAGGATTATTGGATGCCGCAGTGGGCGTAGCGCTGGGCGCTGCGTTTCCGCCGGACATTTGTGGGGGAACTGTATTGTTTGACAAGAGTTCCATCATAAGAGTGTTGATGAGTTGGTTGAGATCACGATAATTTGGACACTTTTTAGCTGGAATACAGATGTATCGATAACACGGTTAACACTTGATAATCGATATATTTTGTGAAATTTGCAGTTTGTTTATATATAATTCAACATTTTTGTATATTTTGATATGCACATTTTTTGCACTACGAAATCTCTTGTTTCAAGAACTCTTGTAATTTCTAAACTTTTCGAAACTTTTAAAAAATTTTGATTGCGCAGTCGCGAACGTTGTTAACCGATGCAAGGCAGGAAGCTAACTAAATTTTGGTAACTAGAAGCAGGCATTAAATAGCATCGCATTCCTCTAGGGAACCATCTTGTAATTACATCTATCGTTTTCTCTATTCTGCTGTCTCTCTCGCTCTCTCAAACTCTGTTGCAGCTGCATTTAGGTAGGTAGAGGAAAAACTGCGTCAGCGGGGAAAATTTGTGCATTGAAAATGTATCTATTGTTTGTAGCATCCGATCCCTTAGCCTTGACAGCTGCTAGGCAGGTCAGCCTGAGGGAATTTGGAAGAAACCATCTTGAAACTTGGCACGCAGCTCATTTATAATTCGACGTGCTGTTTTTCTCGGAAAAATCCTTAGAACATTTTCGGAAAACATAACACAAAGAATGAACACAATTCTCCATTCAAGGTCGTGGATTTTTCTTTGTTTAGGCTAAGCAAAACAATTAAAATATCCAAATAAAATTATGTTGAAATACATAAATATATTTTAGTAATATTCTAAAAAATTCTTCGGTTTTATTTAAATTGAAATTCCAAAATTTTATCATATGTTGAGAAAAACGAAATTTATTTTCTATAATTCTTTCAAGCAAGTTTAAACTAAACCTTTAAATTTGTTTAAAGTAAAACTAAATTCTAAATTAAATGAACCTAAAACAAATTAAATTTTGACTTCAACAAAATATTTTAGTGAATAATTTGATAATTGAATTGAAATTAGTTTCTTTATGTTTCTAAATTTTTAAAGGCAAATTAATCCTAAAAAATTTGTTTAAAATATTGATAAATATTCTTCAATTGAAATTAGTTTCTTTGTTATACATTTTCCTCGAATTTCCTGTATTTTGAACTGAAGACCGTGTTTTTTTCCTAGGCTCTCTCCGTCGCCTTCGTGTGGCTGTACTTTTGCGACTTGACCCAGAAAAACGTATTTTGAAAATCTACTACTACGTCGAATTTTCCGTTTTCCATTTTCCGTTTGTATTTCTATTTATAGGGCATTGGATTCCTAGATAATGCTGCAAAACCACCCCCATAGGGCCCCCGCCCCTACAAAAACTTGCCAACATTTGCCGTGTTGCCAGCATAACAGAGCCGAAGAGCAGGATAGAACAACAAAAAAGAAAGAAAGAAAGGAGAGAAGAGAGCAGAGGAAAACAACAACCGCACTCCGAGTTGTTGTTGTTGTTCGTGTTGCTCGCGTTACTCGCGTTGCCATCTTTAAGATGGAGCGACGACATATTACGCCCCATCCAATCCCAAACACTTTCATCCCCCTCTCACACCAACAACAACAATCACAACAAGGGGAGCAGGAAAAGCAGAAGTACATTTTCCAAAAGCCAGCCTACACTCAAAGAAATACAAGCAAGGGGTTGGCTCTGCAGGGGGAGAAACTTGTTTTTTTTTTTCTTTCTTTTTGACGTTTTGACTTGATTTGATGACAGATAATATTTTAATTAAGCGCAGATTTGAGACAAGTTTTTGGGAAAATACAGTGAACATTCGCTAGAGCGAACATAAATATACAAATTTATATTAAATTTATAAATATCTAAAAATAATATAATTAATATAGAATTATCTTCAATATTTATATTTTTTTAATTATTTGTAGTTCTGTAGTTTAATTTAATTAGTTTTTCAGTTTTTATTATAAATTAAGTATTATTATTTTAAAAATAATGCATTTTGTTTAACCCCACGTAATGTCTGCTAGTTTTGGGTATTCTTGGTAACATTCGGTTTAGCCAGAAAACGTAAAAACTGTTTGAAAACAAAACATGAATGGGTTTCAGATGAATCGCAATGTCTCTCTCTCTCTCTCTGGTTTGCTTTCTCCCACCTTTTCTCTATCCACCTACGTTTATCTTCCTCTGCATCTCTCTGAACCTCCCGCTCTTCTACGCACAAAGAAGGAAGACAGATTTTGTGCGGTGTAGGCTAGAAACTACCCTTGTTACCCTTGCGAAGAGTCAGCGAGAAACAGAGAGAAAGAGAGAGAGACTAAGATTCAAAAAACAACAACTACAACAAGAGACAGCAAGAAGCTAAAGTCCTTTTTTGCATGCGTGTGTGTGTGAGAGTGAGTTAGCATCAGTGTTGCTAGGCTGGCTTTTTTCTAGTCACATCTGGCTATTTTAAGATCAGCAAAAGTTGTACACAGCGGTAAGCAGAAATACTGGTTAATTTTAAATTAAAATAGCAACTTAACATTAAAATTTCATGAGCTTACTTTTTTAGCAGTTGAAAATTTAATAAATTAAAAATCTAGAAAAAGCTAAAAGGAAAAATATTGCCAAAATAAGCTAACATGAAATTATCATGTGTAAAGGTTAATTTCTGAAAATTAATGACAAGAAATTTTAATTAAAAAATCTTAAATTACAAAAGATAAAAGAAATTTTCAGCTTTTTTTTCAACTGAAAATTGGCAACACTGGAGAGCATGGAGAACAACGCAAAAAGGCAGGGGTTGGGGATGAGGGTTGTATTCATACAAGTTTTCACTAGGCGCATGTGTATGTGTGCGTGTGTGTGTGCGTGTGTATGCGGTAGGAAATACATACATACATACATACATACAAACAGTGCAGCGACTAAACGGTTTATGCCTGATGCAAAACGCTTCGAAATTGTCAATTTAATCAATAAAACTCGATTTCATTTAATTACGATTTTAAGCTCTTTGTGTTGTTGTTGTTTGCACACCTTTTTTAGCCGCATACGCTCAAAAATAACGTAGTCCTCGTTGTTGTTGTTTTTGTTTACGCACACACCGACATTGCGAGCGTGTGTGTGAGTGTGTGTATCTCTTAAAATATTTTTGTGTATTTTGTGTTTTTGATTTTGTATTTTGAATTTGCGTTTGATTATTTTGTATATAAACTTCTATTGATTTACGAGTTTCAATATTTGTTCGGCGCTTTTCTCAGTTTTCTTTGCCCTTCCGATTCTTCTCCGTTTTGTTTTTGCTGTTTCGAAAATGCGAGTTTCTTTTGATGCGTTATTCGTTTTCGTGTATTCCTTTTCCCGACCAAAGATACATGCGACTAAAAACACAACATAATAATCTCATGCCTCCTCGCTGCGATTCTCTCTGCGTGAGTGTGCGTGCGTGTGTGTGTATGCTCTGTTATGCTACGTATTGTTGTTGTTGCTGTTTCTGTTATTGCTGCGCTTGCTCATCATCTATGTATGTATGTAGCTAAACATAAAAAGAAATAGATATAAAACGAAATAAAAGCAAATGTATTTTGATGTTTCGCTCTCTCGCTCTTTTCGGACTATTTGCCGTTGCTTGCTTGCGCGCTCTCTCAGCCATGCTCTCTCTCTCGCTCTGCGCTCTCTATGGCATTCAAACTGTGCATGTGTATGTATGTATGTAGCACATGCATGCGCAGCAGTGTTGCCAGAAATAGCTAGATTTGCATTTTAGAATATTTGAAAACTAGCTTAAAATAAATCAAATAATAATACATAATAATAAAAACCAAACAAATAACAAATATTTAATATGAGCATTTTAAAATTCCCTATAGATTTGCGATAAATAAGTAAAGTTCTAAAATCCGCTAAGTTGGCAGCGCTGATGCGCACGGTTAATTTGTGCGTGTGTTTGGCGCTTGTGTGCGTGTGTCTGTATGTATGTGTGCCTGTTTTATCTTCTATTTATTTTCACTTATGCCGCAAAGCCGTAAATGCAATCAAAACGCGCCCTGCCATCAAATAAATGCACCTCTTACATTTCTAAAACTTTGTTTCCATTTAATTTATATTTTTAAACTATAAACATACATACTTGCTCCGCTTCTTCAATATGTCGACTGCGCTGCTGCTGCAATGGAACCGTTCATGTTTTTTTCGTTTTTTTTTTGTGTTTCGTTTCGTTTCGTTTTCGATTTTTGTGCGTTTGTTTCCTTTAGTTTTTAATACAATTTTGACCCACTTCTCGGGGGGACTAGGGCTCCTTTTGCACTCGAAATAATATCCAACCTTCACGCACGCATTTAAACATGAAACTGGATGCACGTTCATGCGCCGACAGCGCTTCTGCTGCCCCTTTGGCTTGTTGTATTTTGTTATTGCTGCACTACACGCAGTAGGGCATATGACACCAGTCCAGACGTTTTGGCGCGACAACTTGAAATTTTCTTAAAACTGCACAATTGTGAAATTATTCTGGCGGGTTTTTGACTAGTCCGGAGAGCTGCAAAGCTATCGATGCTAAATTCAATATTATCGATGTTTAAAGAACCATTCGATGTATCGATTTTCCATTTTCAACTTGAATATTTTACTGCATTTCAAAATTTGTTTTTTATTTTGATTATTTTCTCAACTCAAATTTTATATTTTATTTTCTTTAAAATTAATTTTATAATGCTTAATATTAATATTTTAATTATTTTTTTATTTTAATTAAATAAATAAATAAATAAAAAGCAGTAGAGCATAAGCTAGTCGCATTGTCGCTGCTTTTGACGCGCTCGCATCGAAGAGAGCCAAAGCACAAAGAGAGGCGCGAGAGCGCTGGAGAGCGTATTAACGGCGCATGTGGCGGTGGCGCGAAAATATGGCCGGTGGTGGCGCGCATTTATCGTTTGTTGTTGTTTTTGCTTTCAGCTAGTTCTGTTAGTTGTTGTTGTTGTTGCTGCTGCTGCTGTTGTTGTTGGCCAGAAACAACACCCTTAAGGAACTTGTTTTCATCTCTTGCCTTGCACTGATAAAAATTTCGTGCTACGGAAAAATTCAATTTGTACGGTTAATTCGTGCCAGACGAATCGAGAAAGAGAGAGAGAAAGAACAACAATTTCATGGCGTTCTCTCATTCCACCACTGCTGGAAATGCATGGAATTAGGGCCCGGGCTTAGGCTCGAGCGCAAGACAGGTAGAGCGGGGCGGGGAGGGGCGGGGCAGGGCAGGTGGTGCGGGCGCAGGTAAACAGCAGAGGCAGAGACATCCTGATGAGAAAGACGCATGTGTGCGTAATTATGTACGTATGTATGTATGTATTTTTTCTGCTGAACAGCTATTTATTGTTTATGTATGCGTGTGTTTATGTATTAATGCTCTTAATGCTAGCTCTCTTAAAACGAAGCCGGAAAACTGATTACATTCTATGCAATAATGTACGTATGTATGTATTTGTGTGTATGGAATGCAGGGATCGAGCGTAGCATTTATGCTACTATTTCTACTACTATTTCATTTTAACTGCAGATTTAACGTAATGTAGTAATATGCAGAGATCGCCAGAGAAAAGTAGCAGATTTAAAATAAACACTAGTATTTCTGCTACTATTTGCTTTTCACTTCATTTGCATCGTTACAAAGTAGTAAGAATTAAGTACACAAAGTAGTATTTTCACTACAATTTGCTTTTACTTGCGATTCTTTTGTTTCAGTCGTATGTAAAGTTAGAAAAGTAGTAGGCATTAAGTACATATCGTAGCATTTCTACTACTAATTGCGTACTCTGGTTTTCGCATGTTTCAGTCGTGTTTTTTTTTAATACTGTAAGCTAAGCTTAATCTTAAAACATAAATAATTATAAATTAAGAGCGCGCTCTGCTAAAGGCGCTCTTAACTAGTGTTGGCAAAACATCGATAACAATCGATTAATCGCTTGACATTTAAATATGGGCGTATAATTCGAAAAATAAAAAACATTTAAATCAGACGTAACAATCGATGATCGGCTTATTTGCCAGCTATCGATAGCATAGCGCCTATCGATTGTTTTGCCAGAGCGCGCTCTGCTTAACTAGTATTGGCAAAACATCGATCATAATCGACTAATCGCTTAACATATAAATATGGGTAAAAATTCGAAAACAAATTTTAAATTCAGAAGAAACAATCGATGGTATAGCGCCCATCGATTGTGCCTATCGATTGTTTTGCCCACACTACTCTTAACTCTGTAAGCGGATGGAGCTTTAAGCTTTCTTTCCTAGGCTGGCGAAAGCTCGCACGCTTTTAGCCGAACTCCAACTCCTCGATTAGAACATTCTGGAGCTTTTGACGCACGCGCAGCTTGCGACGCTCGTCCAGGCGCTGCAGAAAGGGCATCAAGCTGAGCAGGAACATCCGATCCGCATCGTCCTGCCCCCCCTCCGTACCGGCCCCCTGTTCCGGTTCTGTGCTGGTGGCCGCATCCATGCTGATGTACTTAAAGGGCAAGGCCTTCGAATCGGGATCGGTTTTGGGACTATCCTCTTTTTTGCTTTTATCGCTAGGCAGCGGGATTTCCTCGTCGTCGTCGAGCACCTCGATGGTAAAAACACTCGGATCGGGCGTGGCATTGTGGCTCTGCTTGCTCTCCCCCCGCAGCTCCTCCTCAGGCTCGTTATCGTTATCGTTCTCGGAGGCAGCATCCTCATCGAAATCATCGTCGTTCAGCTCCTCATCCGGCAGGCTGTTGGCATCCCCGTTGCTCTGCTCCAATTTCGGACGCTTCTGGGGCTTGCAGTCCCGATCCTCGAAGAAGGAGCTGATGTCCGAAAAACTCGGCTGGTGCAGCTCCGAGTCGTAGCTATCGCTCAGCTCACAAATGGGCTCCGTGGCCTCGTACTGGAAATCGAAAATGATCGATTTATATCGATATATTATATTATTGGTTGTTATTGTAAAAAATTTAAATATTTTATAAAATTCTTATTTACATAATTTTTAATGATTCATTGAAAATGCATGTTTACGAAATATTGCAAAAATCGATAGATTTCGATGTTTATCGATATTTAGCAGCAATATACTACAATCTTGTCGATTCAATTGCTTACCTCGTACTTGCCCGCATCCCCCTCGTCCAGTATGAGATTATTGTTCTCCGTCCAGTGTCCCGGCGGATGTTTCTTGTTGCTGCCCGGAGTGCGGGCCTTCCGTAGGATATTCTCGTGCACCGCGTGCTCCATGAAGCGCATGTCGTTGTAGAACCTCCAGGAGGAGGGGGTTTCGTTCGACAGATTGTTCCGGATGTAGACCTTGCGAAAATTGTCCCGCAGGTGTCCCCATTTGACACGGCAGACGTCGGCTGCAGAGAGGGGCAGAGGGAGGAGAGAGGGGCGTTAGCAGGGGGAAATGAGTGGAGAAAAATGGGCAAGAAAAATGTAAGATCACGTCGTAGTTTTGTTGTTGCTTTTGCTGTTGCTTTTTAACTCTGTTTGCGGCCAACGGCAGCAGCAACCGCAATACGTAATGCACATTAGCCAAAGTACAGTGGGCAACTGTGGTTAAATATCCCACAAAAAAAATTATTATTTATTTTATATGCAAAACAAATTAAAAATTGTTAAGTTTAAATATAAATAAATAAGATATAATAGAAAAATTTACTGATTTTTTTTAACTGGAAAAATTCTAAAAATTAATTAAAATTGCAATAATTTAATAAAATTGTAAATAGTAAACTAAAATGTTTCTTTTAAAATTTTGATTCCATTTAATTTTTTTATTCTTAATTCCTAAGTTTTGACAAAATTCAAAAACTTCAGTTCTGTTTAAATTTCAATAGTGGCAACGCTGCACTGCGCTCTGCTCTCTTAAGCGCTGCTTCCTGTGCTCTTCTTTGCACCTCTGCTGAGAGCTTTGCGAAGAGCGCGTGTTTACAGTTTGCTCAGGCAAAGAGCGCGCAATAAGCAAAACATACAGACAGGCAGACAGAGACAGGGCTACGATCACTGCGCACGTGAGAGCGGGAGAGAGAGAGAGAACGGAAGAGAGGCGCAAGGTGCTGAACTCACCTGGCAAATTGACATCCTTGCCCACGTCGAACCAAATGGGCGTAATGTCGCTGCGCTTTTGGCCGTTAACGTTGTTGCGCAGCCAGAGGACGGGGCGGCGGGAGACGGCGGCGATGAGACGCTTAACTGTATCGATTGGCAGCTTGGCAGTGTTGGTAAACGCAAAGGAGGCGCCCGCCAACGGCAGAGGCGGGGGCGACGTAGAAGATGACGCATTGTTGTTGTTGTTGCTGTAAGCCAGATCCATGTCTGTGTCTCTCTCTTGCTCTCCGTCTCTCTCTCGCTTGGCGGAGTTGCTGCGACTCGCGCAGCTCAAGCGGTAAACCAAGACTGAAAGCGCCGAAAGAGAGAGAAGACGGTGCAGCAGATCTACGGGCACACGACTACGGCAAACGACGACGACGGCGACGACGGCGACGCCGAAGCAACCAGTTTACGTGCCTTTTGGCTGCGCACCAACAACGAAACCGAAAACGAAGGCAAAGGCGAACGAGATCAAGAGAGCCAGCGGCAGAGGCAGAGGCAGAGGAGAGCGAGAGAGGACAGGCTTGGCATGGAAGAACACCAATACCAACAACAACAACAGAGGGCGCTCTTCAGCAATTGGCTGCTATCCGGATGTTAAGCTTCCGCTGGCAACGCTCGGCTCCGCAGTCGCCATCGCCGTTGCCGACTTCGCTTTACGGTTATTAACTCGCTGGCTGCGGCTTCGGGCCGTAACGAATCGCAGCTGCGTTGCAACTTGTTACACAGTGTTGCCAAATGCTTTTTTTTTTTTTTTTCAGAAAAAAACTTTTTTGAGGAATAGGACAAAGAAATAAAACGTAAAAACTTAAAAAAAATTTAAAAATCATGTGAAAAAGAGCTATTATTTTTCAGCTACAATTGAAATCTCAAAACTTATTTATTAATAAACAAAATCTGTTTTTCCAACAAGGACATGCAACCATATATTATATGTATATTGGGCGAAGCAGAACAGTCGGACGCGCTCGACAGTAGAATAACCAGTAGCCCAGCAGCAATTCTTCTTACTTACGTTCTTACGTTTGAGCTATGCCAAAGGGCTGGATAGGTAGGGATTATGGTCTAGAATAGACATATATTCCGGAAAATAACCTTCTATATTTATTATAATATAATATATTATAATATATGTTTATTATAACGCTTGTTTACAATTACAATTAAATTCAAGCGCCAAAATTTTCGCTTGCCGCAGTTTCAAACATTTTTTTACCAAAAGGCGCAATTTAAAAAAAAAAATTTTTTTTTAATTTGGCAACACTCAACAGGTGTTTACTGTACATCTTGCTGTTGTTGTTACAGAGTCCTAAATAAGATTAAATATTAAAAATAAATGTTAACCAAAATTGATTTACATATAAAACTGTTGAAAAATTTAATTATATTTTATAATATATTTTATTAAATTTATATTATTATTTTTATTTAAATAATTTTAGTTTTATGTTAAATTTTAACATTAATTTTAATGTAAGGCATTGCAGCATGTTACACACACACACACAAGCATACATAAAATCTTAACATTTATGGGCAGCACTCGACAGGTGTTTACTGTAATTGTTGTTGTTACTGTAATTGTTGTTGTTGTTGTTGTTGTTGCAGGTTGGCTCGTCCTAGACAAGATCGATATGCTGCACGCGTAGGATGGTAGCGTGCTCTGGCTGTGGCTCTGGTGCTGTGGCTGCGGCTGCGGCTGTTGCGCTTTGTTTATTTTTAACCAAAACTGGATTTTTCACTACGGTCGGCTGCATGGAGCCATGGAACGTGAACGTACAAAACACAAAACACAAAATGTTCACGCTACGCCAGTTAAAGCGCTTGCGGAAAAAGCAAACCGACAGACATACAGACAGACAGACGTACGTATATGGAGAACACACGCACACACGCACACAAACGAAACGTATACGTGTTTATTTGTGTCCGTGTGTGTGTTGTGCTAGCCAAGCCCCAAAGCAGCAAACTTCATTTTTTGCACGATCTTTGCCTGCCTAACACACACACACACACACACGCACACAATCTCCATTAAAGTTCCCACTGCGCGTGTGTACGTGACGCTATGCATGCCTGTGTGTGTGTGTGTGAGTGTGAGAAAATGCAAGCAAAGCGCAAAAGGCAATTGGCGAGAATTGGAATTCCGATAAGCTAAAGTGCCGACATTTGATCCTTGAAATTGCAGGAGCAGAAAATAAGAAATTAAAACATAAAACACGATTCTTTCAGTTTTTTTTCAGTGTACGCTTGCGTTTATTTGGAAAATGTTTCGTTTTGCCTATGTTAATGTTAATTAACAGCAGGAAGTTGTTCTGTTTTGTCTATGTTAATGTAAATTAACAGCAGGAGAGAGAATAATGTAAGCAAAGCGCAAAAGAGAATTAAACAACAGAAACATATTGTTTAGTTTGGGTTATGTTAATGCAATGTTAATAACAGCAGAAAGATGCTTGCAGTTAATGTTTTGCAAAATGTAAATTAACAGCAAGATGTTTAGCATTAAATAGAATTGGAGAGAAGTTTAGCTCTTAAATGTTAAGCTTATCTACCGACATTTGATGCTTGGGTGGAATTGGCAACATAAATAAAAAAACGGTTTAATTTTTAAATTTAGATCTTTATAGTGAACAACAACAAAAGCGCTTAGGTTTATTTTGTTTTTGCTGGAAAATGTTGAATTTTACATGTTATGCCAATTAGCAGCAGAACGATGTTTACAGCAAATGTTTTGTTAATGTTAAGGTTGGTAGTGTTATGCTAATGTTAACTAACAGCAGGAAGATGTTGTGAATCAGTAGTCTGTTGTGTATGTGTGTGTAACGGTATATTGTTCTGTTACACGGCCTTGCCAGATTGTTTGAATGTTTGTTGTACGTTCTCTTACACTTGTAATTGTTTTTGTTTTTTGTTTTGTTTGTCTTAGCTTAATTCTAATGTAATTTATGCCATGCCAGCGTTGAGTCGAAAGCGCCTGCGCAATGGGCTCAAAATGCTGTTTTACCAATAAGCGGAGATTTAACTTAGATTATTATTAATTGGATTTTCACTCGCTTCGTGCGGCTCGTGCTGCTCTTCCAGGCCGCGCTTGCGACTTCCAACCGCACTTCCAGTCGCCGCGCTTCCCGTCTGCCCTCCAGTCATAATGGAATAGTTTTTCGTTGTTGTTTTGCGTGTATTTGCGTCCTTTTCCAACGCGTGATCGACGCCATTGCTGTGGCCGTTGTTGGAAGTTCCAGTGGAATTGTTGTAAGGGGAACAGCCGCCATTGGCATTGTCATTTCCATTGTTGCTTCCAGTGCCGTTTCCATTGCCCGCCCGCTCCCCGCCCTCATTGATAAACACGTCCATGTGATCGATGGTATCATTGAGCGCAAAGCTCTGATCCCTCCGCTCGCTCTTCTTCCACAGGTAGTAGAACTGCACCAGCTCCCGCATGGTTCGGGTGCGCACCTGCAACAGAAATCTAGGACTGTAAATTAGGCATGTACAAAGGTTTCGATTTTTATCGATAACATCCGATATTTGCATTTTTTTTTAAATATTGTTCGATATTATTACAAGAAATTGATATTTGCCTAAAAAATTTTGGTGGGATATCCTGATCTTATATCCTATAACTAGGACTGTAAATTAGGCATCTAAAAAGGTTTCGGTTTTTATCGATAATATCCGATATTTGCATTTTTTTCAAATATTGTACGATATTATTACAAGAAATTGATATTTGCCTAAAAAATTTTGGTGGGATATCGTGATCTAATACTAGGACTGTAAATTAGGCATGTAAAAAGGTTTCGATTTTTATCGGTAACATCGATATTTGTATAATATATTCTAAAGATGTTGTGGTGCATCGTAATCGTATATCTTATTCAACATTCTTAGAAAAAATATGCAAATATCGATATAAATCTATTTTTATAAAATTCCCAAACCAAACTTGATATTTGCCAAAAAAATGTTATCGACGATATATCGATTAATAAAAGGCTAAAGTTAAAGCCTCACCTGATGCTGTCGGATCTGGTAAAAGTCCTTGCCGTACTTGTGGATGCCCTCCTCGAACTTCTGGCACTCCTCCTCCGACCAGCTGCTCATGGTGTCGCTGAGGGGCAGGACGTTGAGGCGCTTGCGTCGCACCGCCTCCTTGAAGTCGTAGCCGCACTGCACCAGCAGATGCAGCGCCTGCTCGTTGTCCTTGACCACTGCATCCGTCGGAGCTGTTTCCGGAGCAGAGCTCGGGGCTGGAGCAGCAGGAGCAGGCTTGGATTCCATGGGAATGGACGCCTGGTTATCGCCAGCTTCCAGCTCATCGGCGGTTGCGGCGCGGGTTTCCTGTATTTGGCACAAATACTCCTCCACCTCGCGCTCCGAGACCTGCCTTGGCTCCCAGATCAGCTGATCCTCGTTCTCGTAGGGCAGCACATCGCCGTACTGCGAGAGGCCTTCCGGTATTTCCGCCTGATAGTCCATGCCCACCATGATCATCTTTCTGGCATCCTCGGAGTCGGTGTCCGTGTCCTCCTCCTCGCCCTCCGCCTCCTCGAACAGCGTCTGCAGTGGCGTAACTGAAAGGGAAGGAGATTCTATATAACTTTTGACTGTAATATATACCTCTGGTAGAGCTGGGCTACGATTCGATGTAATCGATTGTTTTTATCGACGATTAAATCGATTCTTTTTTTGAGAATCTTTTTTTTTGCGCAATGTAAATAGATTTTTTGACGTGAATCGATCGAAAATATCGATGCTACAAAACTAATATCGCCGCTCTTATTTCGATTAATCGATTTTACTGTTACTCACAGCTCTCCTGCTGCTCTAGCTGCTCCGGCGGAGTCTGGGCGAAGGTCTGCTCCGGATAGAGATCGAGCAGATGTGAGCGATGCGGTTTCTTGTGCTGCTCCGGAGCCGGAAGCAGCAGCAGCTGCTCCTCCTCAGCATCCGCTGGCTCCTCGAGAGTTGTGCCATTCAGCTGCTGCTGCTCCGCCTCCGCCTCCAAATGCTGCTCAGTCTGTGCTCTGTGCTCCGCTTCCGCCCCCTCTCCCTCCCCCTGCTCTAGACGCTGCCGCTTGGGCGGACGTCGGCGTCGGGCGCAGCCGCTGCGCTTGAATCCGCCGGAGAGCGGAGCCGGAGGCATGCTGCCGTACTTGGCCAGCAGCTGCTCTATCGGCATCTCGCTCTCCTCCCTCAGCGTCGCGATCTCCTCCTCCGCGTTGTGCGCCTCCAGATCCGCCAGCGCCTCCTCCTCGTTCAGCGTCCCCTCATCGTCGAAGTCGTTCACCATCATCTCAATCGTTGGCTCGAATGTCGTGTCCGCCGCGCAGCTGCTGGGCGACATGGGCGCTGCCACGCCCACCGTTCCCACTGCTCCCACTGAAGGGGATCTGCGGCTCTCCCCCTCTCGCGTAGGTTCGCGTCCCGCCATTGCAAGTTTTGATTTGATTTCGCCTGCGTTTGTTTGCCCTCGAAATCGGCTAGGCTCGGCAGTGTGACCGTAGCACGTAACGCAAGAATTATCGACACTGTCAGTGTATACCTGGCACAGGGTTGCTGCGAAACTGTCAAATCGATAAGTGAACTTGTGAGCGAGCCGATATTGAACTAAGCGAATAATAATATATATTTTAAATATAAAATTGTTTAGTTTATTCTCTATGGTATATTAGCATCTGTACAGCAATAATTTATTCTATTTATATACATTATTGTATTATTTTAGCATTTATTTATTCTGTTATATTTCGAATCTAGCTATTTCTGGCTCCACTCCTCCTTGGGTGTTTGTGCAGCGTTGCCACGTTTTAACAATTTCAACTGGCCAGTTTGAGCAAGGCGACGCTATTGGAAAAAAATGTTCCTAAATATTGAATTATATTATTTTTATTACTCAATAAAATAATGTACGCAGTTTAAATTGTATACTTTTTTAACCCACTGTGCTGCCTTGGCATGCATTTTCAAATGCACAAAGAATGCGCGCCACTCGCAGCGTTGCCAACTCAGCTTTTTATTTCAGAATGTAATTTACTCATACGATAAATATATATAAAAAAAATATTAAATATATTTAACTTAGTAATTTATTGTTGTGTATTAATATTATTTGAAGCTATTTCGTTTATTGCAAATCTAGCAGCTTCTGGCAACACTGTCTGTGGCAAATCGCAGCAACACACCACTTTGTTGGCATTATTTAGTACGTTTTCCCCACACACACACGCACACATACATCGGTTGCGTCGTTTGTTGAACGTGCTCGCCAGTTTCGTTCTCCCCTTCAACCGTGTCGGACGTGAGCGGCGAACGAGAAAGAGAATAAGTAGAACGGCCATTTTGACGTTCGCACGGTGTGCGCGACTACAAAATAATAAAAAATAAAATATATATACAAATGCACAACATACGAAAATAAGATATATAATTGCAAGCAAATTATTGCACAAAGTTTGCACAAAGAAACGCCCACGCCACCGCCCCCCACTGACCGACGGGTGCTTTATCTGTGAATTGGCTGCAAGAATTTTCCATTCGGCGTTTCCTTTCCCCCAATTCTTCCAAATGCTGCTCTAAAAACGACAAAGGAAATCAACGAATTCTGCTACCAAATAAGAAACAATAAAAATCAGTTAAAATGCTGGAATCGCCCAAGTTTATTGAGAACGATCTTTACGATGGCAGCCGCATTTTCACCGGCCTGGCCGACATGGTTGGCCTCTCTGTGGATTTGGTAAGTTCCCTTACTCTTTTAGCTCTTATTTTTGTTATTATTATGCATAATTAAACGCTTTTGCAATCAGAATCGCAAGCTTCATGCCCCGCTTGCTGCCACAACAACACAAGCGCAGGATTGCCTCACCCTGTGCTCTCTTTGCATATGTGTGTGTGTGAGTGTGTGTGTGTGTGAGCTGACTTACATACAAACATTCGCATGTGTGTATGTCTGTTTGTATACATTTGTCGAAGGCTGAACGCCGGTTGAACTATATAGCGTTATTCCCCACACTCCACAAAATTAGCCCAACATATTCTTCAGTGTTGGCATTGCAATCGATAACACCTTCAATATCATCGGTAGTTGCAAATCGATTAATCCAGGCAAACATTCTGCCAAAATTATTCCAACTTTAACTTTCAATTTTAAGCTTTTGTTTTTTCTATATAATTGATATGTTAATCGATTATTATCGATGGCTAGAAATAGCTAGATTTGCTATATAAAATATTTAAAAAATAGCTTAAAATGAACATAAAAATTTATAACAAATATAATTAATAATGTAAAATAGTAAACAAAAAAAAAAACTCTATAATTTGAATAGATTTAACATAAGCAAATAAAATGCTGAAACCCGCCAAATTGGCAACACTGCATCATGTGAATCCTATATTCCATATTCCAATTAGCTGCGTATTAAAGCATTTGATTTGTTGTTTATTTTCTGCTCTACTTTGGCATATTGCGCGTAGTCACGCTGTCATTAACCTCTGCCTTGTTTAAACAAATAAAATCGACACTATGGATGTACATGCATAAATTATAATCATCGATTCAACATCAATGTCACGATGTACCGATGTTTAACCGATGTTTTTTTTTTTCTATAGATATTAAACTGCAACAATATCGAAATGTCCATTAAAATCATACAGTTATCGAATTTTTATAAATATCGATTTAAGATATCGATTTATTTTAAATATTTTTATCATAATCAAATTTGTGTGTTAATAATGTATCGATGTTTAACCAATGTTTTTTTACGATATCGATCATTATTTATCGAGTTCTTATAGATATCGAAAAACTTTGTTACATTTTTTTTCGATCTCTAATCAGCGGTTTTAATACTCATTGCTCATTACGTTTAATTATAAACTATTTTTATAATTTTCTAAATTTGTGCAATTGCAATTCGAATTAATCACAACAATTGAGTCAGCGACAGCGCTCTCACCTCACCTCTTTCCCCTCTCTCACCTCGTCAACTATTTCCCCTCTCTCACCCCACTCACCCCTTTCGACAGTCACAAT
Organism: Hypselothyrea guttata; assembly: GCA_035045125.1. NCBI lineage: Eukaryota > Metazoa > Arthropoda > Insecta > Diptera > Drosophilidae > Hypselothyrea > Hypselothyrea guttata. The sequence continues at coordinate 1,275,515 of JAWNNJ010002189.1, read as the reverse complement.
GGAAATGAACTCAACAGCTGGCAATGAGAGCGCAGCTCAAGAGAACGATTAATAGAGGGGTGGGGGAGGCACAAGGTGATTAGGCACTTGAGCTAACGGCTTAAGACGACATCAAATCTCTTTTGAGCCAATACAAGTGCGTCGTATTAACAATTTGCCTTTGCCTTTGCCGTTGCCAATTGCCAAGCTTCAAAATCAAACTCACTTTTTACGATGATCTAATGCCACATGTCGTCAGCGCCGGCATATGTAAAAAACACAATAAAAAAAGATACTCGCATTGTTGTTGCTGTGCGTGACACATACCAACAAATCATATATACATACATCATACGTATTTAGCCAGAATTCTGCTCTAAATTCAGATTTTTGAAAACGTTTTGTTTGTAAACAAAAATAAGCAACAGCTGGAGTTGCGAGAGAGCGAGAGAGCGAGTTTCGATGACTCAGACTTGGCGCTCTCTTTCACAGGGTGTTTCGCGTGCTGCAACTTTTTAGTTGTAAGTGAGTGTGATATTGCAATTTGCAAGCAGCGAAAGAAGATCGCCATGTTGTATGTTTGTAAACAAACGCAAGCAACAGCTGGAGTTGCCAGAGAGCGAGAGAGCGAGTTTCGATATTGGCCAGATTTATCACTCTCTCGCTCTCTCACAGGGTGTTTAGCGTAATGCATTCGGTTGAAAATAAAATAGTAAATAAAAATAATAAATAAAAAAAGTAAATAATAAATAATATATGTTGATACTAAATAAGATGATTAAATAATAAAAATTATGTATAAATACAATATTAAAATTAATTATAAATTTAGCAAACCAATTTATGATAAGCCTAAATTAAATTCTAAAAACACGCTTAATTTTTTCCACTGTGCAAATTTTCGTAGTTTTACGTGTGAAACATTACAAGAAGGTCGCTTTGTTGTGCGTGTGTGTGTGTGTTTGTGTGTGTGTGCGTGGGTGGTGTGATATGGTGCCGGCAGTGTTGCCAAATATAGCCAGATTTAAATTACAAAATACCAAATAAATCTTAAAATAAATATAAAAAATATATTAAAAAATGCATACTCTATGTATGTAGAATGAGAATATAAAAAATAAATATTATTTGCAAAGCTAACTAAATTGGCAACGCTGGTTGCCAGGCTCATCATTGGCGCCAAATATTTGATTTGTTTTTGTTTTATTGAGTACATAAATTGTTGTCAAGGCCACACGCAAGCATTAATAACAGTTTAAACTGCAAATTGGTCAACTGTTAATAAGAAATGCACACACACACCTACATACACACGTACGCACATACATACATACAACCGGCATTTAACAGCTTTTATTGGCTGCTCTCCCACGCAACGCGCGCTCTCACTCTCCACCTCAGCCTCTCTCTTCGCCTCTCTCTCATTCTTCTTTGCAATTTTCTGCGTATTTGTTTTTGTTATTAAAGCCAAGTGCGCAGCAAGCGAATTTTTTGGGGAGTCAGTGAACCGGAACTGGTTCAAAGTGCAAGGGGCGAAACAACTGTAAATCGCAAGAGCTGAGAGGGGGGAAGTTAACAGCGCAGAAAGAGAGAGAGAGAGAGCGGCATTTTAACAATTGTGCACATTTTATTGCTTATTTTCAGCAATTTATATTTTGTTCTAAAGTGGAATAGGCATAAAATTTTTATTGAATTAATACTAGAAAGTGTGTTTGTGTGTGTGTGTGTGTGTGTAGTTGGCCTTGAATTTATGGCATGATATTGCTTGGGCAAGCTGTTGCGCTCTCTGCTCTCTGTTCTCTCACTCTTACTCTCACTGGCGCTGTTGTTGCTTGCCTTGTCAGCTGGCAGCTAACAGCTGTTAATGGCGAGTGGCGCCACCTATACGCTATATCAAAATGTTTTATTATTAGTTTGTGTATTTGTGATTAAATAAATAACAGGGTATTCTGTCATGTTGAGATCATTATGTTATTTTAAAATAAATGGGAGTTTACAGTCTGCAAAATAACAGTTAAGGCTTTTATGTACATGCGCTGTTATAACGCTGAAGGAAATTATGTAAATACGCTGTTAAACATAGAGTTTACATCAGTACAAATCAAGTTAACGCTTTTATGTCAATGCGCTGTTATTACGCTGTTAATGTTAAAATTCGACATTTTGAAGCACCAGTCATGTTAAGTGAAGGAAATTAAGTTAACACGCTGTTAAGTGTAAAAACCTAGAGTTTACAGTGGTACAAATGTAATGTTAATGCGCTGTTAAGGGTAAAACAAAAGTTTATTGTCAGAAGTGCAGATTGTTAGACTTTCTGCGCTCAAATAAACATTTAATGTAGTATGTATTTTTTATCGCGCGTACACACACCCGAAATTTGTTGCTGTTTTTGTTTTTGTTTTTTATTATTGTTTTATGTTTATTTATAGTCATCACGCCACCTTAGCGTACGCGCATTTGCCGATTTTGGCCCCCAATTCCTGCACAAAGTTAATTAAATGATTTATGGGTTTATTTTCATTGCAGCAACAACAGCAGCATTGACTAAGTGATTGATAGATGTATTTTATGGGCAGATAAGGGTTCTAAGCTGCAGCATGCAACAGTTGAAGAGGCGTGGCAAGTGGCTTAAGCCAGCCAAAGATGCGAACAAAAGCGAGTAAAGAGAAAGGGAAAGGGGGGCATGCAATGGGGCAACAATTTGCAGTTGCATTGTTACCGCTTTTATTCCCGTTGTAGGGCTTATCTGGCATCTAGCTAGGTTTTCTAGGTTTTCCGTTGTGCAGAGACAATGCGCGTAACAAGTGCTTGTTAGACAGTCCATAGAAGATAGGGTTTCTAAGGTCCTTGAAACAGGGAATTTAATTCCTGAAATATGGATCACAAAGTTAAAATTATTTGTATTATTTATTTATCAAATATATCCAAAATAAAAGTCTCATTTTAAAAATATTCTAAAATATATTAAAAATTTAAATACAACTTTTATTTTTCATTTTTATTTTTTAAATTAAATTTAAGAATTACAAACCATTTTTGGAAAGAAAAGTTTATTCCATTCCCGAATTTACCTTTAAATAATATATGTGAATTTTTTCCATTCTTCCGGGGGAATGTTTTGTGCTTTGATTTGTTTAAACGCCTAACTTATTTACGGTTTCTGTTAAAATGTCAATTGTATTGGAAGTATTTTATTTGATTCTATTTGCAATATAATTATTATGCTCGTACATAGTCCAAACTCAATAGCAAAACTCGAGTTCATGCTCAATTTAAACACTTTACCTTGAGCTTTGCTTTTTGTTTTTGGTTTTTAAAGAGACCTGTTTCGGCAGCACAATCAATGGGCTGCCCACTTGTGATGTAAGCCTCTATATTTCTGTCCGTTTGTCCGTCTATCCGTCCGTCCGCCCGACTATCGCGTCCGTCCGTCGGATTTGAAGCCGAGGCCTTGGCTCTGACAGACAGACAATTTCCTTCCGTGTGCTACAGTTATAGAACCATCATACAATACGTGTGTATATTATTTACTACACTGATAAAAATTAAAGGGTATTTGAATCAAGAATTTTCGGTGTCAATATATCAATAAGCTAGAATATTCTTAATCCAAGAACGCAATAATTCGGTTTCTAAAAATAATTTTTTTAGTCTCTAATTCTAGAACAAAGCAAGATTCGTTTACAAGCTTTATTTCTTAAAACAAATTCAATTTTTCTGAGTGTAGTATTTCTGCATTTCTGTGATTTATGCGTCGAATAGTTTTTGGTAGTTTGCCCTACGTTTTTAATAGAGCTAGGCACCTTTTAAATTACTCGATCTACTTTTCAACCTTTGCCATTTCTTGAATTTAAATATCTTTAGAAACGAAATCTCAAAGCGTAATTCTATAAAAGCTAAATTATTTTAGTATTTTTTGATAAATAGATACTTATGTCCAATATTTTATAGCTGAAATACATCATAGTTGTCAGAATAATTATACCTACTTACTGTCTGTTGCATGCTAAAGAGTCAAAATTATCGAAAGTTATATTCTTGGTCATGTTTTCACTTTCATTGACCGCAAAGCTTTCGGTTCAAACACAAACAAATCCCGTTTAAGCATTGCGAATTCCGAAGAGAAGTTAAAGCAAAGTTTCTTTGGTAGAGCCAAAACTGGTTGATCAACATTCGTGTGCCTTGCAATTCAAGTGATTACGACACTTGCGTTTGTTCGTCAACTATATTTCACTTCATGTTTGTTACGGGAATACCATCTGGAATTGCCAGGCATTCTGAGGCAGCATATTATCAGCGGAATAGTCGAGTGCAACGCTCTGAAAGAAATCAATAAGAAGCATATACTACGTATATTTATAAGAGGGGGTGTATATCTTACTGCGACAATCGCCACAATACAAAGGTGTTAAGCACTGGGAATCTAGAACTTATCTTTATGACGCACAAATAAGACCTCGTAGTGTTTTGACCTACCGCGCACTAAGCGACGTGGCTCTTTGTCTAGCTATACGTATGCCCCGATAAAGCTAAAACTTGTGAAATGCTGAGAGAGTCATTGAAAGAAAGAGGATACAAGAAAAAACATCCAAGTGAAACTATATATTAAGAAGATTCTAATATTATTCGAACTATAAACCGAACTACTTCACTGAAAGGAACTGGATTCAAAGAAGAAGAACAGGGAGGATAAGAAGAAAAACCCAAACACATTGATCGAAATGAAACTGAACTGAAGAGAAGAACATCCTTCGCACGATAAACTGAACGAAATGGAACTGAACTCGAAGAACAACTTCAATATGTAATAGTACTCGTAGTTCCAGTATTGACATATGTAATACCTACTTGTGTATTTCGGGAGTAACATGCAAAGATGCTTAAGAAATTGTGGTTGCATTATCAAGACATGGCCAGGAAATACATGTAAGCTAACACTGCACTCTAATTAGGCAAATAGTTATTGCCGCACTTGAAGCCCTCAGTATGTGGATCATATAAAAGCCACCACCGGTCGCACCACTTGCATTACATTACACACGAAAGTGGTAAAGTAACGTTATAGTTAGTTATCCTTTCGAGTGCAAACAAACAAAAGATGCAACTATGTAAGTTCTGTGGTGCATTGCACTCCTGATTTGCCAGATTCTTTGGAATAAACCACATTTCTTGTTCAACCACAGTCAAGTTCCTGCTACTAACGGCCCTCGTTGCGGTGGTGGTTGCCCAGAAGCGGCAATTGCGCCCCAGCTGTAATGATCAGCCCGATGGCAAGTTTTTAGCGGATCCTGCACGATGCGCTGGATATTACATGTGCCATAAGGGCCACGCCTGGCACCACACCTGTAACCTTGGCCAATTCTTCGATGAAGTCACTCAGTCCTGTCTCACCTCCAGTGTGGTGAATTGTGTCAACTTCAGGGGACTTGCGCTCCGCGTCTCGGTGTTGGAACCGCATTCACCACTTGCTTCGGAGCCTTGCACCACCCCAGCTCCCCCTTGCACTACGACAACCACCTGTCTACCACCGCCACCTCCTCCATGCACCACAACCACCTGTGAACCACCGAAGCCTCCATGCACCACAACAACCTGTGAACCGCCAAAACCCGAGCCGTGCACCACAACCACTTGTGAACCACCAAAGCCCGAGCCATGCACCACAACCACTTGTGAACCACCAAAGCCCGAGCCATGCACCACAACCACTTGTGAACCACCAAAGCCCGAGCCATGCACCACAACCACCTGTGAACCACCGAAGCCTCCATGCACCACTACAACATGCACCACAACCACCTGTACCACTACAACATGTACCACAACCACCTGCACTACTACTACATGTACCACAACCACCTGCACTACTACGACATGCACCACAACCACCTGCACTACTACTACATGCACCACAACTACCTGCACTACTACTACATGCACTACAACCACCTGCACAACTACAACATGCACCACAACAACCTGTGAACCACCGAAACCTCCATGCACCACAACCACTTGTGAACCACCAAAGCCCGAGCCATGCACCACAACAACTTGTGAACCACCAAAGCCCGAGCCATGCACCACAACCACTTGTGAACCACCAAAGCCTCCATGCACCACAACCACTTGTGAACCACCAAAGCCGGAGCCATGTACCACAACCACTTGTGAACCACCAAAGCCTCCATGCACTACAACCACCTGTGAACCACCAAAACCGGAGCCATGCACCACAACCACTTGTGAACCACCAAAGCCGGAGCCATGCACCACAACAACCTGTGAACCACCAAAGCCCGAGCCATGCACCACAACCACTTGTGAACCACCAAAGCCTCCATGCACCACAACAACCTGTGAACCACCAAAGCCCGAGCCATGCACCACAACCACTTGTGAACCACCAAAGCCTCCATGCACCACAACCACTTGTGAACCACCAAAGCCCGAGCCATGCACCACTACAACATGCACCACAACCACCTGTACCACTACAACATGTACCACAACCACCTGCACTACTACTACATGTACAACAACCACCTGCACCACTACTACATGCACCACAACCACCTGCACCACTACAACATGCACCACAACCACCTGCACCACTACAACATGCACCACAACTACTTGCACTACAACCACTTGCACCACCACAACATGCACCACAACCACCTGTGAACCACCAAAGCCGGAGCCATGCACCACAACCACCTGTGAACCACCGAAGCCTCCATGCACCACAACCACCTGTGAACCACCAAAGCCGGAGCCATGCACCACAACCACCTGTGAACCACCGAAGCCGGAGCCATGCACCACAACCACCTGTGAACCACCGAAGCCTCCATGCACCACAACCACTTGTGAACCACCAAAGCCCGAGCCATGCACCACAACAACCTGTGAACCACCAAAGCCCGAGCCATGCACCACAACCACTTGTGAACCACCAAAGCCTCCATGCACCACAACCACCTGTGAACCACCGAAGCCTCCATGCACCACTACTACATGTACCACAACCACCTGCACTACTACTACATGCACCACAACCACCTGCACTACTACTACATGCACCACAACCACCTGCACCACTACAACATGCACCACTACAACATGCACCACAACCACTTGCACCACTACAACATGTACCACAACCACCTGCACCACTACAACATGCACCACAACCACCTGTACTACTACAACATGCACCACAACCACCTGCACCACTACAACATGCACCACAACCACCTGCACCACAACCACTTGCACCACAACCACCTGCACCACTACAACATGCACCACAACCACCTGCACCACTACAACATGCACCACTACAACATGCACCACTACAACATGTACCACAACCACCTGTGCTCCAGACGTTAAGGCTGCACCCACAGTAGGCAGCATCGTAACCAAACTGATTCCGAAACCGGTGCAGAATCTTGTGAGCTCCGCCAGTGCCGACTGCCTCGGTAGGGCCGATGGCACCTACCTGCAGGACGACAAGCACTGTCGCCGGTACTTCCAATGCCGCGCCGGCGTTCGGACGGTGCGCAGATGCAAGTCTGGCAACTGGTTCGACATTGAGGCAGGCAAGTGCCGTCGTCGCAGCCTGGTGCTCAACTGTCCGGCCCAGCGTAATTAAAGCGAACTACAGCCGAGTGGCGCTTCTTGAAGAGCAGTACAACAAGGAGTAGAACCCTGCAAATGTAGTTTTCCAACTAGGTTTTCAGTTTTGAAAACCTATCTAAATAAATGCTGCAAATTGGAATTGAAATTAAATGTGTTTCGAATATCTCTGGTATGTTTCGGCTAAATTTGACTCATCGTATCTTTCGTAGTTATCGATAGATTTTTATGAAATTTACAGAATTGGTAGATATAGTATTAATGATCTGTACCAATTACTGAAAACAGTAGATGACGTAGATTAACTTATATTTCTTAAATAGGTCTATTTATTCTATTTATGCTGGTTGTGGGCGAACCTGTGTCGATTTGTCAATTGTAGTAATTGAGAACTGAGTTGTTCCATTTTGAAACGATAACTCAGAAGGTTAAGCGCCAAAAGTTATCGATTAACGAAAATCTTTAAAATTATCAGCTGTGTTTCCAGTATAAAGCATTTTACTGTTGTGCTGAGACTTGTTTCTTGGTGCTGATGAACTGCAAATAAAATTATAATTGTTTTACAGCAATTACTGATAACGATTTATTTTTGCACTGATTGTTAAGTGTGCCAGACAACAGCGCCTGATAGCATTTATTTTATTAAAATTTTTGTAAGTCAACTTCGTCCGTTGTCAGCTGATAACTGCTGCCCCTAGGGTTGCAAAAGGGGTGTGGTTTGAAGCCCGATAACGCCTTGACAATGAAATATAATGGTGCATAACTGATAGGCAGAGCAGCGGCTTATCAGAGAGCATGTTGAAACAAAAGCTGGGAGAAAGTCGACATATGTATTTAATTCTCAAATAGTTTTACGCTCAAATTGTTTATAATTAAGCCCATAATTCTGCAATTTACCGACATTTATCTAGAAATTTATACACATTCTCCTACATTTATCGGTTGTCCGAAGAAATTGCAATATTATTTCGTATACAATTTGCATTCAGAGTCAAACGGCGGCCAAGGCCATGGGCGACCCTTCTCTATATTGATCAGATCGGAACGATCAAGTGCAATGCACGTCAGCTTCAAGTGATATATATACTATATCGTATATATGCAACTGACAGATCGTATTCTGCGGTTTGAGAATTGCGATCACTTGAGTGAAAATAAATTGCACAACAAAAAACATGTTTGTGCTTTAATTAAGATGACACAGACAAGCAATAGCTTTAAAATATATATATCAATAGTATTGTCGTAAAATACTATTGTGTATAGCCTAACAAAATATTAGTTTACGACAATAATAACAAATGTCGGTTCAGTAAAAGTATTCTTCATTTTGGCCTGACTATCGCATTGTTTTTGAGTAAATAATGGCTATATAACTTTACTATCGCTAGACTGTCGTATCGTTAAATGTTATGAGAATATCTTACATTTGAAGTCTTGTAAAAAAATCATAAATATTGTTCTATTAATATCTTTAATTTCGCAGTAAATAATGGCGATATAACGATATAGCGAAACTATCGTATCGTTAAATGTAAATGTTTGATGTTTAAATTTGTGGAATAAATATCTAATATTATTCCACTGTTTGCATTTCAGTATTTAATTTAAATGTAAAATTTTCTATTAAAATTTCCATAACTTATAAATTTTTAAAGGGTATACAATATTCTTTATATAATAAATAATCCCTTACTTATTGCTAATTTATTTCTCCTTTTTCAGGTCAACTTTTTAATCTGCCAAATATCGGCGCTCTTCCTCGCCTCGCTCTTCCGCTCGCTGCTGCATCCTTCCAAGGTGTCCTACGAGGTGCGCCACACATTCGCCCTATCTTTGGGATTATTCTGTGGCTACTTCTGCTTCGGCCAACAGGCGATACATATCGCTGGATTGCCCACAATATGCTATATCGTAATACGCACACAGGATCCACGCATAGTTCAGCGGTAAGTTGAGGGATACTTCTATAAATCTATGAATTCAATTCAATTTCTATATCCACAGTACCGTTATGCTGGTGGCCATGGGCTATTTGCTCTGCGTGCATCTGATGCGACAGTTTTACGATTATGGATCCTATGCGCTGGATATTACAGGTCCGCTGATGATCATCACCCAGAAGGTAACCAGTTTGGCCTTCAGCATACACGATGGTTTTGTGCGCAAGGATGAGGTGCGATTACACATAAATACTATATATATCACATCTGTACTATATAGATTTTAAACTATAACGCTAGGATATGACAAAGGCACAGCAATATCATGCGATACGCAAGATGCCCTCGGCCCTGGAATACTTTTCGTACGTCTGGCATTTTCAGAGTCTGATGGCGGGACCCTTGGTGTTCTACAAGGACTACATTGAATTTGTAGAGGGTTGCAACCTGCTGAAGCGACCCTCAACAAATGTGAGTAGAGCAGAAGACGATGGGAAGAGTTCGTTTCATCACTTGATTTGTTATATCTCTGTAGGCTAATCTGGATAATGGCAAATCTGAATTGGTATTGGAACCATCGCCTACGAAAACAGTCATACGTAAGGTGCTGGGCAGCATGGTGTGCGCATTCATATTCATGAGATTCGTTAAGATATATCCTGTAAAGAATATGAAAGAGGACGACTTTATCAACGACACCAGCATACCCTATAAGTTCTGGTATGCCATGATGGCAACCACCTGCATTCGCTTTAAGTATTATCACGCCTGGCTCCTAGCCGATGCCATTTGCAATAACTCAGGTCTCGGTTTTACCGGATACGACAAGGATGGCAACGCCAAATGGGATCTAATCTCCAACATCAATGTGCTGTCATTCGAGGTGAGTGGAAGTTTTGGGGATTTAAATCGACAAGAGTTTAGAGATATTGAATATTGAAAAAATATTCTCAACCAATATCGATTTATTAATCGGTTTCTCTTCGCAGTTTGCCTCCAATATGCGGGATGCGATCAACAATTGGAATTGTGGCACCAATCGCTGGCTGCGCACCCTGGTCTATGAGCGCGTGCCCAAGAAGTACGGCACGCTGTTGACCTTCGCACTGAGTGCTGTGTGGCATGGCTTCTATCCGGGCTACTATCTGACATTTGCCACAGGGGCCTTGGTGGTGACTGCGGCACGTGTGGCACGTCGCCTCTTCCGTCATCGCTTCCAGAGCACAAGGAGTAATCGAGTGTTCTACGACGTACTCACCGTCATTGTTACGCGCATTGTGATGGGCTACGCAACATTCCCATTTGTTCTGCTTGAATTTATGGTGAGTTTTTGCGATTTCAATCGATAAACAACAATTATTTTTGTTATCGGCCGAAAAATAGGCATAACAAAGTTTGTTTTTCTTTTATCAGCGAATATTTTGCAATTATCGATAACTTCGGTATTAATCGATCTGTTTCAATTATCGATAACTTCGATATTAATCGATATTTTTTAATGTTTGTTTATCTCGTTCCACTTACAGGGCAGCATCAAATTGTACCTGAAATTTTATTTGTGCCTTCATATTATTTCACTAGTGACCATATTTATACTGCCGCGTTTCATACGCGGCGAGAGGCGTGGCGAGGCGCGTCGCAGCGCCGGCACGGAGCTGGCTAGCGTTGCGGAGGGGAAGGAGGAGGAGGAGCAGCAGAAGGTGCCACTGGCGGTGGCCAACGATGATCTCAATGTGGATGATGAGCAGGCGGAGGAGCCGGAGACCACGAAGCACGCTAACGATAAATTCCCGAAGGAGTTGGAGCAACCACAGCTAACACTTCCGACACGCCCACAGCAACCGCTGATCCCGAAGGAACCTCAGGCAACCGCAACGTGTGCACGGGATGCGGTTAGCGTGCCGCATGATCAGTGCGAGATGGATCAGCTGTCGAGCAAGCTGAAGGAGAAGATCGAGGCGGAGACCAAAAATATTGAGGAATTTATTGATAAGACTGTGACGGAAACCGTTAGCGGCATCGTTGAGTTCAAGAACGATCTGATGCGCGACATCGAGTTCCCAAAACTCAAATCTGTCAGCAGCACCGCCGTCAATCTGGTGGATGCAGCGGCAGGTCTGCGCAAACGTAACATATCCACACCACACGACAACCACAACCACAACCACAACACCCTCAGCACCACCAACCACATGAACAACAACAGCCACAGCAACAACAACACTCAGGCCCTGCCCCAAAAGGACGACGAGGAGGAGCAGCTGAACACCAGCAACAGCAGCGGCACCTTCCTCAAAAAGGAGATCGAGGTGATCAACGCGGTGGTGCAGCAGGCGAATGTGCTGCCAGCGGTGCTAAGCAATGGGCATGCCAAGTAGAGAGAGCGTCCAAAAGCGCAGTGGCAGCGGGTGTTGGCAAAACAATCGATAGTTCTATCGATAGCTAGCGAATTAACCAAAAATCTTTGTCTTTAGGCTCATCAATTTTAACCATTTTATCAAAAGTTAGTCAATATACCAACCAGCAATTGTTCAGTCAGTAGGATTTAGTAGGATTCTAGGACTATTATGAATATGATCGATAGTCAGTCACTTAACCGATTATCGACCATTCTTTAGACTCTTTTATTCGATTAATCGAAGCAAACAATTTTAACGGTCTAGGAGTATTATCGATATTATCGACAGTTTAGGTTCTTACAATCGATTAATCAAGTTTTACAATTTCTACCGATTTTATTTCGTTTTTTTTTTTTTGTCTTAAATTTGATAATTTAATGAAATTTAATAGCGAATCACAAATTATGAATTTGGAACGATCAAATCCCTATATTTTTATCCTATGCATGTGCAAAAACTATGTTTTTGAATAGATTGCCAAATATTTTGTATATCTTAATCGATTATTATCAATGGCGGGCACTATCGATTGCCGTAATTATGCCAACTTTGTCTTTCAATTTGCTACTGTTAAAATGATGTAGGTATTTATCTCTAAATCTTGAAAAAAAAACCAATCTTTTTAAGTAAAATTCCACAAAATCTAAATGTTAATCGATTATCGATTATCGATGTTTTGCCAACACTAGCAGGAGGGGAATTCTCCAAGTCCAGGCAGCAGGGAATGCAGACATATACATATATACACACACACACACGCGCAAACGCACACACACACACGCACACAAGCCAAAAATATGCATGTTATATACAATTGATTTTGGTTCTATAATTTGGAAGCGATAAACAAGCGATAAATTTATAGTCTAAACAAATAGCCAAAAGAAAAACAATAATGAAACAATTTAGCCTAAGTACACAAGCATTATGTTTAAATTACAATAATTATTATACATACATATATATTTACTATTTACTGCTCATTATTGTTGTGTAGCATAACTATTGTGAGTCACTGTCAAATAAATAACTAAAATATTGTTAAAATGGCAGCCAAAATGTTATCGATATACGAAGCAACGAACCGCTTATCGGCGATGAGTTCGATTACAAGCAGAACTGTACGCTAAGCGAGTCATCGAAACGCTTATCGATTGAAACGATTAATTTGGCAGTTGTTGATTTCGATATATATACTTGCATAATTAATCGATCTGTATCTAATTGTTGTTAATTGTATTTGTATTTCGTTGGTTAAGCGAACTCTTCCAATCGTATACAGTTTGTTTAAATATTTTAACATATAGTCTATATGGCATCCTCCATCCCACTCAGCCCATCCGATGCAATCCAAAATCCCTATACAGATCCTAACTCAACCAAAACTCAACTCTAGACTGATAACAAGCTAAATATGATTCAAAAAGAACACGCATAGTGCAACTTAGTCGTTAAGCGTATTAAATGTAAACATTTCGATATTATTACGATTATTTTTTTATGATTTATCGTGTGTGGAGATTGCACTCCCTCTGCATTTCTTTGACGCTGCTGCTAAGGCACAGACTAACTTTTTTAACCTTTTTGTTACGATCTTGCAATAAACTTTTTATCATCACACACACGCACACACACTGATACGTACGTGTATGTACGTATATTTTATATATTTATAGTAAACAAATATGAAGAAAACTCAAGCCGAATCGCACACACTCTACTCTTTACTCTTTTGTTTTCGGAACAAGCACAAACTACAGTCTCAGCCGAGCTAAGGTCTAATAGTTGCAGCTTGCTCTGACTGTACTTGCAAATTGTATGCTACAAATAAAAATACATTTCAAATCGTGTAATAAAACTGCAATGGGTCTTTTATTTACGAAATCGGTATTATTTGCTCATTTCATAAATTAATTGGAACACAATTGCTGAAAATATTCACCTTGGTATTTCAATTTGTGTGTATTGGTGCGTGCTCTGCCTATAAGCAGCTGCACAAAATTTTAAAACTCTGTTAACATTATGTAAAGAATAACAGCGTCTGCTATGGAACAGCAGACTGTTAAAATTATGCTCTTTAATTACTCTGATCAGAAATTATACAATTTATTAATACATTTTATCTATTAGAACTTCAGACTGCCTGTTATCTTGTAGAAGTCGTCCACCTCCTGGGAGGACTGCATGACGCACAAATGCAGCTGATTGCACTCCGCGGATCCAAAGTCGTAATCCCCGTAACGCTTTAGTATTTCACGCACATCGAATTTCTTGCGGTCGCGACCCTTCAGCACCGTCATGTGCAGCTTAATGCTCTCCCGTTTGTTGTTATCCGTGGCACATAGTCCGGTGCCCTGGAAGTGCCCCAAACACTTATCAGCGAACAACTGCAGCTCCGGGCATTCCACACGGGCGTAGAGCACTCGGGCGGAGCTGGGATCGTCGTTCATAATCTCCAGGCCCTTGATCTGCAGCTGAAACCCTGGCTTCACATCCGCCAGAAATTTACGGCAGCTTTCCAGCTCCGACACGGCGCGTTCCCGCTCCGCATTGTCCAGGAGCACGTATACCCCGAGGGTTACGTGCATGCAACGCTCCGAGATGTACAAGTCCTCATCGATGCTCGGCAGCTTATCAGCCCGTATGCTTTGCTGTGTAGATATTATTAGATCAGATCGAACAGATTATTATAATGATATAAGATATCGACAAAATATTATATAAAATATATATTTTTATTTTAATGATTGAGTTTTGCCAAAGTTATGCCCATTCAAAGTTCCACAAAAATTGCCTTTTTGATTTCCCACGATACCAATGTTGACTCTAAAATCTACATTTTTTGACCAAATACTATCATGTTTGGTTTTTTCTGCATTATTTTTCAATACAATTTGTTTACGCATAAAATCTTACGATTGAAAAAAAAATTTTTTTTTTACCAAAAATTGCATTTTTGTAAAGGGGATAAGCCTAAAATTTTCGAAAAAATATCAATTTTTTTCTTTTATTTTATGCTCCGATTTTAATTTCTAACTAAAATGTTTAAGAAAAAAACACACCGCTTGAAAATTGGTTGAGTTTTGGCAAAGTTATGCGCATTCAAAGTTCCACAAAAATGGCTTTTTTCGTTGAAGGGATGATAATCCCCTGATGATACCAATATTGGCTCTAAAATCTAAATTTTTCAACCAAATGCTGTCATGTTTGGTTTTTTCTGCATTATTTTGCAATATAATTCGTTTACGAATCAATTCTTACGGTTTTAAAACTAAAATTTAAAAAAAAAAATTGCATATTTTTTAAGGGGAACCCCTTAAGTTTTTTTTCTTTGATTTTAATTTCTAACTAAAATGTTTAAGAAAAAAACACACCGCTTGAAAATCGGTTGAGTTTTGGCAAAGTTATGCGACTTCAAAGTTGAAAAATAAGGTTTTTATAGCTTAAGGAGTGGTAATCTCCCTAAGATACTAATATTTTACCTGGAGCTCTACGAAACGCTGCTGCACCGCGCCCGCGTTGAGGGGCAGGGCGAGGAAGTGGGTGGGCCTCATGCGCTGGCGCAGGGAGTCCACTAGGAGACGCACCTTCCGCAGGGCGGCAGAGACGCCGCTGCGCTGCCTGGATCTGATGATCAGGTGGCTGGAGTTATCGTTCTGACGTGGCACGTGTATCTCCGTCTCTGTCTCCGTCTCGATGCGACGCTTCGTGGATCCCTTGAAGCCAATTACTCCGCCGTAAAAGGATCTGCATAGAACGTGTTTAAATTGGATTTTTATCGGGTATGGGCACACTTAATTGGGACCTTTTAAATTGGGTTTTTATTAAGTCTGGGCACACTTACTTGGGCACATGCAGCGCCAGCTTGAAGCTGCCATCGGGCTGCTCCTCAATCAGACACTCGGCGCTGTCCTCCTCGTAGTCGTCGTCTCCATAGAGATCTGCAAGATATGAGCCATGAAATAAAGCAATTATAGAATATATAAATATGTATATTTGCATGCCTGTTTCTTCGTAGCCCTTTGTGGCTGGTTTGTTCAGGGCATTCCATTTGCTGCCCCCGAAATCATCGTGCACCTGATTGACGCGATAGCGCCGATTGCGGCTCATGTTTTGTACGGGAGGTGCCAACACGTCTCGACTCATTTCAAGCAGTTCACGAAGATGGGAAGTCCCAATTTAGATGGTTGTTGCGCTTGTACTGAGGATGCGCGTCTAGCGATAACAACGCCAAGCCGGCACATCGATTAATTATCGTTTGCTATCGCCGGCCAAGTGTTTGCAGTGTGACAAACTATTGGTTGCATTCACCAGGTTACCGCTGCATGAATCGCTCACCCGATAACCGATGAAAGCAACCCTGAATGCAGCATAAAATTGCAGCGCATGCATCATAAAATTTTTCTGATTCATCGCTGCTTTTTCCGCTGCATTCATCGAAAGTCGATAAAAACAGCTGATTTAAATTCCAAATGTAAACAAATATATTAAAAATAATTGTTGCATTTTAAAAATAAATTATTTGAAGATTTTTTGCATAAAAGACTGTTGCAAGTTTCAAAATGTATCAAACGCATTCACCAGGTTACATGATGCGTCAGGGTTGCTTTCATCTGTTATCGGGTGAGCGATCCATGCAGCGGTAACCTGGTGAATGCAACCATTGACTCATTTTAAAAAATATTCAATTTAATTGAATTTTTAAATTTGCAATAAATAATAACGACTCTTGCGGCACAACTTTGTAGTATTATTTTATTAGCTGTTTCTTTTTATGGCTGAACAGCATACCAGTGCTGCTTGTTCCAGCCACTAGTTCAAGTTGCGGCTTATCGATTAATTTTCATTAGCTATCGTTTTAGTGCCGCCTGCTTTTTTGTTTAATTTTTTATTTTAATTTAAAAAGTTTGAGTAGCATAGTAGTATTATTATAAGTTTTATTATTTTATTTGGTAACACAAGCATAATTAAATATTTAAAGTTTACACAAAGCTCGAGTATTTTTTTGTGAGCAGCATACCTGGCCTGCTTGAGCCAGCTACTAGTTCATTCCGCTCATTGCTGGTTCCGGCAAGCAGTTCTTGGCTCACACGTGCAACATTTGTTTTGTTTTGGCAAATATTTTGACTGAAAATGTCGTCAATGGCCGAAATAAAGCCAAATGCGAAGCTCGGCGAGCTAAACAAATCCTGGAAGAAGATAAACGAGGAGCGCAAGGCGCTGAAGCGGCAGCGCAAGCAGGACAAGGCGCTGAAGGAGCTGCAGCGGGCGCAGGAGGCAGAGGCGTCGGCGCAGCAGGCGCAGCGGGTGCAGAGCGTGGCGAAACCCCCTCCCTCCACCGTGAGCATCGCGGTGCCTGGCTCGATACTGGAAAACGCGCAGTCTGCGGAGCTCAGGGCCTATGTGGCGGGACAAATCGCCAGAGCCGCCTGCATCTTTAGGGTCAATGAAATCGTCGTCTTTGACGATGTGGGCGTGGCCACCGCCAGGGAGACGAAGCGCAGCTACGAGCGCAATGAATCAGCCGATCAGGGGAATCCCACGGTGCGCAGCAGCTCGTTGCAGTTGGCCCGCATTCTGCAGTATCTGGAGTGTCCGCAATATCTGCGCAAATACTTCTTCCCCCTGCACAAGGACCTCAAGTACTCCGGCCTCCTCAACCCCCTGGACACGCCCCACCACCTGCGCCAGCAGAGCAGGTTCCGCTACAGAGAGGGCGTGGTCAGCGAGAAGCAGGCCAAGCAGGGGCACAGCTACGCCAACGTGGGGCTCCTCAACGACGTCCTCATCGACAAGCCCCTGGACGCGGGCATCCGCGTCACCGTCAGAATGGAGCCCACGAGCGGTACGTAAAGCAGCGGGAAATAGCGTTTTAAATCGAAAATAGCGATCAATATCGGTTTTATATATCGCTTACAAATAGCGAATATATGGAGATAGGTAGGGAACATCGTAGATATATTGTCGATTACTCTCGATTTTATTTGATATATCGCTCAAATAGCGAATATATCGTAATCAATATCGGTTTTATTTGATATATCGCTTAAAAATATCTTATATCTAGAGGAAAAGGGATTTAAATCGACAGGAATACTTTGATAGGGGGTGTCGAGAATAAACTGTTAATCAATATCGATTTTATTGGATATATCTTTCGAAATTGTCTGATATCATAAAAAAAGGGATTTAAGTCGACAAGATATCAATAAGATTATAGATAATCTATAAGTTTATTTATATAGAGGGGTGCCGAGAATATATTGTCAACCAATATCGATTTTATTTGATATATCGCAAAAAAAAAAAAATGGATTTAAATAGACAATATTATGTCGAAATATGCTTGTCAACAAATATCGATTTCAATCGATAAAATACTCTAAAATATCGGATATTTTGAAAAAACTAAGGATACAAACCTACATAGTTCTTTGGTACCAAAAATATCTGATATTTAGAAAAACTAGGGAAGTTATAGGATTCAAGAATTATGACGATTTAAATGACGATTTTTAAGATCTGTAAATATAGGAAAACCCACTAATAAACTGCATTTTCAGAGGCGAATCGCAAGCAGCGCGGCACGTTGGTGAGTCCCGATGAGCCGCGTCGGGAGACGGGCGTCTACTGGGGCTATCAGGTGCGCATCGCGCACTCGCTGTCCGAGATCTTCACCAAGTCGCCCTACGATGGCGGTTACGATGTGACGGTGGGCACCTCCGACAGGGGCACGAGTGTGCAACAGGTGGCAAGCAGTTCGATGAGGTACACACATCTGCTGATCGTGTTCGGTGGCCTGCAGGGGCTGGAGGAGGCGCTGGCGAACGATGAGAAGCTGACGGTGGAGGAGCCGGAGCTGCTCTTCGATCACTACATCAACGTGCTGCCCAAGCAGGGATCCCGCACCATACGCACCGAGGAGGCGCTGCTGATAGCGTTGGCGGCGTTGCAAGAAAAGTTGCAACCGGCGCAGGCTGAAATCGAATGCGATTTGAGCGATTTGCTGCCACGCAGCGAGGACACGGGATTGCCCATGACACGCGATGCGCTCGTGGGCAAAAAGAAGCGCAGAAAGTTGGCCAACGAGGAGCAGCAAGTGGAGACCAAGCAGCAGCAAGAGGAACCTCCAGCACCTGCCCCACCCAAGCCTGCTCCTCTGCATGCCAATCCCTTCAGCGGACGCGAAGCTGCAGCTTCTGGAGCAGCTCCCGATCTGGAGGCGGACTTTGAAGTCGTCTCAGCAGCGGCAGCTCCAAAATCGAAGGTTGATGATGCCACAGATTTGAGTCGCTTTGATTAAGTTGTAAGTTTTAGCTGGCAATTTATTATACCCGTTTTTACTATAGAATTGTTAACTATAATATATTGTACTGCGTGCTTAATAATATTATGTAAATGTTGACATTTATTGACACTGCAGCGCTGCCTGCACCTAACAGCTGAGAAGGGGTATGCTGAGCTTGTGTAGCTTGGCAAAAACTGACAGGAAAAAGCATGAATAAAAATAAATGGAAATTAAACTTCTATCAGAGGTTCTATATAGCAAATTTTAAATAAATTTTAAAGCAAACTAGCTGCTACAAACTGGAAATTTGGCTAACTTTAAGTTAATTCCTCTCATAAAGCATGCTCAAAATTTAATTACATTCACTTCATAAATAACAAAGTTATTCAACAAACAAAAATGTTATTTTTTAAGAAACAAGCGAGTAATGTGAGTCAAGTGCCATAGCAGTTAGCTACTGACTTGCAGCATTTTGTTAGTTGCCTTCCCAGCTAAGTGCAGTGGCTGCAGCTGTCGGTTGCATACGCTACAATTTATTGATTTTGCAGTATACTTTAAAGGACTTTACTTTGATCTTGAACAAGGCTGCGATTGAAATCATTTGGAATACTGAAATTTATGCACAATATATACAATATTTAAACTTGCCAAAAATGCAAAATAAATGCTAGAAAAATCAAAAACTTTCAGCCTTTAAGACTAGCATGATTTTTGTTCATAACGCTCTATATACGATTTGATTAGATTACAATTACTATATATTTTTGGAATGTGAGGTTTTGTGTTGGGTTTTTTTGCGGCTGATTTTTAAAGCGTTTGCTATTTAACAGGCGTCAGTCGGTTATGGGTGTTTTTGCACTGTTTATACATAAGACACAAAGAATACTTTTTGCACGATAACATTTAAGAGCTCTTAACGCCTATCAAGTGTACCATTTACATAGTTAAACTTTACTTAGTTGCTAGTTAGCTAGTTACAAAACTTGGACTATATGTACAAACTAGATATACCCCACATATCTATATATCCATATATCTATATGTAATATGTGGCCACATTGTCGCTGCCCATTATTAGCTATGGTATGTGTGAATCCTGAAAACGTCCCTCCCCTAGGAAGTCCTCCTCGAGCTCGATGCGCGTATCGCTGTGGTATCCCAATAGGGATTCCGTATCCTCCTCTAGGTGTCGTATGGGATAGCTAATGCCATCGCCGAAGCTAGGATATCAAAAGAATCAAGATTATATGCTATATATTTGTATATACAACGGTGATTGATGCGTGCGATTGATTGATTGATGCGAGCAGTGCAAAGGTTTTTTTCACTTCAATTTTGGCAAATTAAAAACAAAACTGCATAAATTTCGGTTTTATATTTCATATAGTGGGTTTGTTACATTTCTCATTTGTCATATCAAAAAACATTAAAAACAATTTTTAACACTAACTACATTATTTAATATTAGTTTAAAAGCATTACGAAATGCCAACAGTACAAAACTCGTGTAAAAATATTTTTATATTTGTCTTGCAGCTAAATTTGTAAGGTGTTCGCGGTGTGTGTTTTGGTATCTAAATATTTGTTTAAGTGTATTACGTACTACTAATGCCAAGAACTGGTGCTCATTAGTTAATTTCCATTGTTTTAAGACTAAATTGCATTATTTTATTGCATGTAAATTTCAAAAAGTCGTTTGTGGCGCCAGCTGGCGGCACAGCAGCTGACTGCTGGCGCCCGCAGCGGCATTAAAAAGCACTAAACGTGAGGACTGCAGTGATATTGATATAATTAGCTTACACTTAAAGAAATATATAGTTTGTATTGTGATAGTCTCTTGATATAGAAAATATTTTGTGTTCTTCTCTTCTTCAACTGGCAGCTACTGTGGTATAAAACAGTTTTGTTATCAACAAATATTATTTTGCATAGCTTTAAACTTACAGCTATAAATACACACAGATTTACATAAAAAACTCCAACTTCCTGGCTAGATTTATACATAGTACTATATAGATTTACACTTAAATGATTCTATCTACCCCACCGTTCGACTGCAGATTGACATCTTTGGCCCTGATCGCCTGATCCCCGATCATATCGATGATAACGCCAGCATTGGATTGATCTTGACTAGACGCCGTTGCTAGTTCCAGATGGGTGTGGGTTGAGTTTGGGGATTGAGGTGGTGTTGTAGGAGCATGATTATTCAGTGGTATAGCGTCAATTAACTTATCTGTTGGACGAACTTCTAACCTGATCCCATTGTTCGTAGTGCCCATGGCCTCGTAGCTCTGCTGCCCCAACTGATCCGTCGCCGTCGGATAGTGCGTGCCATCACCCTTACTATATGTATATATGGGTTATCGATTAACAATTTATCGCAGATTAATATCGAGTTAAGGCGTTTAGTTACAGAACAGAAAAGGTTTTGAGTTTTGTTGCTTTTGTGAGTTTTGCAGTTTGTTTCTTACATTTTGCGCTTTACATAGTTGTAGTTTTTTTTTTACTTTAATGGTGAGTTGTGATTTTAGTAAGCAGAGTTTTTTTACTATCTAGTTGGTTAGGCAGCTTTAAAAGAATTGTTTAGTTACAGCCCTGCAGCCAGTTCTCACGGGTTTTCTTTTGAACAGTTATCGGGGGTGTTCAGGATACACAACTAATTGATAACACTCTCTTAGGCAGTGCAGTCGGACGCCACAGACTGTGGGAGAAGACCAGCTAATAAATTCTTTTTTTTTTGGCATAACTTCCATGATTTTTGGAATATCCTTATCAAATTTTGAACGTAGTTTACAAGTAAGCTTTACTACTTTATTTAATTTAATTATAGAGTCGGACGCTACAAACTGTAGCAGAAATCATCAAATTGTTTCTTGCATAACTTATATGATTTTGGGAATAACTCCATAAAATTTGAGCTGAGGTTTCATAGCAAGTTCAACTATAGCTAGGCGATATGTTAGATTTATAGGCTTTATATTTGCGTTTATTTTGCCTATCATTTAATTTGGACCATCGCTAAGTTTCTTCAACAATTATAAAACAGAATTGAAATAGCTCGTTTTATACCTAGAACACCCCGCATTTTCAGACTGGCCGCTTACAAGAATTACAAATAAATAAATTATAATTATGCATTATGACATACTGATGTACAATACTCTGACCAATTTTAGTAACGATGTTGGTTATATTGTAGCTTAATAACTAAATTACATTAGGAACAACATTTATACCCGAGTTATACAGCGGAAAATCGTTTGAAGTTCGCCTTAATGGTTTAAGATTTACAGAACTCGACTTAAACTCTAAGAGAATTATTCGAAATTATGAGTATTATTAGTGTAATGCCAGATAGTTGAGTTAAGTGCACAAATACATGGAGAGTAAAGTAATTTTCATATTTTGCAGCATGCCTTTAATTTGCCAAATTTCGGTGTAGAAACAACCAAGCGTAAAGCGTAAAAAACAAACAAAATAACCCTGTATTCCCCATTTTTCAATGGGTACAGGGTATAAAAATATAAAATAATACAAAACACACGCACAGAAACAACAAACTAAAGAACAAAGTACAAAGTTCACATTTGGTTTTCTTCAGTCTCAACAAATATTAGTAATAAAATGCAGGAAATGTGCATGAATGACAAACATACCTGGAGAATACTGGAAGAAACCACAACTTGCAGTCGTCGCCAAAGACCTCACAGAAGTTAGCGTAACGTCCAAGATTATAGCCGTTTTTATCCGGTCCTCCAACCCGAAAGATGGGCGCACGAAATGATTCTAAATTCGGCAAGAGAATTCGGAAGTTATTTATATTAAATTTTATATATATTTCATTCATGTCGATATGTAAACATTGAATAATTTGTGATAGAAACAAACGATTTTGAAAAACGACCCATTTTTATTAGACCCTTTACTTTAAAAAAGTAAAAAGGGTCTATTAGTTTAGTGCAAAGAGGAAATGTGTGTAACACCCAGAAGGAGGCGTGGCAGACCCCACAAAGTATATATATTCTTGATCAGGTCGACAAGCCGAGTCGATATAGCCATGTCCGTCTGTCCGTCTGTCTGTCTGTCTGTCCGTCTGTATGAACACCTAGATCTCAGCATCTATAAGAGCTAGAGACACCATATTCGAGATTTAGGTTCCCCTATTTCGTAAGCAGCACGAGTTTGTTTTAGATTTAGGATACCTCCCCCCATTTCCCCGCAAACCACAAAAAGCTACTGCTGCCACAGCTTTAAAGGTATTGACTTGTAATTTGGTACGTAACTAGCTTATGACATTCTCTATCGACGCTGTGAATTTTGTTTCGATCGGATAAGAAACAGCGAACATATGCCACAGACAATTCGCCGCAAAAGGCAGAGGGGGGGTGGTGTGCCTTGCATATGCGGGTAGCTCAGTATGTGTGCCTCTTATTGTGTTTGTATGTTCATATAGTAGTAGTAGTAGTAAAGTAAAGGGTCTGCTACAGTCGGTTACGTCCGACTGTAGCCTCCGTCCCACTGATCTGCCCCGTCCATATATTTTAGTTTGATATAGTTAAATCAGTCTAGCCTAATTTTGTAGATAATATTAATTAGGATTCCCTAAAATGTATCATTTGAGTACGAATATACTTTTTCCGATTCTACAAATTCTCAATCACAACATGATTCTAGAGATATTAAATTTCGATTCGGAGTAAAACAGTCCGAATATTTTAGCTTTAATTTGTTTTAAAGCCAGTAACCTTTATTTGCGCTCCCTGATCTCAAGTAAATAAAAAATATCTAAATTTGAAAATACGTTTGCTGTTTTAAAAGTTATTCAATGTTTACTGTAATTAATTTCGGTATTTTCTCCGAATCGTACTTACCCAGTGTGGTGCGATTGACGAGCACCAGGTAGATGTGATAGCCGAATAAGCTCACCAGACTTATGGCGAACATGATCGATATGAAGAAGAGGAAGAGTATGTGGAATCGACCCATGCCGGTGCCATTGAGTTGTCCCTGTTCCAAGTAAGTGTTTTCGTTCTTTATATCATATACATATCGCAATATATATATATATACAATTTACAAATATTATAGATTAGAATACTACAAACTCAAGCGGGCATTCGATTAATGGGTATGAAATGAAGTTCAAGGAGATGCGCAAAATTCTCATGCAAGAAAAGATATATATAGTTGATAATCGGAGAGGAAACTCACCTGCCAGAACTGCACGAAATCGTGTAAGGTGGTACAGGCGACATATAGACAGTAGACCAGGGCATAGCCCAGGAACAGTACAAAGAATTTGTAGTTGTAAAAGTTGACGCAATTATTGACCCAGGGACAATGATGATCCATTTTCAGCACGCAGCATCGACAGACGCTGCAATGATGCGATCTATCCGGCTTGACGATCTTGCACTTGTCACAGAAACGCACCGAACCATTCATGGTGCTGCAATACAGGTTATATATATAGTATATGATTAACTGATCGATTTAGCTACAAACTTACCGATTTGTCACGGGCAGATCGCGCGCAAAGTTGTTCAAGACGCGTTTTTGCGCCTCCGCATTCTCGGCGCGGAACAAATGATTCACCTCCTCATCTGGCAAGCGCCACTGTAAATTTTAGATATAGATTAAAGATATATATAAAAAAATATATACATTTTCGGAAAGAGTTATAAACTGTCATAGAAACTAAGTGAAACTTGTTTATATCGCGCTGCAAGCCCAAAAAATTCGTACATCAGAAGAATTGGTTCAAAGTAAAATAAATATCGGAATTCCTTTTTCGAACCGGTTAGTAGTGCTAGTTTAAAACTAGTTTTTTTAATTAAAATGTTGTACAAGACCAACAATTAGTAAAGAAATTTTAAAGCTATATGGGCTTTATTTACTGCCCGGATTGGTTAAAAGTTAAACAGGTAAAGTTTATTTAGGAACTCCGTTTCCGAACCGGTTCCGGTTGGCAGCCCTGACTAATAACTGTTTCTGTTGTACATCATTTTGAATTTAAAAAGAAAAACCCACAATTGGTATTAAAAGTATTTGTTGTTGTTGTTGTGAAACGCCTATTGTAATTAATGTTATCAGCGCTCTTATCAGCAATTGTGGAAGTCGTGTGAATCAGCATTATGCTGTTTTGGATTCCATTGCACTTACTTGTTCCGGCACGCGGCCTACGGGCGTTGAAATGGTTTTGCCGTAGGACCAGAGAAACATAACCAGGGCGATGTGGTAGAAGAAGAGCATCAGGGCCATGGAAATGGGATTTTCCGTGCTGACTGCAAGGACAAAAAATATGCAAGTTATGCGATGTATATCGATATGTAGATATATATTTATATAGTAGAGCTGAATTCGATTTTAAATTTTGAAAAATCGATCTTCACGTCTATTAGTCGATTGATCGAAATAAAACCGATAATTTTATTATTTGCAGTTAGTCTGAGAGAAAAACTTAAAAATAGATGCAAACAAAATTAAATTAATATTAAATTACATTCAATTTTTCAAGAAATGGATAAATCGATTAAAAAAATTGAAAATAGCCGTTCAAAAAAATCGATTAAATCGAAACCGAAGCGCAGCTCTACTATGCAAGTTATCTGATATATATCGCTATCGATAAGTGGTACTCACGAACACATAGCTGCACTACGTAGGCGTAGTAGGACCATCCGATGACGGCGAATATGAAGACGACGGGAATCCATTTGAACACAGACATGCAGCAGCCGCAAGTTGTTTTCCTGCGTCGGTGATCGTCGTTGCCCATCACCCCAAATGATTTCAAGGCGTGTGTTGGCGAGTGTAGTTCCGTTAGCGATGGCACCTCTGCTTATCCTTGCCCCTCTCCCTCTCAGCTACTTCTTTTGAGTATTAAAATACACAGCAACAACAAAAAAAAACCGACACTTTTGCTTTTTGCTCTTTTCCCTTTTCTTTTGCTCTTCGTGTTCGCTGATAATGACGATGATGATGATGCACACAGCTGGTGGGGGGCAAGTGAAAGTAATTCGTGTTTCCTGTTTCTGTGTCGTCTCTAGCTGCACGCCATGTTCTGCGCTGCTCTTGGCTACACTGCACAAAGCCGTTGTGACTTTGTGTATTTAATTTAATACAAAATGCTGGCAGAAATTAAACTCCGAATGTGCAAACACAGCCCAATGCAACACACACACAAATATACACACATCTATACACGGCTGCTGGCGATGGGCAATGCGCGATATGCGATAGCGACATGCGATACGCGATGTTCGATAGATCGATATGCAGCGACTTGCATTAATTTTATTACTATTTACAACTTGAGCCTAAAATTTGAGCAGAATAACAAATGTAATTGTTGCAACTGTTTTGCTTCTGTTTAATTAAGCCTAAAAGTATGAATAAAAGTAAGCAGTGCTGCCAATATTTTTTGAAACAAAAAAAGCTGTTTTGGTGGGAAGAGCAATTCAAAATTAAACAGTAATCGGCAGTGTTGACAATATTTTTTGGTGAAAAGAAAGCTGTTTTTAATTTAAAAGTTGCACAAAGAAGCCAAAAGTATTTTTAAGTATATGCTTTAAATTTAAATTTATAAAATAATTGCAGCAGTCCAATAATTGTTTCTATTTTGTAATAATTTTGCAATAATAGTAATTAAAAATTTAGTAACAGCCAAATCTGGCGTGAAAAAAGTGTATTTGCCAACAGCGTCAATTTGTGACGTCAGGCGTCTCTTTGCGCTGTCTGGCAACGCTGTGCGCGGCATCGATACCGATACCGATGCCACCGGCTGGCCAAATGTATCGCTGAGCCCAATCAGAATCCGAGTTCAGTATTATAGTAACGTGTGCCGTCGCCAGTGGTGGATATATATTCTATATTCTGTCGGATATCGGATTGTGCGTGCTGCGTGCGTTTCAAAATTATTGCAACAAAAAGAAGTAATTACAAAAGCAAGCAAGATCTAACAAATATCGAGAGTGCTAACTGCGATTTTCAACGCCCTCAACAATTCCAATTGGAATCCAATTGAAGTCCACTTGTGCAAGTGTATGTAAAAATGTGCGCGTAATAAAAAACGAGGGCGCGATATGCAGAAGGGGGCGCAGGTGAAGCAGGAGGCGGGGCAGGCGGTTGAATAGCAGTGGGCGTGGGGCAGCCCACAAAAAATATACATACAGAAATCTACCTATCACTTGCCAGCCTTTGGGCCTGACTGCCTTTCCCCCCTCTCCCCCGCTGTTACCACTTTCCCCTCTCTGCCTTTTGTTGTTGTTGTCGGCAAGGTTTTTGGGGACGCCTGTTGGGGCACAATCAATAAACGCGCTTAGACAAGGCTTTGAAGCGTTGGCCAGAGAGAGGGGGAGGGGGCAGGCAGGGGGAGGAACCGGTAAAATGCCGGTTTATGATTTGTTCAAATGAACAAGTTCCAGCTGAGCAGTAAAATTGCTTTAATTTATTTATTAAAATGAAAACTTAAATATAAAAACTTATATGAACTGTTTTAGACTGAAATTAAACTATATTAAAATTAAATTAAATTAAAACAATAAGTGCTTGTTCAAGTGAACAAGTTCCAGCTGTAAAAATTGATTTAATTAATTTATTTATTTGTGATTTATTTGTAAATTTATATAAACTGTTTTAAGACTTAAATTAAAGTAAATCAAATTAAATTAAAAAATTGCTGCTGTTCAAGTGGCTGCTCAAATGAACAAGTTCCGCCGCCTTATCAGCACTAATCAGTTGATCTACATAACTGTGTGTGTATGCATTTGTGTGTGTGTGTATGTGTGTGTTTGTTGGCATTACTTAATTAATGAATCTAGCGCAATTGTTCAATTAATTAAGAGCGCATGGCTTTTGCGTAATTAATTGAAATGTAATGAATTAAATTGTTTAACACCTCGCGACCTTTAATTGGCCAATCGAATTGTGTGTGTGCATATCGTTTAGCATTATCGATAGACATGTAATTTCCAATTGGGTCACGGTCAATCGATGTTCAAGTCGCGCTCTCTTCTCTTCTCTTTCTTCTGCACTTGCTCTGCTAATTCTAATAAGAAAAATGTCAATCACAACAGGTACACACACACACGCGCACACACACACGCAAGAGAGAGGCGCATCCAGAGTTGTGTGGGAGTTGTTGTTGCGAAGAGAGCGCACGCAGAGAGCGAGGCCCAAAAGCACAGCAACAACAAGAACAACAACTACAAAGCACAAGTGCAAATAAACAATACAAACACACATCGAAATACCTGAGCGCGTGTGTGTGTGTGTGAGACTTAACAAATTGCTGTGCACACACGCAGAAAATATATTTAATGTTTATTTAAGCGCAAATAATTTACACACGCACACACACAGCGAGACATTAAATTAAACAATTAAACGCAAGCAAAATGCAAATAAGATTGAATAAGTTATTTTTATATCGAATTGTGCCCGAAGCGCATAAATGCAGGCGAATGAGAGATAATGGAGGAGCAGCCGAAAAACTATGCAAACTCTGCAGCAGTGTTGCCAATCTAGCGGGCTTATCGATAGAATGATATTTATGCTTACAACAAATCGGTTGGAAAAAATCAAATTAATTAAATTACATTTTAAATTTTTTTGTTTCAAATTTTTGCCTATTTTTTATAAAATAATTTTTAGATATTTTTTGTTGCCAATCTAGCTACTTCTGACAACGCTGTTCTGCAGACAAATGTTCTTATTAGAGTTGACATTCGATAACTGACAAACAGAAATTCCTGTTCGACTTCACGTTCGATAACTGACAAACAAACATTCTTATTGGACTAACGTATTTTCTGTGTAGTGTATCTGTGTGTGTGATTGTAGCACTTGTAAACGTAGTATATTCAGAATTTCAATCAAATCAAATGAAATAAAATAAAATAAAATATATTTTGTGGAAACATCAAAGTCACACAAGCAAACAGAATTTCGCAGCAGCAGAGGCAGCGACAGAGGCAGCGGCAGAGGCAGAGGCAGCAACAACTATCAGCAGCTTTGATTTTGTCGTAAGAGCCTTCGTCTTCTCCTTCACCTTCTCCTTCGTCTTCTCCTTCGCCTTCGCCCTCGTCTTCTCCTTCGCCTTGCGTTACGTTGCCCTTCGCCTTCAACTGCTGCCTGTTTTCTTCGGTTTTTGCCCACGATAAAGCCAAACAAGCAAAACCGAAGAGTAACAAATTAAATTTGGTTTTAGCCAATAGCAGCAGCAACAACAACAACAACTACAACAACAACAAATCGCAAATAATAAGCAAGAAGCAAAAAGTCAGCGAGCGGAGACTGTGCGAGCGAGACAGCGAGACACAGAGACAGACAAACGCAGACAATCGTTACGTTACGTTACGTTATTACGTTACGTTTTGTGGTTTAGCAGCAGCAGAGGCAGCGGCAGAGGCAGCGGCAGAGCAGCGGCAGAGCAGCGTCAAAGTCAGGTGAGTGTTTGTTGTTGCCGTTTGTATGCATAAGTATATGTTTGTATGTACATACATATGTATGTATGTATATTTATTTATTTTTTTTGTTGATTTCTGTTTGTCTCTCCACGCGATTAAATATTTTACGCGCTTATCAATAGCTTCAAGGGTGCCATTGCTTGATAAACAAATAAAACTCAGCGCACGTTTTGAGCGCCATAATCAAGCGGTTGCTAGAGAGGGGTGGAGAGGGAGGGAAGATTGTAAGGGGTGGGGAGGGGAGGAGAGAGCGTAAGTGCAGCAAGTGGCAGCTTAAGCCAAATGTTGCAGGCACATAAAACATGCATGCATACACTGCGAAAAACGACAGAGTGCATTTGGAGTTTGACAAATATTTAAATAATACATAATAATAATATTAAATATTTCAATAGTTTTTTGATAAATTAATTAAAATTAATATTATTATTGTATTAAAATTACAAAATATTTACCGTTATTAAAATTTACTCTCATTTTTCATCAATATTT
This sequence comes from Hypselothyrea guttata, assembly GCA_035045125.1. Lineage (NCBI taxonomy): Eukaryota > Metazoa > Arthropoda > Insecta > Diptera > Drosophilidae > Hypselothyrea > Hypselothyrea guttata. The sequence goes on along the minus strand of JAWNNJ010002189.1, from coordinate 1,245,298 downwards.
AAATCAATTTAATCAATACATTGGTAAATTTATGAAATTAAAATATTATTATTGTTACAAAATATTTTCCGTTATTAAAATTTACATTGATTTTTTATCAGTGTATTTTTACACACACACAACCATCAAAGTTCGTCATCTATCAACATTACCGGGGCCAACGGTCATGTTAGTCACGCGCACACAAACGTCTCAGCTTGTGACGTACTTACTGAGCTGCTGAGGGCGGCCAGGGGGACTGTAATGGGGGTTTAGGGGTATGTTAGGTGTATAGGGAGCAGCTAGAGAAACAGTAGAATCGGAATGGGCAATGGGAATTGAGCAAATACTACTTACATACCATACACAATTCAATAGCCTGTGGCACTCTCTCTCTCTCTCTCCCTCTTTCTCCCTTTCTCCCTCCCTCGCTCCCTCTCTTTCCCTATTTTCCTTTCTTTTTTCTTTTCTTTTGCCTTTAAGCCAGATTCCTTGCATGTCCGCACGTTTCCTGGCTTGCGTTCGGGCGTCTTATTTCATGTTTGTTGGCTCCCCGTAATGGGGAGTAAGGGGCTTTGTAAGGGCGCCCACTGGGGTGTTATGCCTGTTTTATTGATTGAGTTCTGTTTGGAGCCTCGCCTGGCGTGTAATATATTGTAATATATTATAGGGAGCCAGCAGCTTCCTTTTTTTTTTAAGCTCCAACTGTAATTAAGCTCTAATGAGCTTTGTACGCTTTTTAGGCTTTTGGGCATAATGAGGCGGAGGCAAGTACTAAATACCCACAAACAAACATATCCCATATCAGTCTATATTTGGCTACGCTGTTAATTATGTGGGCAGAGGACTAAGCAGCGTATTTGGGCCTACAGTTACCGTTAAAAGTTCTGCAGTAACAAAAAGTTGAGGTATTTTCTTGTACTTTTTATACCCTGCACCCACTAAAAACGCATGGAAAAGGGAATATCTCAGCATCTATATGAGCTGGAGCAGTTAAATTTGAAATGTAGATAGATGTATATCGTACACAGCTCAGGTTTATTTCAAATTATGTATGCCACGCCCACTTTTTGCTAAAAACCGAATAACAAGCGTAATATTGAACATAGCCGGTTGTTATTCGGCTTGTATACGCTTTTATATTATATTAAACTGTCCTGAAAAGCCAATTGAAAACGCTTCATAAATACAGAAGATATTAAAGAAACAATAAAGCATAATTTGTTTATTAAATCATGTTACAGACAAAAAAGTAGGAAGCAGCATTGCTGCTGCGCTTTGTATAATATTTTAAAAATATTTTTAAATTATATTTGGAATATAGGGTTTACTAGAGTCGAGCGCTACCGACTGATCGGTTTGGTGCTTACATTACTTTTTACTTTTTTATTGACAAGTCGCAGCAATTTTGGCTGCCGTTGACAAGGGTTTGCTGCTCTGCCTCTTGCTTTCGTCTCTTGTTCTCTTCTTCGTTTATTTCTTCCTTACCTTCATCTTCGCTTGCGTCCACTCGACGCTCTTGTTGCACGTGAAAATTCCATCGTAAAGACAAGCGCAACCTTTTTTTATTTTATTTTGTTGATGCCTTTATTACTTTTTCATTTCTTTTTTGGGCTGAAAATTGTGCTTTCTTTCAGCCATGCCCACTTTCGCCCACTTTCGCTTTCGCTGCGTCTTTTATTGCGTGTGTTTCAATTTATGTTTTATTTCATTTTCGCATACAAAACAAATTTTCCTATGGCAAATAAATAAATTCACTTTTCCACGGAAATTTCAGTTACATTTTCGTTTAGCGGGGTTTTTTTCTTCTTGTTCTTGTTCTTTATGCTCTCGCTAAAATTTGTGCCGTGTTGTTTTTTTAATGTAGTATTGTAGCCAGAACTCCCTGGCGCATATGCAAATTAATTTTCGGCATAAAGTTTACCCTAGCTACCGGCCAGAAATAGCAAAAAACACAAAACAAAAGCAAAAAACACAAAAAAAAAAAACTTTCATGTGTGTTAAAATTTTAGCATTTACGCTAAATAAACAAAACTCAAAGGCTAACAAGAGCATCATGAGCATGAACATCAAATTGAAAATGGAAAATGGAAATTAAATTGAAATTGAAAATGCGCTGGGCGAACAACGAAATTAAACCAAACTGAATGGAACTACATGGCGTATGCGCAATCTATTACCTGGCCCAGCCAAACCTAATGCGTCGTGGGGCTTAATGCAATTTGCGCGCAAACTTTGCTCAACGAAATTTAACTAAAACTTAACTCGACTCAACTCAACTTAATATTATTAATTAGTTTGCCTGCCAGACTTAACGGTAATTTCACCAGCTTAACGCAAATAACGGAAACCTAGGCAAAGTAGGCAAGTAGTCGAAAATGCTGCAGTCGTACGCTATCGACAATAGAACCCCTGTAGTATATTTTTTTTTTGCATTGCTGGAAATAGAAATTTTGGTAGAATTTTTTAATTGACTATAAGCATAACTAATTTATATAAAGATTATTAACAAAATGTTTCTGACAGTTAAAGACCCTGTAGTTTTTTTTTTTTTGTATCAGTAAAATCAGTAATATTGATAATATATTAAAACTGATGATAAACATACCTATTTAATTTGAATATTATTGATAAATCGTATGTTACCGACAGTTAAAGACCCTGTAGTTTCTTTTTTTGCATCAGTAGAATCAGAAATGTTGATAGAATATTTAAATTGACGATAAACTTACCTATTAATTTTGAATATTATTGATACAACAATTTGAAAAGGCTACAGTCGTATGTTACCGACAGTTGAAGACCCTGTAGTTCCTTTTTTTTTTGTATCAGTAGAATCAGAAATGTTAATAGAATATTTAAACTGATGATAAACTTACCTATTTAATATGCATATTATTGATAAATCATATCAAAAAGGCTACAGTCGTATGCTACCGACAGTTGAAGACCCTATAGTTTTCTTTTGTTTTGCATCACTAGAATCAGAAATGTTGATAGAATATTCAAACTGATGATAAACTTACTTATTTATTTTAAATATTATTGATACAACAATTTGAAAAGGCTACAGTCAGATGTTACCGACAGTTGAAGACCCTGTAGTTTCTTTTTTTTTTTGCATCACTAGAATCAGAAATGTTAATAGAACTTCACAATAGATAATGAACATACGTATGATTATGTATGAAAAAGACAACATAAGTTGAAATATTAAATAAAAAAAAAACATTAGGAAAAGCTACAGTCGGACGCAACCTACAGTTGCAGAACCTATACAGCAGAAACAGAAAAGTTAAGAACATTTCCAAATAGATCACGAACACGTATAATGTTATATAAAAAGAAACAACGCATAAATAATATTAAGCAAAAAACCCAAGTTATTAAAATGTATTCACGATGTATCCATCCATAACGTTTATGTATCTAAAAAAGTGTCGTTAAGTCCCCCAGACTTTGTGTGACGTCAAGAAGCGCAACATTTGTGGAGCAGTGATTGATTATTTGTAAATAAGCGTATTGAATATGCATATGATTCATGAATATTGCGCATGAAGTTCGCACACTTGTCATAAATACTAAAGCAAAGCAGGCAGAAAGGCAGAAGGCAAACATGCCTTTTATATCCAAAATTCTTTTTATTTTTTGTCAATTTCTGCAATTGTTGCTTTCGGTTTTTATTGCGTTGCGTAGAAGCTGCTCAGGGCGTATAAATATTCAAGAGATTCGAGATTCATCAGCGGCAACCGCAAATCATCAAACAGTTATTCACATATTCATAATTAATTTGCTTATTAAAACGCTGCGCAGATTTTCCATAAAAAATGAATGCGCTGAAAGGCAAGCTGTCTCTGCCTCAGCCTCTGCCTTTGAGTTGGGCAAAGATTGCGCCTGTGTTTTATCCCTCGGGAATTGCTCGCTTGGCTTTTCTATTAACATAACTTGGCAAATTGTTGCCCAAAGCAAATTGTAGCCATGGCTTCAACTTGGCCGTCCCAACTTTTGTTTTACTTACCAATATAACTTTCCATGTGAAGAATGCACAACTTTTCTGTTGGTACGCAAACTTATCGCATATATTAATTATTATATAAATAATTATCCAAATAATATGCAAGCCAAGTTTTACTTAAATCGCTCTGTAGTTGCTATGCGCGTCAACAGTGCGTATGCGTAATATACAAAAATAAAATAGTATGCAAAAAGTTGAAACTGCTTAATTTATGACACATGTTTAAGATGTTATTTATCGCTTGTGGTTAAATTTTTGAGTTGAAAGCATTTTTTTTTTATTTTTGTAGAATTTTAAAACCTATATTTGATAAAGAAAACGCAAGTTTTATTAGGATTACTTGGGTGTTTTTTGGATGTCAGCTTTAATGTCTTAGAGTTGCTTAAATTAAGCCACATTTTTATTGTGTTCTAGCTTTTTATTTAGCTTTTGCTGATATTTATAAATTGTTCTTAAAATATTAGGTTCGAATAATTTCTAAAAATTGTTGTAGTATTTAAAAAACTATATTTGCTGAGGAAAAACACAAGTTTTATTAGGTTTACTTGAGTTTTAGTTGGGTATCAGCTCTTATGTTCTAAAACTATTCAGGTTATGCCATATTTTTAGCGTTTGTTAGCTTTTTATTTAGCTTTTTATACAATTTATTGCTTATAATTACAATTTTAAGCATGCTAAGTTTTTCTAAATTTTTGTAGAATTTTGAAAACTATATTTACTTGGCCAAACCAGCAGTTTAATTGAGTTTGCTTGGTTTTCACTTCACAGCAGCGATAGATATGCTCGATCAGCTATTTATCAGCTCATTCGGCCATTCATTGGGTATATTATTACCCCATATGCATTAGCTATCTGCTCATAATTGCTTAACTGTCTCAAATTTCATTAGCTAGCCCATAAAACCGATGGACTAATTAGCAGCAGAGTATGGGCAAGAATCTTGTGTATGGAAATGAAATGAAATGAAAATGAAAATCTGTTTAATTGCTCTGTTATACACAAAAAGCGCACACAAAGGGGGAAACTGAAATGTATAAAAAAACAAAACACAGCCATAAAAACGCCATGAAACGACCTTCAATGGAGGCAAACAGTGTGTGTGTGTGTGTTTTTTTCCTGCTCCGATTCGATTTCATTTATCTGCTCTCTGCAGCAGCTTCTAACAATTTGCCAAGTTCATCAATATTTCTATCTAATTTCTGTGGCAATTTTTGGTTCATGTGCGCAATTAGGCACACAACAAATAGTCCAATCGATAGCTCCAAGAGAAAGAGGCCTTAATTAGGGTGACAAAATGTCAGGAGAGGTTGAGAGAAAATTACAGATTTGTTAGAACTGAAATTGAACTTGTTAACCTGATGAGTTGTTGGGTAATTTAATTATACAGCCAGCCATAGAGCCATCATTAAACTAACAGCCAAAGTCAAGAGAGATTTTCTGCTTTCAATATTTATTCTCACAGTTTCCCTTTGCTTTGTCAATGGCAAAGAGTTGGAATTACATTTCCTTGAGCAAGTTTATTTTGGTCTCTGTAGTTAAATTGATTAAAAATTTGCCTTGAAGTCTCATTCCTTCTGCTTCATCTTCTACAGCCAGCCTGAGGCGTTATTTTCATAGAGCATACACACTAATTGTTTCTAAGGCTAAAGCTAATGAACTTAGCTTTACAGTACATGCACAGGGATTAGATATATACATTATACTTATACGTAATCCGCTTTCCAATGCGCCATTGAGCGGAAAAAGAAGAATTTGAAGATGTGTGGAAGCTTACGGCGGTTGCTAATCGACTTAAAGCTCATTGAAGTTAACATTCGGTTTTCAAGCACACTTCTTGAGGAGCTTGCGATTCGAATAACAAGATAATTATACGAAAGCTAGTATTTGCAGTCTTAAAGCTGTTTTTAATAGAATTAAAGCTCATGTGTTGTTGAAAATGTGCTTGAATTGACTTTGTGACACTTTAAGCTTTATTTATTATAGATTATTATTTAAGCTGTTGATTTAGTAAACTTAAAAGCTTTTAAAACTTTTTGTTAAAAGATGGCAATGATAGTCTTAAAGCTTATTTGTAATTAAATTAAAGCTTTATGAGAATGTTAGCATAAATTAAACCGGTTTTTGTTTTTTTATACCCTGTGCCCATTTGAAAAATGGGAAAAACAGGGTTAATAACTTTGTGCGAATGTATGTAACAGGCAGAAGGAGGCGTGGCAGACCCCACAAACTATATATATTCTTGATCAGGGAGATGAGCCCTGTCTGTCTGTCTGTCTGTCTGTCTGTCTGTCCGTCTGTCTGTCTGTCTGTCTGTATGAACGCTGAGATTTTCTAAACTATAAAAGCTAGAAAAGCCGTTTTGGTCTCTTTTGAAAGGTGTGTACCATACGCAGGTCAAGTTTATTTCAAATCTTGGATGCCACGCCCCTGTCGCCTACAATGAATGAAATAAAATACATTCGCCAATTTAAGAGATACTGAGCTACTTACATAAATTCTGTTTTCAGTAGTTGGTAGGTCTATAAAATACGCAGATGAAGCTTTGTTCAAATTTTGGATGCCACGCCCCCTTTACGCCTTAATCGATAAAAACCGAATAACAAGCGTAATATTTAACATAGAATGTTGTTATTTGGTATATATACTCTCTTCTAATATATTTAACTATCCTGAAAAGCGCATTAAAATCGGTTAATAAACATAGGAGATATAAGCTACTCAATACTGCATGTATTGCTTCGCACGGGCCCTGCAGCCCAGCAAGTGTATGTGTGTATGTATAAACAGAAACACACATACATGTAGAATAGACGAATACCATATATGTATGTGTGCATGTACGCATGTAAACAACACCAATTGCAAGGTTCCAAAATAAGATTGCGCAAAATAACAAAAGTCTGTGACGCGTGACGTCAGAGACCAAGCGACAAGTGTTCGAGCGCCACCTTCATCGCCATACCATGTGCCAAATTGAGTTTTGGCGGTAGCGTTGCCACCTCGTCAGATCGTTTTAATCAAGATAGATTAAATTATATTCAAAGAATTTTATTATATACTGAACAGGCGAGCGCGTAGCGCGAGCTGTGGTACAGGGTATAAGACAGTCGGGCTTGCCCGACTGTCAGGTCGAGCGCGCCAGAGCGCGCGAGATTTTTTTATGCTCTCTTTTAATAATTGTTGGACGTTTACAATTAAAGTCTTAAAACAGATTTCTATATAATACGCCTAAAGCTGATATTAATCTACTTAAAGCTGAAACAAAGACATGCGTAAGCTTTAAACTATCTTAAATAGACTTAAATCTGCTTGTCGAGTCATTTCTAAACGCATTTCTTCAATGCCAAATGCATTTTTATTTTATCTTTTTGCAGTTTAATCTAAGTTGTTAGTTGAGTTGACAGCTCATTTGATTAGATAAACTTCTGCTGCTGTTTTGCATTTATTTGAGAGACAGCGAGACGTCAGCAAACTAATTGAAGAAAAAACTTTCGATTAGAAACAAATATAATATATATATTATATAGAAAAGTCTGTTATGGTCTATGGAAGCATAAAACTTTGCTTGAAATTCCCATTGAATTCAACGTTTAAATATTTATAAGGCCATTTATAGATAAGAAGCTGACTAAAATAGCTCAGAATTCATTGTCTGATAAGGCTGCCTGGGCAAAGCACACGTGAGTTATGCGAATTACACAAAAAGCAATTTACTTGACACATTTAAGCCAAAAGACTGGAAAAAAGGCAAGAGATTGCGCATACGCCGTGTGGCACCAAACAGTTAAACGGTTAACTAAATGGCTTTTAAAAGCCAATTAACACACGATATGATGTTGCCTACTTGAGACAGAGCAGGCAGACAACAGACACTGACTGGGGCAATAAGTGATACACTCAGAAAAATGTTTTAGAAATTTCTGGAATTTTTTAAAATTAAATTGAAGAAAATGTCTACAAAATTCTAGTAAATTCTTTGATTGATAACAAAGGTTTAATTTAATCATAAACAGATTTGATTTGAGAACAAAATAATGATATATTTAATATAAAATACAATTTAATTTAAGACAAAATAAAATTAATATCTTAAATGTACTTAAATTCAAGAAATTCATCATTCATCTGAGGATTATTTCAATTAAATACGTTCTTGCTGAAATCAAGTAAATTCCGTCTATTGCTTGGTGTTTTCTCTGAGTGTAGGACCTGTCAATATGTTTGAGTTTTCTTGTCAATGCGAAATGTGTTCGATATGGGCTTCAGAACGCCTTCGTAGACAGCAAAGTCGACAACTTTTTGTCGCTCGCAATTTGACAGTTATTGTTGTAGATGTTGGCAAATGAGAATAAAAAGAAATGAAATGCTCCGTTTTTTGTTTTTTTTTTTTGTCTTGTCTCTTATATTTCTGTTCGCTTTTGGCCATTTTATTTTTTATTGCCGCTGCGAGAAATGAAATGTTAGACGCATTTTCATTTTGTTGTCGCTTCTGTTCTATGTTCTGTTCGTTTCGTCCCGTCGCGTTTTTTTATTAGCAGTAAATTAGACTTTGTGTCGTCGTTCCACTTACAAAATTGTTATAAATATACGATGCGGGTGTACTTATAGCGGTTGCCATCAGACTTTTCCAAAAGATTTGTCCCGAAAACTAAAACAGCGTTCAATTGGCCAGACAATTTATAGTTTCTGAAAAGTAAATATTAGGGGGATTTTTGGAGGTTTTATTTGAGCTTAAATTGATTATTTTAGAGAGTGTTTTTATTTGTTTTTTTTACAGGCTATACTATAAAATATTAAATATAATGCCAAATAATTTTACTTTTTAATAGAATATTTAATATTAAAATCGAAATTTTTGAGAAATTATCTAGAAATTAAGTTAGGATATTTCGTAGTTTAAAAAAATGTTCAAGAAATTGTCTAGAATTTTTTTTAGGATATTTCATAGTTTAAAAATAATAATGATAAATATTTACAAAATACTATTGTCTGAAAATCTAAACAAGTCTAGGAATCAATTTAGTTTAATGCTCAAAATTGAAATAAAAATTCGATCCAAAATATAAAAATTAGAATTTTAATAATCTACAGTTGAATTTCTCGACATATCCAATATAATATAATCTTTAATCTCAATAATCTGTTTGCTTGCCGCAAACTCTACGAGCGACCCTCGTCTATACAGGCTATAAACAATTCTGTTGTTTGTCTTTTGTGCTTTTATGAAACGCATAAATTAAAAGCCTTAAAAATATGTGCATAGATATAGATATACATGTATATTTAATATAAATATCGTATATATAGTATATATAAACTTTGCTGCACAAAACGAAATGCGAACAAATAATGAAATGTGAAAAACGCCCACGCAGCGTTCACAATTCACTCGAATTGACCCAGCTCTTAGAGGGAGGGGGGGAGACAGTTTTGGAGGGGGGAAGGGGAGTCGAGAGACATTTAGCAGACTCAATTTTAATCTCATTGCGCTTTCGAGACCAAAGTCTGTTAACTTTCGGCTGGAGCAAATGCCACAGGTTATGATAACTTATCTGGCATTTGCTCGTTGACGCATTTGCCTAAATTATACGTTTTTTAGCTTTAGCTGCTTTAATTTGCAGCTTATCAAGCGCCCCAAGATACGTATCCGCGAGATACAAAGCTGCAAAGCATAAAACTGATGACGTCAAGTTCGGATACGGCTTTGATGACACCTGAGTTTCAGCTCTGGCTCTCAGCTAATTACAAAGAAAGTTCTTCTGGCGCAAACTTTTGACTCTGCTGATTGGGAAACTTTTCCAAAAGATACTACGCTGCAAGATAGTGGCGTCTAGATACAAATGTATCTCACGCTGATTGACTGGCTTTCATGGCATTATCCGACTGCGTTTAATCGATTTAACAATTTAGAAAAGGCAAGGCCAATTGTTATGACTGGAGTAAACATAAAAGTCATGCTCATAACTTGCAACGAGCTGACGTCAATTGTGCTGCGGTTATGCCGCCTACACTGAGAGAATACATCCCTTCTTGGCAGCATGCATATGCACTTGAAATCTCACCAAAACAAGTTCCTTAGAGTTCGAAATTCTATCGTTTATGCACATTTCAAAATGAAATCAACATAAAAATATAATTTTCTTCAGTGTAATTTTTAAACACTATAACTCTGTAATTTGTTATTATTTTATTTAACTATTTTATAAATAATTTTTAATTGTTTTTAATTCTTAAATACCTTAGTTGCAAATTCTCAACTTGATTTTATCCCAACTTAGTTTTAAAACATTTTTCCCACTGTGCACTTCCCCCACTTGCTGCTGCTGCCAATGAGCAATGAGCCAAGTTGCAACTGCCAACTTATAGCTAAACTTATAGCTAAAACTGTAGCCAAAGTTCAGCTCAGCTCAGCACCCACATTACGATGACTGCACAACTTTCTATGGCTCGAGCTGTGCTTATAAAGTCATACGCTTGTTGATTCTATATATCTATATATCTATCTATCAGTCTGTCTCTTTGTCTGTCTCTGTGTGGGTTAGGGCCAACTTCAATTAAGTCTGCCAATAGCCAGCACAAAAGCTAAACATTTCTAAGTATATCTACGCTGAGCTTCCTTTTATGGCGCGCTTCGTTTTGTTTTCTGGCCTACAAAAAATTGAAAATAATTATGATTGTTTGCGCATTGAGCATAGGCGTTGAATTTTTATATTTTTTTTTTATAGAAAAGTAAAGTCTGCTTGGCTACAAATTACTCTAAAAAACTGCTTCAAACTCTGCTCTCTTAAGCTTCAAGTTTTATGCTTTGAATTTCGACTGATAAGAAAAAATTATGCGAAAATTTTGACTGCAATAAATATAATAATTTTGATAGATTATTGGCGTGGCATTCAGTTATTTAGCTTTATATCGACTGCAAAATATTTTAAGAAACTGCTTTAAATTCTTTGGGTTTTAAATTTTGACTGATAAGAAAAATTATGCCAAATTTTGAGTTATGTTTTTGCTGCACAAAAAGCATGTTGATTTGGTTTTTATTTTATTTTTTTGCTTTGTAAAAAATTGACTTTCATTGTTTGCTTATGTTTTGGGGGCATCGTTGTGGCTGCTTGTTAAAAATTGTCACAAGTTTTTTGAGTGGCAACTTTGTTTGCTTTTCTGCCAGATTCTTTGCTGCCCTTTTGCCCTCTTTCCCCCTCTTTCCTCTCTCTATTCTTCATCTTGTTCTGCATGTTGTCATCAATTCTTGTGTCGTGTCCAGCGTGCAGAAAGAAGAAAAAGGTTCAGATTTCATTGTTGGCGCTATCTCGCTTAAGAGAGGCTTAAAATGTTGTTGCCTCGTGTTCTGCAGCTGCTTAAAGTGCGGCAAATTTGTCAGCAAGGAATAACATTGACCTCTCTCTCTCTCTCTCTATCTGTCTCTGTTTATATTCATATATATATCTCGATATATCAGGCTCAGCCTGTGTTGTTATCTCTCAGCTTACCTTGCTCACTGGGAAGGTAAATGAAGCCTTCAAACTGGAATTTAGTTCAATGCAGCATCGAGCGTTAAATTCCTATGCAAAAATATAAACCCCTACAGCAGCTACAGTGTTAACTGGCTATGAAGAATGCAAATATGTGTAACAGCAGTAAAAAAAAATTTTAGGCAGTTTTAATGTTTATAAAATTTGTAAAATTAATTAATGCTTTTTAAGAAACTGTTTGAAATTTGTTTATAAAATATTAAAAGATTTTTATACAAATTTTCGTATAATTTAAATTTCTAGTAAAAGACGCTTTATGCTTAGTTAACTGACTATAAAGAATGCTATTAAATTTAAAACCATTTAAGTGCAGTTTAAAACTGCTTTAAGCTTTATAAAAGCTCATCAAACTTATCAAATAAATTAAAAGCATATTACCAGTCATTTTGACGAAACTTGACAATATTTTAGAAAGTATTTAAATTTTAAAAACTAGTAGAAGTATTTCCATTATCTTATGTAGTTCCAGGTTGATTTAAAATCAGCTTAAAGCTTAAAGCTTCGTTATAATTCACATTAATTACAGTTGTATGATTTTAAATCAACTTTTAAATATTTGATGCAATATTTAAAACAATTATCAACGTAAACATGTTTTTAAAAAAATGTCCCGACAATTTGAGTTCTAGTTAAAAGTAGCTTAAAGCTTAAAGCTTTGTCATAATCTTCCATAATTAAATATTTGATACAATATTTGAAACAATTAACAATAAAAACGTGTTTTTAAAAAAATCTGCCCACAATTTGAGTTCTAGTTAAAAGTAGCTTAAAGCTTAATTCGCCATAATCCGGCATAATTAGCGTTAAATGGCCGTTGTAGCGTGGCAACTGTACTTGGATTGTAGGGCTTTGGAGCATTTGTGGTTTGGCTGAAGTTTAGGGTCCTTTTGAGCAGTACATTGTGCTTTTTGCTAGTTTCTTTGTGCCCCAGTGCATATGCAGATATATCAGTATGTGTGTGTGTGTGAGCTTACTCATGCGTGTGCACACACACATACAGAATACACCCACACATGTGTAGAGTCGCAGCATATGCGACCATAAATAAACATAAGTTGTCGCTTTCGCTCCCATTTCCTATTACTTTTTTGTCTGTCTTTATGCCTTTTTTATGTCGCCAGCAACAGTTTTTCATTTTATTTTCTCTCTCTTTATGCTGCCGTTGTCGCCTGCACATTGTCCTTTGGTCAGAGTGGCCTGTGGGCGCGTGGGCGTGGCAGACACACACACACACACACACAATGCCGTCCTGCTGCTGTTGACTTAACTGCGTAAAGTTTCAAGTGCTTTTTGCATGACACAACAACTTTTGTTGCTGCCGCTGCTCAAAGTGATATGAAATAATGAAAATCTCATGGCAAAAGTTTTCGCAATTCCATATTGAAATAACTAATATAGATAAAGTTATTATAGAAAACAATATGTGCAGTAAATTGCAAAATAAAGCCAAAAAAAACTGCCATAAATGCTTTTATAAAAAGCCTTTCAAACTGAATTACATTTTATTGTTCGATTTCAGCGTTAATTTAATTTACCGCTAAAGAATGCATTTTACAGCAGTTAAGTTCCAACCTGTCAAACAAAGGGCATTTTATAATTTAAGAATTTAATAACAGCGGAAAAGCTTAAAGTTCTCTCTTTAAATTAATCTGCAATTAATTTGTAGGAGTTGGCAAGCTGCTCTTAAAGTTCATATTACTATATAATGGCATAATTATCTATTAGTCAAGCATAAAACTAGTAAACTTAAAGCTTGACTTAAAGCTTTACTTTAACCTAAAGCTTAAAAGCTTACACTTAAAGCTTTCCAAAGGAGTTACAGTTGAAAATTAACTACAAATAAAATTGTGTGAATTAGCAAACTGCTTTTAAAGTTTCGAATATAATAGTTAAATTGTATACCAGTAAACTTAACAAACTAGTAAACAAAGCTTTACTCAAAGCTCAAATTTAAAGCTAAATTTAAGGTCTAAAGCTTCTGCAACGACTTATATCTGTAAATTAACTTAAAAGTAGCTTTATAAAGCTTTCAAGCTGCCTTTAAAGCTCAGTTATGTTCTGTTAGTAAAGCTTGTTTAAAGCTCTGCCGGCAAGCAAAGTTAATTAGCAAATGTGCTGAATTTAAATCAAGTTTGCAGTGGCAGGAAATCAGCGCAAGCCCAGCGTGGGACAAGCTGAGGCCACGCTCAGTTCCAACTAGTTGAAAGCGTAATTTGCTTAGGCAAAACTTTCGATAGTTGACCACGAATGCCACTGGCCTTCGACACGGCAAATGGAGAGAGATTGAGAAGGACAGAGGGAGGAAGGGAAAGGGGAGAGAGGGGCAGAACTGAGGCTAGCTGGCAATGCCAGCAATTAGCAGCACATGTCCTTTAAAAGCTAATCAAATCTCAGTTAGTGCCAGGCAGTAGATGCATGCAACGAGTTAACTGAGAATTGGAGAGAGAGAGGAGAGAGTGAGAAGTGAGAAAAGAGAGGAAAGAGAAAAGTAAGAGAGCTCTCAAGTTAGCTACGCGTAATGCCTGTCATTAATCAGCGTCTATTCTGTTTGCGTAAGACAATTAAAATGTTTGCTAATCAGCAGCAAATAACAGAGTCGTAAAAAGCATTATTTGCATAAAAGCAAAATAGTTAAAAATACCTTAAAATATATACAACTAAATATTGCAAAAAAAGCTAAGAAAAATGGCCAAAAAAGGCTAGAAACTTTTCTACAAATTGAAAGTTAACATAAACAAATTAAATATTATTTTAAAGCTATCAAATAAATTATATCAAAAATTTTAAATAATGTTTGAAGCTTTAAAGATTAGATATTAAATTATAAAATATATAAAATAAATCAAATAAAATATTTATTTACAATAAACGAATTAAACATTATTATAAAGCTATCAATTAAATTGAATCACAAATTCTAGACAATTTTCAAAGATTTGCTGATAATAAAAAATTATATAATATATAAAATAAATCAAATAAAATATTTATTTACAATAAACAAATTAAACATTATTATAAAGCTATCAAAAATATTTAACTAAAAATTCTAAATAATTTTCAAAGATTTGCTGATCAGAAAAAATTATAAAATATGTGAAATAAATAAAACAAAATATTTATTATAATAAAAGTAAGATGAAATCTCTTAAACTTGCTTTACAAACAAAATAATCTTTAATTATCATTAAGCAATTAATTTGTTGTTAATTGCTGTTTGATTAATTAATGCCACTTAATTACAATTCAATTCAATTAGGCTGCGAATTTCTAAAAAACAAATTGCAATATAATTGTAAACATATGATATATTTCGGTGGGCAAATGAGTCGAGTGCATAAACGTATTTTAAATTATGCAATTAATTTGCCAGCGCTAACAAATTGCGGCTCATTTATTTGGCAATTCTTTAAGTGTGCAGCTATCTCTCTCTCTTTCTTTGTATCTATCTCTTTCTATATTTTGGTTGCTCTGCTGAAAGCATTTTCCGCATTGTTTGCTGTCATACTTTTCCACTTTTCCACACCGCGCCTTGTGCATGTGTGTAAAGCTACATAGAATATAGAATGTAGTATAATCTGTGATGGCTCGGCTTTTGTGTTATTGTTGTCGCTGTGACATTTTCGTAAATAAGTGCGACAATTTAAATATTTAAATATGTAAATATGTAAATGTGCATTTGGCGAGCGTGTCGTCTACTTAAATGGCCTCTACTTTTATTTATCGCCCTGCCAAATGTCACTCGAGCGCTTACAACATTTTTTGTTGTTGTTCGCAGCTAAACTGTGACAGCTGAAATATAAGCGATATCTTTATGACTTGGCACAGTTTGCACTGATTGAAGGGTGGAGGAAGGGAAGGGGAGGGGTAGGGGGAAGGGGAGAGAGCATATGCTACCGTAGACCAGTCTGCATATTTAATCATCTGACGTCAGAGACCTAGCCATAACTGGGGGCAAATAAATCAAAACTAGCTACAAACATATGCGATTTAGCTTCGGCCTATTAATCAGTTACAGTTGATATAATCTAACTGTTGTGTAAGAACAAGTTTCTAGACTTTAGCCTAATAAGAGGCTGAACTTAGGGCTCTACAAAGTCTATAAGTTTGATAGTTGTGAGTCGGAATTAAAACACATCTTGGAGCATGTTTAGTTTAGCTACAAATCTAATCAATTTTACCTTAGCTTTCGCTTTATTTATATTCGAGAGTTTGCTAAACAAATACCAACCATGTTTAAATGCCAGACTAAGTGCAAATGAGTACACAGCGAGAAAATTTCAGGAATTCATATTACGAACTTAAATATTACAATTAAAAAGGCATAACTTATAAATCATTTTAAATTTAAGTTCAAATTTAAATCGTAAAATTACAATAATAAAATTAAAATAATAAAATTTGATAATTACAATAAGAAATAAGGTACAGAAGTCAGAATTTAAATAATAGCATAATACAAATTAAAAAATATTAAATAATATAATTTTTATTTATATATTTTGGTATATTTTTTCATATTTTTAATGAAAGTTATAATTAAACAAGTTTTCATATAAATTTCTTCAGTGTATATTACTCTTTTTTTATAATTATGTAAATTTTGATTTATAATTTTTAAACAATTTTGCATTAAAATATCTTTAGTGTATTCATGTTTTACACCTATATGTAATTATTTAAATTTTGTTTATGTTTTAACAAGATTTCTGAATTCAGGACAATTTTATTCTTATTTTTTAGAGTCTTGCAATCAGAATAGAATTGAATAATTAGAATGCCAATTTCGTACTCTATTTTTCTCGCTGTGTATGCAGTTTGGTCTGTGTGTGTTACCAACACTTGAGCAAAGATACACAAACCCTGCAAATGTACACACACAAAGGCAGACTTGACGTCAGTGCCGAGGCTTAGTTTCAGTTTTAGCCTTGGCTGTGTTTGTGTTTTTGTGTACACTTCCTGTACACACACACACACAGAGACACACCTACACCTACATGGCTCTGCTGTGTGTGTGTGTAGGTTCTCCCTGGCTGTGGCTGACATCAAAAGAGGCGACACTGCAGGAGCCAAGTGATTTCCAATGCAGTTGCATTTGTCGTCCGAATCATTTGCATAAATGTGCTTCAAAACGACTTCAAAATGGCTTCCTTTGGCCTTTGGCAACACTGTACAACCAACAACAAAAACAAGAACAACAAAGCCAATTGCAAAACGTGTAAAATTTAGGTTTATTTCCCCCACTTGTTTAGCACTTTTGCCACATTAACCCAAATGCCAGAACATTTGGGGTTGGTTAGGTTGAGGGGGGGTTGAGGAAGCGCCGCCATTTGTTAGGTGTGTCTATTGTTTTGCACTTGGCGGCCATTTTGCATTCTTTTTTTTTTCGTTTTCCCTGGCATTTTGCATAATTATCAAAGGTTTTTTGCATGTAGCTAAATAATTTGCTTAACAATGCCGCGACCTACTTTCGAAACAAGCTGTAAACTCCCCATGATATGTGGAGTAACTGCTACGAGTAAACCGTTAACTACCCAAGGCTTCTAACGGGGTCTAAACACTTATCTGGCCAGCTAATGTAGCAAAAAGTAGATGTAAAAGTAGCTATAGTTAAAGAAATACAAATTGTTTCCTGTCTACATAAATACTACAAAAAGAGAACATTTATTTGAAGTTTTTAAACTATTTATTAAAATTTATTTAATTAGAAAATATCAAAAACTTAGTCAAAATTCAGCCTAAAACAAATAAAAATTGAATTCTTTAGCTTTAAATTTAATTTTAGTTACGAAAATGTATTTAAAAATTTTATGGAAGCTCAATTTTAAACAAATAAAAGCACTTTGTTGAAAATTGTCTGCATAAAGTTGAAAAATAATTGAATTTTGTATATTTTTAAAGGCTGTTATGGAACCTTTCATGGCAATGCGCTGTGCACTTTGTAGATTTAAAGTGCTTACAGTTATGCCCAAGGCAATTTGTTCGAACTGTAATTGGGGTTAATTAAGTCAAATGCGTGATGTAACTGTAAATGTAACTGGTTTTTCTTCTCGTCTGGCTGCGTGCGCTGTAATGTATGCTATATTAATTGAGCGGAAGCATGCATACGCCTAGGTGTACGTGTGGGTGAAGAGAGAGGGAGAGAAAGAGAGTGTGTGAGTAGTTGAGAGTGCCTGCAGCATTAGTTACTGCCTCTCTCCCCCATTTTGCTTCGTACCTCCCTCCGAATCTTAAGTTTTCTTTACTTTTATGTCTGTCTGTGGCTGTTCTGACTTTTGTTTGTGTTTGTGTTAATAGCAAAAAATTTAATATATATTATTTTTGATAAAAAGAAAATTCTTAGATTTTCCAATAATTTCAAAGAAATACAATTTATTTGTTTAGCTAGAATATTTCGCAATATTAGCATATTAAATCTGTCTATACTATTTTAATTATTATTTGTTTAATAATACAGAATTTAATATCAATATTTAAATATTTAGAACAATTTTTTAAATAAAATAATTTACTTTAATTTCCAAGAATATTTCTCTTTATTATCATACTTATTAGAGCTGTAGTAGAGGTATAATTCTACATTGTTGTATCAAATAGTAATCTTAATAAGATTTATATTTTGTATTTGTATTACCACTAAATACACACACATATACCATACACATCCATGTATGTGTGTGTGTGTTTGTGTCAAGAGCTGCAATCAAAGCAAACGCAGCGAGGCGTAACTCTTTATCTGAGGGGAGGAGCGTAAATCAAGAGCTTCTTTTGCTCCATTGAGTATGAGCTTAAGCATGAGCATTACGAGTATCTGCTTGCCACTTGCCACTTGCCACGTTGTTAATTGCCAAAAAGACAAGCAGATATAACAAGAGCAACAACAATTAGAACAACAATGCTCATGCGCCAGTTTAAGCCTCGTCTCTCTGTCCCCCTGTCCCCCTGTCTTTCTGTCCTTAGGCGCTTTTTTCCACTCTGTAATTTTTTATCAGCACGCGCCGTTTAACAGACACGCGCAACAAATTCCACCAAAAATGGGTTTAAAATTAAACGAAGACAACACACAAACACAACAACAACAACAAATTACAACTACCATAACAATTAGCAGCGATACACTGTGCGAAAAACTAGTTGAAGTTAGTAGAGTATAAAAATTAGAGCTGCTAAGAATTTAGAGAAACATTAGAAATATTAAAAAATATTTGTCAATATATAGAAAAAAGGTAGAAATAAAATTTTAATAGTTTATTGATATAATTAAAAATATATTCATAACTCAATACAATATTTTTTAATTATATTAAAGAAATTATTTATTTTAGCTCGTTATAACATTAAAAAATTATTAATTTTAAATTAATTTGACAAGGGAAGTTTATTTTAAACAACATAACAAAATAATTTCAATTTAATTTAAAATAAATTATAAGTAAATTTAAATAATATTTACAGTAATTTTCATTTGATTGAAATTATAAGAAAATCTAAAATTTTTCTGATTGTATAAATAAACACATTTATTTTATTTGTTATATTTTTTGCTGATTAAATTCTACGTTTGTCAACAAATAAATATTTAAGGTAAACTTAAAGTATTCAATTTTTTTTGTCAGTGTATAGATACGTTTCTCAAAGGGAGTGGGAATGAGGAGTCTACACGGCAAGTGCGTCATGTAGCCAAACGTTGTTACATGTAAATGTTGTAGATACATAAATAGGCAAATACATAGATACAGAGTAGATACAACGGTCTGTGTGTGTGTGGGTGTGACAGTATCTATGTGGGTGTCTCTGCTGCTGGATGTTTTTTAAAGGCAGCTGCTTTTGGCGGCGTAATTGCGCTCTAATTTAACGCTAATGAGCGCCAAATCATTTTCAAGCGGGCATTTTGGCAGTTTTGTCATTCCATCATCATAATCAACATCATCAACATCATCATCAACATCAGTTGAAAGCAGAATCCATGATTAAATATCTGAAGCGAGAGAATGCCGCAAAATGTGCGTGGGCACTTTTTGCATACTTGAGAGGCGAGGCGACTATTTATTTATAGCTCAGCTTGAGCTACATTTTGCAGGGTGCTGAATAAAAGCTAGATAAGTTTGCCCGGCTGAAGCTGAAGCTGAAGCTAAAGCACGCACACATTGTCTGGCTTTTGTTCTCAAGGATTAGTTTTAAAAGCATTAACTTTGTGGCCGGAGCAACTTTCAGCTAAGGTCAGGCACATTAAGTGCGAGATTTAACCTAAAGAGTGGACAGGGGCCTTAGCCTTGCTCAAAGTGTCACATTTAGCGGCAGAACAATATCAGAAAAGCGTTTTCTAGCTACAGTTGCAGTTAAAGTTCATATTCTTAGCTAAAAACTGCTGCTAATTCTAGCTTTTAATTTAATTAACTTGTCTCGAAATAAAATTAACAAAAAATAAATAAAGCTTTAAATTTAATAAGCTCTTATTTTGTCTCGAAATAAAATCAACAAAAAATAAATAAAGCTGTAAATTTAAAAAGCTCTTTTTTTGTCTCGAAATAAAATTAACAAAAAATAAATAAAGCTTTAAATTTAATAAACTTTTTTTGTGTCTCAAAATAAAATCAACAACAAATAAATAAAGCTATAAATTTAATAAGCTCGCTTTGGTCTCAAAAAAAAAAAATAATAATAATAATGCTGTAAATTTAATAAATTCTTTTTGTTTCGAAATAAAATCAACAAAAAATAAATAAAGCTGTAAATTTAATAAGCTCAATTTTGTCTCGAAATAAAATAACAAAAAATAAATAAAGCTTTAAATTTAATAAACTTTTTTTGTGTCACAAAATAAAAGCAACAAAAAATAAATAAATCTTCAAATTTAATAAGCTCATTTTTGTCTCGAAATAAAATCAACAAAAAAAAAATGTTTTTTTCGATTCCCTGTAGACTGTTATCCTCAAAAACTTAAATATTCTAGCTCTGATTTTTATCTTTTCAAGAAAGTGCTGCTAATTCTGTCTGCTTTTAATTGAATAAAACGCTTTTTGCCACACAATAAACTTTGGAAAATTCAAAAATCCATAGCAAGTGCTTGGGAAATTTTGTGCAAACCCAATTTCTGCATGCGAGAGCAAATGCCATAGATTAGAAAATAATTGAATCAAGACACTGAAAACCACAGGCGGGTGGGGGGAAGTCGAGAGCTGAAGGCGAGTGAGAAATGCGTTCAAAAGCAAATTGTGTACAAAATTTGCGTTGAATTGACAACGTAATAAATGCGTTTGAATATGAAAGTCAGGGGGAAGCTGGGGCTTAACCTTAGCCCAACTCCAACTCTTGCTTCAATTGCCCTCTATCCCATCTGCTGCTGCTTCTTCTTTCAGCTGTTTGTTGCTTTATTTATCTCGCTTCAGTTGTCTACTGTGAAATTCCCTTTGACAGCGACAGCTTTAAGACATGCCAATATGCATTGTCTGCTTGTGGGTCTTACGCATATTTTACATGCTCAGGCAGACAGTTTTGGGGGCGGACAGACCCAACCGACAGTAGGACAGCCCAGACAGACAGTAATTGTTTAAGCTAAAGGGCAGAGCTCGAATTGTTAATGCCAAATTCAGTACTGATGTGTGCCGCCTACGTCGATTTGGCTTGTTACACTCATTATGTATACGCCATGTTTCATTTTGCCCTTTACATTTTATTCGTTACTCGTTAAATTTTACATTTAACTCGTTACTCTTAACTTTTTAATTCGTTATTTGTTTGTCAATTTCGATAAACAGTTTCTTTCAACTAATTATTCTTTACTCGTTACTATTTACTCGTTAATCGTTACTCGCTATTCGTTTTAGTTTACTCGCTGTTAGTTACTGATTATTTATAGCTTTGTTACTAGTTGCTCGCTACTAAGCAAACTTACCATTTACACATTATGCTTAACTTTTGATTATACTCTTTACAATTTATTCGTCACTCGTTCTGTATTAGTTCGTTACTACATACTATTTGTTTGTATTTCTTATGCATTCAACTCTGTAGCTAACGTTCTTTGTTTTGAGTTTATTCCTTGTTTGTTTGTCACCCTTTACTGGCTAAGCATCGCTCTTTACTCGTTATCCTTGACTCGCTACTCGTGCTTATCCATAAATCAATACACAGGCGTCGTGTTTTTGACAAACATTTCGAGCTGATAACCTTTTTACTTTAACACCGTTGAGCCTGATGAACTGCGCCCAAACAGTATACTATACAGATACTTATATATAGATATATATATACACTCACACATATACACATACACATACACATACACACGAAAACAAATAGGCAGTTTGCCATTAAAGTTGCGTGACGAACTGAAATTTGCGCCCAAAGACTCGCGGGACTCGTGTTTTTTTCCCTTCCTTCAATGTATATGTATATATTTTTTTTTATTAAGTCCCTACACGTGTGTGTGTCAGTGTGTGTGCAAGTGTGTGTGTGTGTGTGTATCTGTGCTTATTCTAACATTTACGGTTGTTGCGTTTGCCGAGCTCTCGGCGTTTTTTTGTTGGTTTTTTGACAGTCTCCTGCTCAGCGCCCTGAAGTATGCCTCGAAAATTGCTTTGATGCCTAACTTATGTGTGTATGTATGTATTGTGTGTGTGTGTGTGTGTGGGTGTGTATGTATGTGTGTATATGTATGTGTGTGTTTGTATGTCATTTCTGTTGTCAGACTGAGCGATACGCGTGTTTTACTATGGCAGACTTCATCATTTCGCCCGATGTATACGTAAGTCGCTCTTCCTCCCTCTCTATCGTCGTCTCTTTTGCACGTCTATTGCCGTCTCTTTCGCCGCGTGGCTGTCACCCACTTGGAGCGCTCAGCTTTTGCTTGACTTGCGGAAAATTAAGTGCTTGTCGCATGGCAGAAAGGCGCTTTCCTCGCTTTTCTTTTTGGCTCTTTTTTCCCGCTGCTTGTTGTGTGTCCTTCTTCGCTTTGGCACTTTGATGCATTGACCGGAAAATCTTAAATGCAAAATCCTACATACATATGTCGCTGGATGTAAGCACGACTATACATACATATATGTATGTATATATGTTAATATTGGCATAAATTAAGCTAAATGTCATGTGCATAAAACTCTGAACTTAACTGACAACCGACAACTGACAACAAACAAGCGACAAGGCTGACATTCTAATGGAACTTTAAGCCCATTTCGGATAAAACTTTGGAATTCAATATGCTAACTTCATTTCAGAGAACTTAAGCTTACCTAAACTTTATTTAATTTAGCTTAATTCTTAGTATTTAATTCAATATTCCAACTGAAAGGCGGTTAAATGCAAGAAAAAATGTTGAATTTATTAGATTTAAAATTTTTATATTATTTTATTTGTAGTCAAAGAGCAAAGATAAGCTCTATAAAAATATCCCCGATTAATTTATATTTTCAATATTTATATTTTTATTATTTTATTTAAAGTTGAACACCAAAATAAGCTCTATAAAAACATCGCCTGCATAATGCCGAATAGTATCTTTTAGCATTGAATTGATTTATATTTTTTTAAATATTTTAAAATAAAAGCTAAGAGATAATTTATCCATTTTTAAGTAACAATCTATAAATATTGCTCTGCTTAAATATATTTCTGGCATTTTTGTGCAATTGAAATTTCCAATTAACTGTGATATTTTCCAGTTTGTTCGGTTATCAGCATATTTGAATTGTTGACCTAAATGGTGGCATTTAAATGTTGCAGTTGCATTTCAGATTTTATGATTGCTTTTTAATTTTTTATCGCAATTTATGCGCGGCGAGAACAAATGCAATAAAAACAAAAATCTAAAATCAAATTTTTAATTATGCATTTCTGTTGGCCACAAACTGCTGGCCAAATATTGCGGGCCAACCAAAAACCTTTTTAGTTGGCCAACAAAATATGCAATTCAAGTGCCGCTGCCCCGGGGAATTTTCATTTTCTGAAATATGCCCCTTACAGTTGTTGTTGTTATAGTTGTTGTAGTTGTTGTTGCTGTGGTTGTTGTAGTTGTTCTTGTGGTTTGTTGTTTGTTGTTTACCTGGCTGCAGTTCAGTTTGTTCTGTTGCTGTGCCAAATGAAAATCTACAATTTTCCAGATGAAGCAGATGACATGTCAATAATTCAACAGATTTACTCTGCACTTGCAGCGGCATTTTCAATGTTTCAAGTTGGGCTGAAAATAAAAATTAAATGAGACAATATTTTTAAGAATATATCGAATTTAATTTAATATCATTATTTAATTGTTTACTTAATTTTAAATTGTATTTTATATTACTTTATATTTGCTGTTAGTTGACATTAAATAAATAAAGAAATAAATTTATAGAACATGATGAGAAATTAAAATAAAACATCTTGTCTGAAATTCGTAATAAATTTAAAAAATATTTCTAGGCCATAAAAAATTCTTGAGATGAGAATGTCTTGAAAAAGAAATAAAAGCATTTAAAAATTTTGATGTGTTGGAATTTAAAAATAATTACACAAAATCCCCAAATAAGAAAATTTTGAATGTACTTTTATTTGAAATTATTTTAATATTAAATGATAGATTGATTTTTTTTTATTTGTTTTTTATTTTATTTGTTTTTGTATCTCTCATATTTAAGTTTGCATTACTTCTACAACACTCTATAAAGTTGTATAAACTAGATTGTTGATTCTAAAATCACGAAAATCGTGAGCTCAAATTCGAATCATACTTGATTGTTTCGCTGAGTGTAGTTTTAACATGCCTGGCGCATAGTCTGTGTTATTTATGGGCCTGGCCCTCAGTCAAAATAGCATTGCACTTGAGCTTTGTGAACGCTGTCCTTCGGGCCCTGGCCCTCTAGGCCCTTTAACCCATGGTTCGTGTGGGGGTTTTTCATTGATTTCAGATACAGTTTTATATGCGGAATTGATTTTGAACAACTTGACC
The DNA here is from genome assembly GCA_035045125.1 of Hypselothyrea guttata. Lineage (NCBI taxonomy): Eukaryota > Metazoa > Arthropoda > Insecta > Diptera > Drosophilidae > Hypselothyrea > Hypselothyrea guttata. Next base: position 1,220,844 of record JAWNNJ010002189.1, on the reverse strand, counting down.
CAATTCGTTCAGCTCAAGTGTGGAAGAGAGATAGAGAGAGAGGGAGAGAGGGAGTGAGACTGCCAATGACAGAGAGCTGCGAACTGGGCATATTAAGTAGTTCACTCTGGCTCTTCCTCTAATCCCCCTCCTCTCCCGCTCTCCCCCCTCTCTTGTAGACACTTTGGCTAATTATACTCCTGCCTCTGCCACATTATGAAGTCATTTAAAACCTGTGCACACAGGTGTGCGCACATTTTGTTGACGTAATTTGATAGCCAGACCCATTTACTGTTAGTTGGATACGTTCTTGCGTTTTAGCCTGTTGTTTATACCCTGTAATGGTTGAAAAAGGGCATAAGAACTTGAAGCAAATGTATGTAACGCACTGAAGTACAGATATGCTTAATCAGGATGATAAGCTGAAATCTGTCTTCAATTTTATTTTATTTAGATCTCTGCAATTAGAAAAGCGAAAGCCTTCAAATTTGGAATATAAGTAGTTCTATATCATATGCAGATCCAGTTTATTTTATAACTAGAATACCACGCCCGCTTTACGCCCGAATCGATAAAAACCGAACAACAAGCGTAAAACTGAACATGGCAGTTTGTTGTTTGGAATATATACTCTTAAACATTATATTTATCGTGGCTGAAAACCGTATTTAAATCGCTTAAGAAACTTGGAAGTTTTTGAAGAAACAATTTTGGTAAATACACAAAAATATTAAAAACTATAATACAGGGTATTCCACTGTCGGCTGCGTGCGACGTTAACCTTTGAGAATTTTGATTATTTCTACTTTTTTTTTGTTGGCTGGCAAAGGTAGACTTTTTCACTTTTTCTCAGGCTCCACTTCAAGGTCATTTACTTGGAAGTTTTTGGTGATTTTTTGGTGAAGGTCAAACTGGCAACAGTTGACAGCTGCTGCCAGGTTTGAATGCAATTACAGTTGCAACTGCTGCTGCTGCTTTTAATGTGTTGCAGCTGCAGTGCACATAAAACCATAATCATTTTATGCGTGCTGCACCGTACAGGCGACAAAACTGTCCAAATTAGTTTCGCTGCTGTCATAAAAGCCGCAGTGAAAATGGCTCATAATGAAGCTCATAATGATGTTAATAAAGCTGATGATGAAACGAGCATATGCGCACATTGTGGTTAGACAAACGTGAGTGTGCTAAAACAGCAATCCTCCCCCCTTCCCCTTCCCCTCTCCCTCCCTTCTCTGACACTTTGTCTGCTTGTTGTGCGTGGCATGTAGCAAGCTCAGCGGGGGCATGGCCATTAGGTAAATTGCTAAACAGATTTAGCAAAAAGGTGCAAAAAAACCAGAACGTCACTTTATTAAATTACGAATTACAGTGCAGACCACAATTTTGTTACAGTGTATGCATTGTTAAGTGCCGAAGCTGCGCCCCAAATTCAGTGACTAGGAATGTGGAACTTTAAACGGGAATAGAAAATTTTGATAGAAAAATCTTGAACAAATATGCAAGAAATTGTAATTGTATAAATATATAAAAATATAATATAATATCAAAAGAGAAAATTTAATAAATAAAATTATAAATACATTTTAATTTGAATTGAAAATTAGAAACATATTATAAATTTGGTATACAAAAAAATTCAAAAAGATATAAGATTTACCGAATAATTTGTAAGTGAAAATATTTGTTAAAAAAAATAAAATAATGCAAGGCATCGATATTAAATAAATATACAAAAATATTAAATAAATATATATGGAATTGGAAAATAAATATAAACCAAAAATTGATAAACAGATAAATTGATAAAATATTTTATGAATTTATGGAAATATATAATATACAGAGAAATATTAAATAAATATATTGAAATATAAAATAAGCGTATAGAAATATTAAATAAATTTATAAAATAACTGTAGAGAAATATAAAATAAATATAAAGAAATATACAATAAAAAAAAGAAATATTAAACAAATATATTAAAATATAAAATACCTATAGAGAAATATTAAATAAATTTATTGAAATATAAATATAATATATAATGGAAACATAAAACACACATAGTACTTGAGTTAGACTATCAATTTCAATTTCAATTGTGTTCGCTAAATTGTCTTGCAACTGACAGATGAAAATGTATCTTTTGCTCTTGAGGAAAGTTGGGAAAACTTTGGCTGTCACCTGCTGTCTGGCAATTTGTCATTTCTGTTGTTGTTGCACGTAGTTGAAGAAACTATTTCGAGTGTAAGGACATTGCGTATACGCCCGGGTGTACGCAACTCTATTTGGTTTTGTGGCTGCTGCAGCGGAACCAACAACGGAAATTGTAAGGAAATGAGCATGGCTTAAGTTTTTCATTCTTGCCACGTCTGCCACACAAAACAGAAGCATCCAGCGCTAAGTCCACGCCAAGGTGCAGGCAGAGCTTAACTTGCAAACAAATCGAACGAACAGAACTCTGTCTGTCCGACTGTCCGTCTGTTCGATTGTCTGTCCGTCTGTCTATTTTAAGCTGTTGCTTTTGAAAACGTGTAATTTATTTATGCAGTGCATTGCGTATTACCAAGTGAGTGCGGCGAGTAAACCACCTTGACCCACTAATTGCACGCCTCGTCGCAGTCTCTGGCATGTCGATGAGTCGGAAGGGGCAGGAGGGGCAGGAGGGAACTGCTCTATCAACGCACAAATAGTTTTTACCTCTCTCTGTTTGTTTTGTTTTTCTCGCCTTTGCTGTTGATATTATCGCTCAATTAAATCAAAAATCATTTTTTGTATTTTCATTTCATTCGACAGCTGAGAAATATGGCCCAAAAGCAATAGATTTTTATGCAAATCTATTGATAAGCATTTTCGTATAATTTATGCTCTCCAAAACAATTGACAAACATTTATTAAGTGTTTCAATTGCCCACACATGTTCAATAAATACACTCAGCCAAATTAATTAACAGTTTGACAAAAGTTAAATTTAAATTATATTTGTTTTAAATAGGCATAAAACTGTAAATAAAGCCAGATGAATTAAAGCTAAAGGCGAATAAAAGTTACAAAGCAAAAAGCTAAAAAAAGAGCTAAAATTTAGTACAAAGAATTATATTTAATTTTTATCTCAGCAGTTTATAAAATGTATAATAAATCTGCATTTAATCCAATAAATCTTTTTGTAAGATAGAATTGTAAAAATGCTGTTAAATGAAGAATTTTATTTTTATGAAGAATTTTCCGGCTCATTAAACTTTTTAAAAAAGAAATTCTTGAACTGTGGTTTTTTCTTGCAGTGTAGATAATTCTGCTTTCAATTTAATGCATATCTTTCAAATTTAATTAATTTAATATTTATTTTAGATCTTATTTATAGCTAATTATTCTTGTTTTAGTCGTTGTTTTGGCATACCCAAGCTACTCGTAAGCGCTTACATCATGCATTACCCCCGGCACCCCCTAAAAGATGTACACTCTACGCATAGTTTCAGTTTCATTAAAAAGCAATGTCTTCATTCGCGAATCGCGGCACATAAATATTTATAAGTTCTACGCCAAATATGCGTAATTATGTAAATTGTGCATTGAGCTACGTTTACTCTATAACGGCATAGTCTGCACTCCTCCCCCTCCGCTCTGACTCTTCCCCTCCCCCTCTCTCTCTCTGTGAAAAGTTACCCGCAACATTTTAAGTATTTGTCGTAATTTTGCAAATTAATTTGCGCCTGGCAGGCAAAGGGAGCCAACTTTAAAGCATTATTATTGTTGTAAGCGAGTTCAAGTTTTTCAATTAAGTTCATTAATATTCAACTTGGCTTGCGGCCAAAAAAGCGACGAATAAATAAATATTAAAATCAAAATTACAAACTAATAAAGGCTGCCAGCAAGTGTCTGCAGCCCTGGCAAATGGGCGCTGAGGGCGCTGAGGGCGTGGCTGCCCTACGCCCTCCTGCCAATCGTCGATTGCCAATCGCCAGTTGGGAGTTGCGAGCTGATTTCGTCTACTTTTTGGCCCTCAAGTGCTGCAACTGCCACGCCCACCTGTTAGCTCGTACGCCCACAATTAGCTCATGCATAATAAATACTGAAATTGCTGGGGTTTTTGCTCAACTATTGGCAAAAATGCCATGACTATAATTTTAGTTTTAAGTGCAGCTAAGGCGATTGTAAAGTTTCGCCTCTGCTCTAAGTAAAAGTTTTAGTTTTAAGCGCTGGCAATTTTAATACCCTGCACTTGTTGCATAGCTTAATTAACACTTACTTTCTTACTCTTACGTCCGAATCTCGGTAGTTACATTAGCTGTAGAGCTCAAATTTGATATAGAACTTGCTATAGGGCGGTTTAAACTAAAGTATATTTCACAATTCGTTAAACTCTTTTAAGCAATTGAATATTATAGTTAGCCTTAGCATTTTATTTGGCTACGCTATAAATTGTGTTAGTCTCGCGCTATAAACAGACAAATTATACAAGTTTAGTTTAGTTTATTTACTGAATCCCAGCAAATATTACAAATAGAGAGCTGAAATTTTGTATTTGATAAGTTTTAAAGTATAGAATGTTGGAATTTATTCGAAATATTGCCCCATATGCATATCGCTAGCAGAAATCAATAAAAACATTATGTTGAAAATGGTATAATTATATAAAATTTGTAAATTTTAAAGCTTTATTTATTTATTTATTAAAAACAAACTAAAATAAGCATTCAATTTTAATTAAAACTAAAAGCTAATGTTTGTTTTTAAAGTTTATGAATATTACTTCCAAAGAAAGTTGAAATTCAGTTGAAATTTGTCCATATAATTTGTGCTCAGAAAAAGTGCACACTCAATGCTTTTATGAGCCGAGTGTGTGCATATACTTTCGACATGACTGTACACACATATTTACATACAGCTGCGAAAAATTTAATAGCACCACTTGCGCACCCAATTTTGCAATTGGCTTCTAGGTAACTTCCTGTGCGTTTTTGGAACTTCTGAAAACATTTTTAGAATTGGGAGAGCCACAACAAACTAACATATGAAAAAGGATTACAATTTTATTAACCGTTTTTAAAATATTCAACAAAGTTTGGGGAAACACCAAAAAATCGGCGAAAAAAATAATAGCACCACTTTTCAAAAAATTCACTAAAAATTAAAAAAATTAAGAAAATTTTAAATTTTATTCCTGAAACTTAATTGTCTATTAAACCTTGTATTTTTGGAAATTTTTAGTATTTGATAGCATTACCGTTATCCTATATAATCGCAGGATAACGGCTATGCATCGAATAAACCAAGTCCTGGCCCCAGTTTGCACGAATTTGGCTCTAGGACTCCTGAATGAGGGTCCAAAATGACTCGTTGCTGGTTGGATCTAATGTAGAAACTGTCCTCTTAACATCTGTCCATAAGTTTTCTACAGGATTCCAGTCTGGAGATGGAGCAGGCCACTGCATCACTGTACTTGACTCGCTTTGCTAGCATTTCCTTGGCTTTCTACGTGTGTGTTTAGGGTTATTATCCTGTTGGAATACCAAAACAAGTGGCATTTCATATTCTCCATTGAAGAGCATAACTGTTTCCATCATATCCACACGGACGTTGTTACTCCAATATGGTTTTCGTGCAATGTATGGGCCCTACTGCATAGTATGAAAAGCACGCCTATACCGTGCATAAGTCTCAAAGGAAAATGGAGAAATATTTTATGGTATATTGAAAGTAAGATCGTATTAAAAGATCTCGATCATACATTAGACATCCACTAAAGGCAATATTTTGGGCCCCAATACACCACAAGGCCCATAAAACACAAAGGATCCTGAGTAATAGTATGGGCGTGCTTTTCATACTATGCAGTAGGGCCCATACATTGCATGAGAACCATCTGGCATCAACGCGTCAATGTAGATATGATGGAAACAGTTATGCTCTTCAATGGAGAATATGAAATGCCACTTGTTTTGGTATTCCAACAGGATAATAACCCTAAACACACACGTAGAAAGCCAAGGAAATGCTAGCAAAGCGAGTCAAGTACAGTGATGCAGTGGCCTGCTCCATCTCCAGACTGGAATCCTGTAGAAAACTTATGGACAGATGTTAACAGGACAGTTTCTACATTGAAGCCAACCAGTAACGAGTCACTTTGGACTGTCATTTAGGAGTCCGAGATCCGAATTTCCGCAAAACGGTGCAAGGACTTGGCTTATTCGATGCATAGCCGTTATCCTGCGATTATATAGGATAACGGTAATGCTATCAAATACTAAAATTATACAAAAATTCAAGGTTTAATAGACAATTAAGTTTCAGGGAATAGAATTGTAAATTTTCTTAATTTTTTTAATTTTTAGTGAATTTTTTGAAAAGTGGTGCTATTATTTTTTTCGCCGATTTTTTGGTGTTTCCCCAAACTTTGTTGAATATTTTGAAAATGGTTAATAAAATTGTGATCCTTTTTCATATGTTAGTTTGTTGTGGCTCTCCCAATTCTAAATATGGACGGGGCAGATCAGTGGGACGGAGGCTACAGTCGGACGTAACCGACCGTAGGAGACCCTTTACTTTGAGTATATGTACATACAAAGTCAATCAGACGCACACATACTAAGCTACACGCGTATGCAAGGCACACCACCCCCCCTCTGCCTAGTGCGGCAAATTGTCTGTGACATATGTTCGTTGTTTCTTATTCGATCAAAACAAAATTCACAGCGTCGATAGAGAATGTCATAAACTAGTTAAATCCCAAATTACAAATCAATAGCTTTAAAACTGTGGCTACAGCAGCTTTTTGCGGTTTGCGGGGGAAGGAGGGGAGGTATCCAAAATCTAAAACAAACTCGTGCTGCTTACTGATTAGGGGAACCTAAATCCCAAATATGGTGTCTCTAGCTCTTATAGTTGCTGAGATCTAGGTGTTCATACAGACAGACAGACAGACGGACAGACGGACAGACGGACAGACGGACAGACGGACAGACGGACAGACAGACGGACGGACATGGCTATATCGACTCGGCTTGTCGTCCTGATCAAGAATATATATACTTTATGGGGTCTGCCACGCCTCCTTCTGCCTGTTACATACATTTCCTCTTTGCACTAAGTTAATAGACCCTTTTTACTTTTTTAAAGTAAAGGGTCTAAAAATGTTTTCAGAAGTTTTGAAAACGCACAGGAAGTTACCTGGAAGCCAATGGCAAAATTGAGTGCGCAAGTGGTGCTATTAAATTTTTCGCAACTGTATGTATGTATGAAATTGGCGCCTCGACTCGTCTCAGAAAAATTAGCATGAAGCTCACGTTCGACGCTTTTCAGCGGAACAACGCAACGCGCCAAAGACGCCAAGAGACGCGGCGACAAATCTCGAAAAAACTGCAATAAAATGAAATTAAAAAATATGAAATATATATGCGAAATGAGCAATAAACAGAGCTCAAACTGAAAATGAGTATGAATCGTTGCACAAGTTTTAATTTTATGCCATTTCATTTTATTTTTGTTTTTTTTTGTGTTCTGTTTTTTTTTTCCTTTTTGAATCACGCGCCAAACGCTGACGACAATGCGACAATGTTTTAGTTAATGTTTGTCGTTGTTTCTCTTTCTCTTTCTATTGCTCATTCTGTTGCTGACGTTGTTTACACTGTTATTGTTATTGTTGCTGTTGTTGTTGTTGTTGTTATTGTTGACGAGGTGTTCATTATGGTCTGCCAGCTGGAATAGCTCCCCTGGGCATAGCCCGAAAAGCCAAATGACCAAAGGGGGAGGCGCGAGACGCAGGCCGGCGATTCGCGAGGTCAGACGCACGCGTTGACAAATTGCTCTACAGCGAGTGAAATAGATAGAGAAACAGAGAGAGAAAGATAAAGAGAGAGATAGAAATAGAGAGAGAGACTGGGTCACTGAATATATCAGAGACTGAGGCAGCGCTACGCAAAGAAAAAACAACGAGTTCTTCTAGAAAACTAGACTTATTTTCATCAAGAATTCCAAAACAAATCTGGATAGAATCATAGATAAATTCTAGCTAAATTAAGAGACTGAATTCGTAGCTCAACACAATATTTAACATAAATAGAATAATAATAATACTAATAATAAACTATAAAAATAAAAAATAATTTAACAAAATTTAAAAAAAATTCAAAATTCTAGAAAATAGCTTACTTTTTGTACTCACGTCTGAACAAGTCGTATTGAAGAACAAGTTGTACTTTTTTTAAGCTTAAAAGTTCATGAAATAGAAAATATTTGTACCAAATTTCAGCTCCAGTTTAATTTAATTTAGTCTGATACGGAGTTAAAGCAAAAGCTTAAAGTTATTGATGACAAACTAAAACGTTCTTGGAAAGTGGAGTTTTATAAAACTTTTAATAAAGAATTTTCTTGGATGAAGCATTTTCTGAGCCTTTGACACCGGAAATTCTTAATTTATTTACGTAAACTGTTGGTTTTTCTTACAATGTAGTCTAGTTGAGAATGATGCACGATGATTACGCTCTGCAGTGTCAAATGTCAGTCTGACGCTTGCCCTTTCTATCTCTAGCTCTTGCACTACTAATCCCCCTCTTGCTGCCTTTTCTCTCTTCCCCCTTTCTCCATCATTTCCACCCCTCACAATTAGTTGTAAATTGATTTGGTAATCGCTGTCGTGGCATTGTCCATGCCCCTTTTTAAATTCCTGTATTTTAACAAGTGCAAAGGGATCTATTAAGTTATTTTTAGCAAATTTAGTTGGCATTGAAATTATTATCAGTCCGATAGCTCGTAACTGTAATTGTTTTCGATAACTGGTTTGATGCTAATGTCATACATTTTGCTATATCTTCTGCAGCACAAATATGTCTAGCGATTCGAGTCGACGCATTCAGGTGCCGGATGAGCTCAAGGAGGTTCTATTGCAGTTCTCCATTGCGTATTTGGTCGAACAGCCGCCGGATCTGATCGATTTTGCTGCCGATTACTTTCGCAACTTACAGGCCAATCGACCATCTGTCGGCACCAGCGACAACCAGGACGATGATCTGAGCATTAACTCACAAGATGCAGATGGTAAGTCGATAACGATAGACAGAACGATAGAATAAGATTGGAATATAATGCAGTTCCAAATAATATCTCTTTTAAGGCTCTTACTTTATGCTAGCTGAAGATTTTTCGTATTTTCCGTGCCTTTAAATGATAACGATAGGCAAATCAATAGAATTAGAATGGAATATAATGCAGTTCCAAAATAAGATCTTTAAACAAGGTCATATTCAATAGAAGCTGAAGATTTTCCATATTTTCCCTTTCTTAAAAAAATCGATAAATTATAACGATAGGCAGAACAATAACTTTTAGCTATTTAAAATATTAAAATGCATTTCTTTAGATAATAACATATCCATTTAAATGCCAGAGTTTATGGATACTTTGTCCAAGTTAAGTAGGAGTTAAGTAGAATTTTCGTGTTGTTCATGCTTAATTATGCCCTTGATTGATATAAATCGATAAATTATAGTTAACTGTATAGATAAGTCTAGCAAATGAGGAATAGTTGCTTTGCGTGTTTTGTTTCAGCTTCGGCTTGCTGTCCGCTTTGCCCTCTGCCACCTTTTGCTGTTTTGTGCGTCAATTTGAGGCATGCGGCATGAGGCATGCGGCATGAGGCACGAGGCTTTAACTGTTGTTAACTGCGTGCTGCAGTTTCCTCAACTCTACAGTTTATTTTTAGTTTAACTTTAACTTTTGTTATTTCCGTCATGCAAAAATGTGTTGGTTTTTTTTTTTGACGTCAGACCCGGCGTATGCGCAATGCGAAAAGATTTTTAAACCAAAGCAGACCAGAGCAGAACGTGGCTCTGCACTAAATTCTAATTATACAAGTCGAAAAAGAGGGGCATAAAAAAACGTGTTACGCCAAACGAATTGAAAAGTTTTTTACGGCCAGTTGCACTTAGCCAAAGGCACAAGAAACACTGAAAATGGAGGCCAAAAAGGCAAAACTTTTGCGCCTGTGGCAAACTTCAAAATAAAATGTATCCTTTGGCGGTACAGAGAGAGAAAAGATCAGATAATTCTCTGCATATCGAATTTGAATTCTAACTACTTTGAAAAAAATGCATTCTTTAAAAACATTTTGAGGAAAAATGGGATTTTTCATGTTTTAAAATATTGTATAGTTGTTTCTAGTTATAAAATATAATTTTTCAATTTTTTCTATAAAATTTCAATTCTCAATTTTACCTATTTTATTTTTATTCCAAGATATTCCTTTTCATTTATTGAATTTTTTAATAAGATTGCAAGTTTACTATAACTTAATTTTGAACGTAATTTTTCTCATCGTGTATCTCTTTATCTTTTTGTGTGTGTATGCTGTATCTGTGTGTCTCTGTTTCCGTGTATCTCATTATGTTTTGGGCCATAATGCGTTGCACGTGTGCAGACAATTAGCGGCAGCTGGTCACGCATCTTTATCGCTTTTGGGTTCATACATCTTCAACTCTGGAGCTGAGCAAATTAAATAATAATGTTGATAAAGCTGTCGCTGCAGAGAGAAAACTCTCTCTCTCTCTCCTCTCTCTCTTCCCTCTCTCTCTCTCTCTCGTTGTTGGCCTGGCGTGTTTATCTTCCGGTTAATCAAACACGCAGCAGCAACAGCGTCTATACATCCTCTGCCCCTCCCCCTACGCCCTCTACTTTCCCTCTTCCCTAGCTGGACTCAAGGGATGTCCCGTGTCAAGTGATGAATTTGTTGCCCTGGGCTCTGCATCCGGTTTGCCAGGCTCTGCTCTGGGTTTGTCATTAGAAATCTATTAATTGCGCACACATATAGAAGCATAAATAGGGAGCGTCGGTATGCCTAAGGGAGGCAGAGAGACAGGTGAGGAGAGCGATAGCGAGAGAGGGGAGGGAAGGGGAGGCAGCAAGAGGATGCTCTGAGATGTAAGCCCACGCAGCTCTTGTCTCTGCTGCCATTTAATTAAAGTTTCAAGCGCCTCGTCTCACTATTAGACGCACAGAATTGACCTTTTTTCGCACACTGAGAGAAACATGCAAAATTTCTTAACATTTATGAACTGAATTTTGAAATAATTCTAGGACAGAGCAGCTGCAAGCTGATCATTTTTCAAATAATATTAAATTAAATATTTAATAAAATTTAATTGTGAATGTAAATTATAAATAAATTCAATAAAATAAATAAATAATTAACGATATAAAAAAATTTGTAAATAAATATAAAAAATGGTAATTTATTATAAACATAAAATTAAATAATACTAAAATACTAAATAAATAAATTGGAAATAAATAAAAAAATCTGTAAAACAAAATAAATTATAAAATTATTTACAAATAAATAAAACAAAATATAATATATATTTCTTTATTAATTGATTAAAAAACAAGAAAACAAATTAAAATAAATCAATAAAAAATTGGATAGTAAATTTATTAATAAATATTAAGAGACTTTAATTAATATAGAAAAATTAATAGATATAAAAATAGCAGAATAAAATATTCTGTAAATTAAATCAATAATTTCAGGCAAATTCTGCAATGATGTAGTTTTTTTGTGCAGTGTACTTAGTGAGCGTTGTGGCTAAAGCTGTATTTATACGTACAATATGCATTTGAAATTGTCTTTTGCTCAGTGAAAAGGTATCAAAAGGTTTTTCCAGGCGAGTTCAGTTGAGCGTAAGCCAAGGCACGCAAATAGCTGAACTGCTCTAAGTGTGTGCGTGTGTGTGTGTGTGTGTGTGTGTGCCACGCCCACTTGCCTTTGATGTCTATTTCTGTGCTGGCCTTTATTTTAGCTTGATTTAAAGCAAGGCTTTAAGCTAAACGCAGCAAATTGAGACGGAATATGAAATACTTTTTTTTTCATTTTTTGAGCGGCTGCCAAAAATTTGGCTTAATAAGGTGTGCGTATATGTGTGTGTGTGTGTGTGTGTGTGTGTGTGTGTGTGTGTGTGTGTGCGCTGAGCATGTTGTACATTTTATGAACATGCAGCCCAGCCAGGGGGCGTGGCAATGGGCAGAGAGAGGCGTGCAGTGAAGCATGCGGATGAACAGCAGCCAGGCTTATGCTTCAACAGGCACACAAGCGACTAGCCAGGGGGGAGAGGGGAATGAGTGTGTACACAGAGAGAAAATTTCAAGAATTTCTTACTGCAAACCATGCAAACTTGAAGTCTTCCTAAAAAGTTAAAGCTTATCAGAAGTTCGTAAAAATATTAGTTGCAAGTTTCTGCGAACAACAAATTTAAATAAAATCAAATGAAATATATAATTATATAATTTCACTGTAATTTTTTAATTTTTTTAAATTATTTTTTATTTAATTGGAATTTGGAATTTAAATAAATTTTTAGCACTTGTTGGAATGCTTTCTAGATGGCGCCACACATACACATTTTACCCTTAAATTCTCTAATGCCTAAATTAGTTTCATTCGAACTTAAGTTAAGCACACAATTTTTTCCTCTGTGTAGAGAGATAGAAAAAGAGAGAGTGGAATGTAGCTGTATTGGCAAAAGGCGCGCCCACAATGCCACGCCCACATGACATAGCTTTGGCAGTTACATTTCAACATTATTGACATGCCAATGGCGTTTTAGCTTGGGTTTTTTTTATTTTAACAGGATATAGCTTGATCTATAGCTGTGTGTGTGTGTGTGTCGATGTTAGTGGGTGTGGGTGTGTGTGTGTGTGTGTGTGTGTGTGTTGTCTCCTGTTGCGCTTAATGTTAAATATAAAAACAAAAACGAGGCGAAATGCTCATGTTAATCGAGCATCGAGACAAAGCCCTTAATGTGCGCTTCAACGCGCGCTCCCTGTCGCTCCTCGGCTGTATTTATAGCGCATCTTTGTCTCTCTAATAGACGCACACACACACTAACACACTCACACATACGTGTAGTGACAGCTCTTGTGTCTGTCTGTCCGTCCGTCTGTCTGTTGCCTATTTACAGGCACTATTTCCGCTTCGGTTTGTCGTTTGGGCTGCTGCGGCTTTAGTCTCCGCTCAGACGTCATACCGTGCACAGGCTGCGAAGGACAGCAAGACAATCAGACAGAGACAGCGATAGACAGACAGTCAGTCAATCATTCAGTCAGTCAGTCAATCCGGCTTTCAATCAGTTAACTGCTTGTCAGCAGCGTCGTCATCAGCAGCTAATGAAATTAATGCAGGCAACTTTTATATTTTTTTTTTCGCCAGTTTTAATTAAATTTTCGCTTAACTGTGCTTGTGTGTGTATTGTGTGTGTGTGTGTGTGTATTGTGTGTGTGTGTGTGTGTGTGTGTGTGTGTTTATTTATATCTTTGCATATTGTGGCACAAATTGAATTGAAAAGCTCGCACTTGAGTGCAAAATCACTAAGTAGACAGAAATATGCAAAACACTCAACAAACACAAGTTTGTCTGCCATTTAACTACACTTAGCACTTAAAAAAATGCCTAAAAATAATAATATAATCAAATTTAATTAAATTCCACTTAATATTCATCAACTTACTTAATTAAATTGAGCTTAAACAGCAATGAAAGCTTTATAAAGCCAACCGATTGTTTAACAATGAAATAACAATTCAATAAAAATATGATTTTCTTATTTATTTAAATTAAATTTAATATTCAATATTATACTCAATTAAATTTAAATAATTAAATAAAAAAGAAAGCGATTTAATTCCATAATTAAGTAACTATGGGCTTTAAAGGTCTGTACATTTAAACAAACTTTAATCAAGACTTTAAATAAAACTTCGATTAAAACAAAAACAAACATAAATGCAGCAAAAACTTACTACAGAAATATGCAATTTAAAACTATAAAAATATATTTTTAAAACGGCTTAAACTTTAATATTTAAAATGCAATAGCAAAACATAATTGTGCAAATATTTTTATAAATTAAAACTCAAACCAAACAAAAAAAAAAACAATAGCTGCAAAAATTATGCGGAAATCAAGCAAAAAAGCCAGCAGGAAAAAGCTGCATAAATAAATAAATTCTAATGAAATCAGAGATATTTATTTAAACAATTCCATAATAATTTAAAGAAAACACAAAACTTTTAAAGCCACAGTGTGCATAAACTGTCAGAAGTCAGTGTAGTTGATGATTAGTTGCATTGAAGAGGTGCAAACCACAGAGCAAAGAAAAAGGCAAAAGTAAAGCGAGCAAATCGAATCAAATCAAGTTGAATGTTGTGTGCACAGTTAAATCCCAATATATATACAGATATACAGATATATATACAGATATATACTATATATATATCCAGAATGAACTTGAGCAGAAGCGAGCAGCTGGACATGTCCTTGCATGCTGCTGAAAATACTCCTCAAGGCATTGTGCACAGTTCGAGTTTTCTCACTTCAGCTGAAGGATAATGCACTCTACACTATACAGTATATATATAATATATATATATATAATATATATCTATCTGTGTCTGTGTCTGTGTGTGTCACTGTTTGATTGTGTGTGTAATTGCATCATTAAATTGCCAAGAGCCCTGGCACTTGACACGACTCTCAACGGCAAAAAGCATTTTCCATTTTTCCAAGTGTGAAACGATTTGAAGTTTTGATTTCAACTGATTTATATATAAGTATATTGTATATATATGGCATAGATGCAGCGTGTGACTATAATATCTGCCAAGATACTATATATCTATATTGTATCTTATTTATTATGTGTTGTGCGTGCCACAATCGCTTCACCTTGGTATCGTTTTGTGCTTTAGGCTTTCAAACACGAAAAGAAAAATAGAAAAACATGAAAATGAAACGTGTTTGTGCGCATATCTCTCAACAGGTTTCGCAAACTGCACCAGTAAAAACTTCAACTTCGACATAAAAACAAATCGAAATCGCCATAAATATCATATAATATCTATCGAGTGCAATGTCTACGCAAGTGTCTAGCAATTTATTGGCCGGTAAGCTATAAAGAAAATCTACAACAAAAAAATTAACAACAAAAATGCAAACAAGCCAAATAAGAGCAGAGCAAACTAACAAGCCCAATATTAGATACGCATACGATCAGTCGGAAGCAGCCGACTTTAAAATGCCCTACTTTAAAATAAGTTTTACCTATTTATCTGATTTCGATTTAAAATTATTATTGACCCAGAAATATAGATGCTAGAACCAAAATCCCGTTTTTGCGGGGCTTGTCATTACTTAAACGAAGAAAATCCTATTTTGTATAACTTTGAATGCGCATAACTTTATCAAAACTCAACCGATTTTCAAGCGGTGTGCATTTTTATCAATGATTTGAATATGAACATCAAATACTATTGTTAGTTTGAAGACAAAAAAAATTAAATTTTTTTGCCAAATTTTTAAGTACAACACCCCCTTAAAAAATGTATAATTTTTATCAAAACAAAAAAATTTTTTTTTTGTAATTCTAAATTCTTTTTTAAACATTTTGTTTCGCAAAATAATACATAAAAAACCAAACATGGGAAGTTTTGGTTGGAAAATGTGGAAGTTAGAGCCAAAAATCCGGTTTTAGGGGTACCTCATTTATTAAACAAGGAAAAATCGATTTTTTAGAACTTTGAATGCGCATAACTTCATCAAAACTTAACCGATTCTCGAGCGGTGTGCATTTTTATCAATGATTTGAATGCAAAAATCAAATAGCATTGTTAGTTTGAAGACAAAAAAAAATTGAAAATTTTGCCAAATTTTTAAGTACACCCCCTTAAAAAAATTTAAATTTTTATCAAAAACATTTTTTTTTTAATCGTAAGAATTATTTTTTTAACTTTTTGTTTTGCAAAATAAGACATAAAAAATTAAACATGGGTAGTTTTCGTTGAGAAATGTGGAAGTTAGAGCCAAAAATCCTATTTTAGGGGAATTTCGTATGTGATATAATCAAAAAATGAGGTTTTGAACAATTTTTACTCCTGAAACCCATTTCTTTGCTTAGAGATACAGTTCAATATGCATTTATAGCTACAGCTACTGATAAATAGCAGTTGCAACTGTAGATAAAATTGTAGATAACGACGACAAATGCAGTTAAAGATATAGGTTTGGACATATAGAGATAGAGATATGGCTAGAGCTATGAAGAGAATCATAGATAAACAATAACAGTAACAATAACAGAGATAATATGTACATTTTTAAATTATATGTAGACCAAATCTGTGATAATTAGAAGTTGAATTCGCTGAGAGCAATTATCATCTCTTTGAACGCATTACAAATGTATGCATCCAATCATAATACCCTTGGGCAAGTGTATGAAAAACTAGATGGGGTCTGGGATGTTTGCATATGAATAATTAGTGCACTGCAGTTTTAGCTTTCGTGTTTGGGCAGATTCAACAGATACTATTTTTGAAATGATGAATTGCCCGACAGTTGAGCGAATTGTTGTACTCGTTGTTTATTGTTTCTCAATGCTAGATATACAAACGATATTATGCATGTGGCATGTTGCAAGGGGGGCAGACACAAGTGCCAAGACAGCACAATTATTTGCTGCATGTTCCCCTTGTATGAACAGCTGGACACGGCTTCCACTGCCACGCCTCCTCTAACGCCCCCATCGCTTTATCTGTTTGCGTTTCATTTGCATTTGCAGCCAGGGCAATTTCATTTCATTTTCGTTTTGCTGAGACAGTTGCAACTCGACGCAGTTGCATCGTAAAAAATTATAATACAAATGAAAATAATAAGAGTATGCACTGAGAGAAAACATGAATTCAAACTTGGAAATTATAAAAAAAAACTCGTCAAATTCTAGATTTGGGTTTATGAGAATTTTAAAATTAAATCAAATAAATTATATATGATATTATTTTCTTCAGTGTATTTTTCTTAAATACATTTTAGTTTTAATTTTAAGATTATAAATTTTAAAAATTCATACTCATTTAAAGGAAAATCAGCTTCTTATTTGAAGCAGAAATATTGCAGATTATTTAATTAAACTCTTTCGAATTAAATTTCAAATCCCTAAGTTTCGCTCAGTGCACCATAACGTATAATTTCTGAGCTCTCAGTGCTGACGTTGAGTTATTTTCATCAGGCATAAGTGCAAATTCCCCAGTCCAGATGTTCATGATGCTGTTTCAGCGCAAACAAGCTCTCTACCATATTTATCTATTTATCTGTTTGCCAGTCTCAATTAACGACTGCCATAAAGCCGTATACCCACATACTACATACCTATAATCCCACCAACCTCAACCCAACCTCAATCAGGTTATAGTACCATGTACTTAGGCTAATGTGCGCAAACATGAAAGCCGAACAGGACACGCAATTGGAATGCAACGGAGCAAACCAAATGCCAAATGAATGGACAATTTTCATTAATTAATTTGCCCGCAAATTGCATAATTATGCGACAGCAAAGTTTATTAAGTTAGCATACCTTTTAATTAGAATTCAATTCAAATTATGCACAGCGTTGTCACCTAGGCAAAGCATCCTATTTCGATAGTCTGAAGTGTAGTAGTTAACGGTTTGTTCAGTAAACAATTCGATATTTAAAAGAATCGCATGTTAATCGAGTAGTTCCTTAATCAATAAATATAGATGAAACTGGATCAAAGAATCAGAGAATCAGAAAGTCAGAGAACGGGATTTAGAGAATCAGTAACGAATATTCCAAGAACGAACGAACGAAATTGAGAGGAGATTTTAGGTCGATATTCACGAGCGCTAAATGTAAACCCATTTTGTGTCATTTAAGATGACGCTCATTTGGCGTTGTTACGAACGACAGCAAGGGAAGCTCATATCATCCAAATGACGTTTGTTTTTTTGTATTGGATGATAGGGCACATTTGTGTTCGTCGAAAACGGTTATTAAAGAGTCTGTGACGAGTAAGTTCGATTTGACGAATAAGTTCGATTTGACGAGTAAGTTCATTGAGCGAGATTCGACGAGAAAGTTCGTTAGTTCTCTCGTTGAGCGAGATTTAACGAGTAAGTTCCTTAGTTCTTTCAGTGAGTGAATTTTGACGAGTAAGTTCGTTAGTTCTTTCGTTGATAGAGAGTCGACGAGTAAATTCGTTAGTTCGTTAGTTCGTTCGTCCATTTTAGACAGTTGTTCAATTGACGCGATTCTGAATCATGCGAATTGAAGATAAATTGCATTTAAATATAATTTCGTAGATTTGATAACCCTGATGTCTATTAATTTTATACAAATTATGCATTATTTCGTTACGCAGCCGAACCACCAATAGTACAGGGCTCACGTCGCAAATCAGTGTTTGCGGAGGCCTACGATCCGGAGGCGGACGACGACGACGAGGGCGCCACTGCCATATTCCCAAAGACAGACGAACAGCGGGCACGTCTCATTGAGTCCGTGAAGAATGTGCTGCTCTTCCGTTCGCTGGAGAAGGAACAGGTGTGTGTGTGTGGTGTGTGGCATGTGGCATGTGGCAACATTGAGTGCGCATAAATAAAGCTTAGATAACCGCATAAACCGAATCACGTTGTGCTGCGGTTCTCTAAGTGTCTGTGCGTGTGTATTGTTATCCCTAAATACAATAATAATAAATACGATATTCTTATCTTCCTTCAAGATGAATCAAGTGCTGGATGCGATGTTCGAGCGGAAGGTGCAACCGGGCGATTTTATCATACGCCAAGGGGATGATGGCGATAATTTTTATGTTATTGAATCGTAAGTGCCTGAACAATGCCCGAAAGTAGGCAACACTTTATTCTATTCTGTTACATCTTGTAACATTTGTACTCTCTTATCTATAATCCTACAAATCCATTCCATTCCATTCGCAGTGGCGTCTACAAAGTTTATATTAATGACAAACACATTAGCACCTACAATCACACTGGATTATTTGGTGAATTAGCGCTGCTTTATAATATGCCCAGGTGAGAAATGCAAATAGACAAATAAAAATAATCAAAATACACAAATATTAAGACGTCACAGCTTAGATAAATATTCATACGCCAATTTATTGGGCTAGCTCTTAAATTGGTTGTTAAATATAAAACATCAACAAAAAAGTAGAATGCGAACGCACCCTAGAATAAATTTCAATCAATAATTATCAAACTTTGACTTCAAAACTATTGTAAAACTAATTTAATTCATTTTCTTTATAATTGTCACTTTAATTAAGTTATGGTTGAAGTTTAATTAAGGATAAATTTTAATCTAACTTTTACTATACTTGAACCAATAATTTCCCAAGTTAAACATTACTAATTTTTATAAATTTTCTTATCATTTCCCTCCTATAGAGCGGCTACTGTGCAGGCGGAAACCAGCGGTCTACTTTGGGCCATGGATCGCCAGACATTCCGCCGCATATTGCTCAAGTCGGCGTTCAGGAAGCGGAAAATGTACGAGGAGCTGTTGAACAGTGTGCCCATGCTCAAGGCGCTGCAGGTGAGTGCAAAATGGTCACATTTAGCGCTAGACTAGAAAAAATACACGCAATTGTTCTTGTAATTTGCTTTGCTTATGAGGTAGAGCTCTCACATATACAAGCTGCTCATCCCATAAGAATGAGCAATTGCAAATACAAGAGAGCCACGAGAGCAACGGCGTGGACACCACTAATTTATGGCTAGAAATGTAAAAATATCGATTAATATCGATATAAATTTATATTTTTCAAATTCTATAAGATTTAAGTTTAACATATTTTCCCATTTTAGAACTACGAGCGCATGAATCTGGCAGATGCTCTGATCTCCAAGACCTACGAGAACAAGGAACGCATTATCAAACAGGGTATGTTTTAGCCGATCAGCTGTGAAAGTATAGCGCTAACTGTCGTCTATTTTGCAGGTGATGCTGCCGATGGCATGTACTTTATAGAGGAGGGCACCGTGTCGGTGCGCATGGATCAGGATAATACCGAAATCGAGATATCCAAACTGGGCAAGGGCCAATACTTTGGCGAGCTCGCATTAGTCACACATCGGCCCCGTGCCGCCTCCGTCTATGCCACGGACGGTCCCGTTAAGCTCGCATGTAAGTCACAGCATCCCCCCAACCATCCTCCCATCCCTTTTCACACCACACTGTGCAACATGAGAAACCTTTTAACTTAAGGTTCTTACCCCAGCTTTTGTTAATGCTTATCGTTTATTGTTTTTCTTTTCTGTTCTCTATTTTGTTGATGCACTCTTAACCTGATGTACATTTTGCACTCTACACATACCGCTGATACCCCGTGTTTTTTGTTGTATTGTGTTGTGTTGTGTCGTGTTGTGTGTAATATTTGTGCGTAGTTTTGGACGTAGTTTGCTTTGAGCGCCTGCTGGGACGCTGCACGCGATTGCTGCAGCGTGGCATTCGCGACTATCGATATCTGGAATTGGATCTGCGCGCCTATTTCGATAGTCTGCAGGCCTTGTAGAGTTGCTTGGCAGGGCATACCCTGTAGTAGAGTGTACTTAATTGTGGGTAGTGCAAGTTAAAACTTATACAGAGTAGTAGTAGAGTGTACTTAATTGTGGGTAGTGCGCTAGATAGCATTACTTGAAGTCATGCGATAGTTTATTGACTATCGCAGAGGCTTAACTAGGTTCAGGGCTGCAAATCGAACGGATTCGGAGACGGAAATCCCAAAATTATTGGTAGTTTGAACCAAATCTTATACTGAAAAAGTTTTTAGTAATAAAATGTAACCCCAACCAAAACCAAAAGATAGGGAGATATAATCCCTAAATAAAACCCTAGTTCCTCGAATTTCCTACAATTTATTTGGGTTTGCAGCCCTGAATTTAAATTCACACAAACAGCTTAACTATTGTAGCTTTAACTTAAACCCTAAGTGCTAATCGATAACTCCTAATCGATAAGTTCTAGACACGGAGGCCTTCGAGCGCATTCTGGGCTTCCTA